>JAZKJV010010055.1:0-28291 GCA_037367405.1 Ottelia alismoides | reverse complement strand
TTTCGGTAAAGACGGTTTGTAGTGCGTCTTACCTTCATGAGTAGTTGCGTAGAAGTCTTGTTAAAGACTTGTAGGGATTCCTCGTCCATGATCACCTTGTGACCAATCTCGGTGAGCTGTCCGAAACTCACTATATTGCTGCAGAGTCTCGGGATGTAGTACACTTCATGTAGGAGCCACTGATCTCCGTTCTTGCAATTGAACAAGATTGACCCCTTGCCCATTATCTGCACTTTCGATCCGTCGCCGAATTTGACATTACCAGTGACATTCTCGTCTAGCTCATGAAATTTAGACTTGTCACCGGTCATGTGGTTGCTTGCCCCGTTGTCCAGATACCAGACGTGACAGGGGGCACCCACCTCCTTCGTGTTATGCAGCTCCGGCCTCGTTTTTTCTTCATTCAGCTGAATGACCTCCTCCTGCTCCTTGCTTGATGTCGCGAGCAGTAGGGTTGACTCGTAATCATCGACAGAAGAAAAGTGTGCCTCTGCCTCTTTTTTCGGAGTCCTGCATTCAGATGCAAAGTGGCCCATCTTGTTGCAGTTGAAGCACCGGATGTGGTTTTGTCACGGCCACCGCCATTGGAGCCACCTGCACCCTCCTTTCGTGACGGCCCATTACGGCCTCCCCTGCCGCGTCCTCTTCCTCGTCCTCCCAAGCCACGGTTATTTCTATCTGAGGGAGTTTGAGATTTACCTTTGTTGCTCAACGTTGAATCACCGCCAAGCTTCTTTTGTCGCGTCTCCCACTCAGCTTGAGTGAGCAAGAGCTGATTTTCGCCGTTGCCATTGTTCTTAGGCTTCCGCATGCACGTTCGTTCTTCATAGGTCTTCAGGCGTCCCACAGCCTCCTCGAATGGCATGGTGTTGAGATCACAAAATTGTTCGATCCCGGCAATCACGCTAAGGAAGTGATCATGCACGGTGTCGAATAACTTCTTGACCAATGCGGCATCGTCGAGAGTCATCCAAAAGTTCGCATACCGAACAGACATGCTGTTCAGTTTGCCGGCGTACTGGTCCAGGGTCTCTGTTTCTTGCATCCGCATAGCGTCGAATTCACTTTTCAACGTTTGTAACCGTGCGTTCTTGACGCGATCTGCACCAATGAACCTGGTTTTGAGGCAGTCCCGTACCTCTTTTGTCGTTTTCTTGTTCGCCACTTGCATTAGGAGATCCTCCGGGAGAGCTTGGAGAAGATGCGACCTCGCCTTCTTGTCCTTCTTCGTATCGACGGCCACGCCTGCCGCCGAGTCGATAGCCTCCCATACTCCTTGATCCTCCATCATGGCCTGCACCCTGATCACCCAACTGGTGTAGTTCGTTGCCGTTAACTGCGGGTAGCAGAACAACCCTCCGCCGTTTTCCCGCGCCGCCTCGTCCTGAGACACGATCGACATGGGCTCGGATGTACCTAGGCTCTGATACCAGATGTTGGAATTTAGAGTAGGATCTCACTCACAAATCCCCTCTCTATTAGGGTGGATATTACACACACGCCTTACTCAATTTGATTGATCGAGCAAGATGGCAAACAAAACTAGAAAGCAAACGTGGGGAACAAAAGTGACGTACTCACAAGAGGAATAAATAAGATATTCTATTGCTCGTTTGATGATATGAGATGAGTGCAAGTTACATGCTTATATAGCATCCCTATATGCTAACAATAGAATGCAATAAAAAAATAAAAGAAATGCCTTCATGCAAGGAGAGCCACCCACGTATTGGTGACTTGTTATGCAAATCCCACCATACAATCACAGCCATACACGTATGCCATGGACTCATTCTATTGATGGAGCCATTCCAAGATTAGGTTCAACATCGGAGAGGGAGTTGCAGGAGAGGTTGAGGTACTTGAGGGAAGACTGGTTGAAAGAGGGGATGGGCCAGAGAGGGAGTTGGAGTCGAGGCGGAGGACGGAGAGCTACTGAAGGAGGGCGAGGGATGCGGGGAGGGGACCGAAGAGGTTGTTGTGGGAGAGGTCGAGGGAGCGGAGATGCGGGAGGAGGGGAAGGGATGGGGGGAGTGCATCTGAGAGGGAGTTGTTCTTGAGGGACAAGAGGCTGGTGGAGGCAGCTCGGTTGGAGGAGGAAGCGGTCGCGGTCGTGCGTAGAGCACGGTAGAGTGAAGGCGGGAGGTGGTACGCAGGAGCGCGTGGACGATGGTGGAGCTGCCGGTCGTGCACGGAGATGCCAGTAGCGGGAAGTAGTCGTGTGAGGTGGACTGAGGAGAAGGTCGGCCGCGAGAACCTGGAAGGTGGTGGTGGAGGCCTGTCTCGCACGATCACTGGGGCAGCTACGGCTGTAACGGCTGATGGTGCTCGGCGTCACTGCAAGTGCCGCGCGGTGGGGCGACATGATTGTCTCCTTGGTGTGGAGGAGCGACGGAGAGGATGGCGAAGGGGGCACATGCGACGGGGTTGCAGGAGGTCACGGCGGACTAGAGGTGCAGCAGGAGGGTGATGGCCTTAGAGCTGCAACCGCGTACACGGCCAAGGAGGTGGAGGATAGGCGCGAGGGTGAGTGGGTGTGGCCAATGGTGATGGAGTTGCACATAGGAGGTGGTGCACGACGGTGCGTGTCGGCTGGACGATGGTCTGGAGTGAGGATGGCGACGGCACATGTGCGAGTACTTGATGGCTACATTTTTATTTTGTTCTTGTTTTGATTTTATTTTTAAATTTTTTTTCAAACATGAAATAAAAAAGTAGGAGGTGATGATGATGGGGCGTTGATGATGTAGAACAACAACAAAAAAATATTAGATAGTTGAGGAAAAGGAGAAGGATAATTTACATGTGTGGTTCACCGGATTGCTGAGCAGCTATGCCGAACTCTAATTGTAGCCTCGAGCGGCATGACAAAGGTGTCGTGAAGATGAGCGAGCTTAATGGGATACTCGCTACGCGGGAACGATGGGCGTCGCGGATTTCGCCTGAAGGAGGTTGTCGCTTGAGGAAGATGCTAGGACGTTGTCACCGACAAAACACTTCAAGCTCTCTCCTTTCTATCTAAGAAAGGCGGATGGATTGGAAAGGGGACGCTGGCATAGATTTTATAGGCGATTGGCGATGAAGATGGAGATCGTTGAGATAGAGTGGGGAGTGGGTCGTGTGGTCAAGGGGTGCGGGGCGCGTAAGGGCCAGGTCCTGTGGGGGCAGTTGCAAGAGAGGGGGAACGACGGGGCGCTGTTGCGGAAGTTCACGGCGGTTGCGAGATGCTGCGAAAGGCGGAGACGGGAGGAGGGAGTGAGGTCATGAGGGAGAGGTGGAGCGCACGGGTCATGCGTGTGGGCTGCGGGAGAGAGCGAACGCAAGACGTGGGGTAGCTGATTGCACGGAGAGAGAGAAGAAACGAGGGGAGAGAAAAAGCAAGAGAGGGAAAAAGGTAGGACAAGTGGCATGCATTAGGGTTGCCATGTGGTAATGAAATTAATTGAAATTTTAAAATAAAAATTAAAATAAATTAAATAATTCATAACTAATGATTACAATAAATAAATAAGTAAAAATAAATAATGAATACATAAAATAATAATTAAAAGAATAAGAAAATAAATAAAATAAATAAATGATTAATTAATTAAATGAACAGATATTAATTAAGACAATTAAATACAATAAAGATGATTAAAATAAGTAAAATAAAATAGAATAAAATAAAACAAAATGGAAATGGAAATGGGGTAAAACATGTTAGCTCCAGAATCTGCCACGTGTCGCTCCTAGAAAAATCAAAAATCAAATATAAATAAAAATAAAAAAATAAATAATAAAAGGGTTCAAATCAAAAAGTGATCAACATGAAAGTTACTCATCTCGACAAGATCTATAATGTCCGTGAAGGACCAAAAATCAAAATAAATAATCTATACAAAAAGTATTTTTAGGGGTATCTTATAAGTATAAAATACCTCATTTTTATCTTTTACATTTTTTTGTCATTTTTTTAGAATAAGACAAAAATTAAATAAAATTAGAGAAAATATTAAATAAATATTTACAACTTAATCTATTTTTTGTATTTTTAATACTTAAAAGATAAAGTAAAATACATGGACATTTGTACAATTTACAATATACAAAGGAGCCCAAAATCCAAGTTTCACACACGGACTCTGATTTTTTTGAATTCAGTCTTGTTTTGAAGGTAATTGAATGTACATTAATTCAAAAGTGAATAGTGGTCCATTGGAGATTGCATAAGAGAGATATTTACATTTCAAGGCTCTTAGTTTCAAACTATGGTTTGGGTTTTATTCGTCAAATTTACAAGTTAGTATTTTTTTGATATTTTTTCCTTTATTAGTGTTAGTAATTTATATACTATAGAGTTGATTTTATTCAATTTTGAATCAGTAAAAAATTAATAAAATAAGGAAAATATGGTGAATATACAGGTGAGATTACAAGTGAAATTTAGCATCTTATTTAATGCAAATATGCATTGCTAAAATGTATATACTAATTCTACATGCATAAATGAGAATAATGCAAAATAAACAAGAAATGTAGCTAATTACTCGGAAACAAAACTCTATTTTTTACTTTTAGAGTGATGAATAACAGATTCATCAGCTACTCTACCAGATTCTTGGGAAACTTTAAGAGTCTTACTTACTAACTCTACAGTTAGTGGGGTTGATTCTTCGGAGGCAGCCAAGTCTGTCATTCTTAATGAGGACATTTGAAGAAAAGCCGAAGGATGCTTTTCACATTCAAAGGTTCTTGTCATAGAAATATTTGGGGAGGAGCGAGATCAAGAATGATAAGGGCAATGATAATAGTAGGAGTAAATTCAAGTCTAGATATCAGAATATGGAGTGTCACTATTGTTATAAGAAGTGCACATCAAGATGTATTACTTCTAATTCAAGAGAGATAACACAAATTAGGGATGCAAACAAACAAATATGAATGTGAATGCAGGTCATACATAAGCATATCCATATCATTTTACGAATACGAATATGAATGTTACACGAATGTATAAAATCAAGATCATGATCCTCAAAATACAAATATGAATATGAATATCAAACGATTCTTTTATATTTTGAATATGAGTCTTTTACAAACGGATACGAATATCCAAATTAATGTTAACTTTAACATGAATATTAAATTATAAATAAAACTGTATCTAGATTATTTAGTGATGACTTCCACATAACTTCCATCTTTTGATTTGAATCTGAAATTCAACTTAATATATCGATTTTTTCTGCTTCTTAAAGTTGGTTTGAACACCTTCCAAATTGCTACTCTCATTCACAACTGATAGATCGGTATTCGCTATTTTTTTGTAAATATTGAATCTAACATTCAAGTAGTTTAAAAAAAACATCACTATCTCATTTTTGTTATATAACATTTTCTTTCTAAAAGAAAACAACGTTCCAATTTGTTTAACCACATTCCAAGTTGTATCTTTTGTGTTTCTATAATGGTGTTATGTCACCTCTTTACATTGCGGAAACAAGTTATGATATTCATCAAAACTTTCACGTATTTCAAACAAGCAACTTATGGTGTATAATATCTACATTATTCTGATAATATACTAGATCCTCTTGTGCTACTTTAGATATTGCAGCTTCTTAATCAAGTGGAAACCGAAGTTTTCTTACCGTTGAACTTTACATTTGACACCAAATGAATCCTTACTGAAATAGGACATCAAAATGTAGAATGTTGTATCCAAAAAAATCAATGTTTATAGATTCATTAACTTTAATTGAAAGGACAACTTGTAGAGTATTAAGCTATTCCCAAATCATGCACACAAAAAAAAAGTAATAAAGATGCATTTCTCTTTGGGATAATGTGGAAAAGAAATATCCTCCATAAATAGACCATTAATCCTTCAACTGGTCAAACTTTTTAAATGTACACTATTTCATAGGGACAAATTAGTAGAGGAAGGTACAAAAATCATAACATATAGAATGTCAGAGGAAGTTATATAATTTTCATGCTTTTTGATTTGTAAGAACAAAACGGAAAATGCAATTTTATTAGCAATGACATAAGAAATTGGTTGAATGGAAGAAACATTAGAAGATAAAAATGTTAATTACCTAATTGAGAGTTTGTAATGAAGATAACCACTCATTGGAGTCAGACAAGTCGTACCTTTTGTCTTAGCGATGGAGAATACTGGAAGCCTTGCAAGCTCAATGAGCTCAAAGGGGAGATGCGTTGCGAGGGACGACGATCACCCGAGGAATCAAGGTCATGTCTAGGGCTCGATGGAGAGGGGAGGCACCACAACATCTACGGCTCATGAAGGAAAGGAGGAGACACCGTGCAAGGGATGGTGATCGGGTGAGGTACCAAGGTCATGGCTAGGGATTGCAGGAAGGAGAGAGGGTTGGGCAACATGAGGTGGTCGCATGAGGGATCGGACAATGGGAGGTGGCCGCACGTGCAGGTGACAAAGGGGAGGGGTGGCTGGTGAATCGCTTGCTTGTGAGGGAGGGTGAGGAGTTGGGACTGGGAGGAGCACAATTGGGGTTAGGGAAATGGTGCCCTTCATCCACCTTGGGGTTCTTCTCATCTAATGGTGGGTATACCATGTACAGGAGGATGACTGTACTTGTGCCAACATATTTATATATTAAATATTTTAACACAGATAAGCGTATTCTTAATTGTAATTCATTTATTTTGTTTGTATTCGTATTTTCTTATCTATGGAAAGCCATGTCACATGCCCGTGGAATTAATTCACAAGTCACTTTGGACAGTAAATATACACAACCTCAACTCAAAGAAAGGTGGTCAACAAAGAAAATTGGATCTGAACAAGCTCCTGAAATTTTGAGATTACACCTACGAAAATAGATTAATGTACAAGGAGAAGGGATAGTCTATTGTCTTAAAAGGGAAAAGTCCTTATTTAAATGCAATTGTAAATAGTATTCAAAAAATGCAAAATCAAATACTCCAGAAAATAGGCAGGTAAAAATCAAAGAAAATCAATCTTCATCAGAGTATATATCTGTATTCAATAAGCAAGGTTGTGCTTCAAAGTCAAAGTATTCATGTGAGTCTGCAGCTGGATGACTTGGCTACACTGGTCAAGCATCCTAGGCTAAGTAGCTACACTAGCTACCATCCATTCTCTTCCGACTCCTCTTCTCGAGCCGGTTGCACTTGAACTTAGAAGGGAATACCCTGCATCTCAAGGAAAGAGTTGTTGGATTGGGAAATCAGGGTACCATGTTGGAGAAGACCGTCTCTTTATTGCTTCAGTTGAGAGGAGTTATACATCACCTATATTGTACAAGATGGACTCATAGTCATAAGAGTCTGTGTATGATATATACTTGTTTTGACCTGCCTTTTGAGGAGACATGGGAAGAGTTTTGTGGTTCATAGAGGTTGTTGAGTTTCAAGTACGCTTCCTAACAAGGTTCCAACCACACTAAAAATCCAAAGGTCCAACTAAGCTCCAAACTTTGATTTTACAAAGATAAGTTCAAAAGTTAAAATCAATCCAATTTATTTCTTTTTTCTTTTCTTTATTTTCTTTTTCTGTACTTATTAGCGTAAGTGTTTGCTAGGGACTAGCAAAGGCAAGCATAGGAGGAGAGGGTGATTAATCTCCATTTCATCACCTTTATTATTTCATTTTGGCCTTAAATCCCTAGCTAAATGCAAGTATATAACATTAATTTGTGTAAAATAACACTCAATTATTGATCTATTTGCACTGTACAAAATATTGTATTTAATACCAAAATAAAGAATAAAGGACAGAAAAGGAAAAGAAAGAAGTATAAAAGACATTGAGCGATCCTAGTTCCCGAGACCTAGTCATCATGATGAATAAAGTAAGGGGGATAAGGCGGAGAAATTGCACAGAAAATAGACTGGAACCCCTAATTCTTTTTGTCAACATATTGCATTTTCGGACCTATTTTATTTTCATATCTTTATGCTTCAAATAATAAAATCCTTAACCTGAAAGTTGTATATAAAAATACAAAAAATACAAAATTTATTTCATTAAAAAACAATGCACAATGTCCCCGTGACCCACAGAATAAAAAAACCACGAGAAAAATTTTAAGGGCATGCATCTTCTCCACATATATCCAAAATTGACCAAACTCACCTTTATTATTCATAAAATTAAATTATCTATTTAATGAAGGGAGTTTCATTCAATTTGGAATTAAGATGCAAAAGTTGGCTTTGGGGTCCTCACCGTGCAATACACTTTATATTATTCAATATCTTTATTCTTTACATTTCAAGCATTCTTATATATTTTTATATTTTAAATATTATACAAAAAATATGTAAATAATAATAATAAATTAAAACCACTAAAAATACATTAAAATGAATAAGAAACTTTAACATAGATACGAACTATATCTATAATATACATATAAAAAATATATATGCATAATTATTTAAATAAATAAATTTAGAAAAATAAAATAAAAATACATAAATTAAAAATTAAATAAGTTATAAATATATATAATAAATATATAAAATAATAAAATCTAAATTACAAAATTAAAATAAAATACACCATATAAAGGTATTTATACCTATAATTACATCTATAAAAATTAATACCCAATAAATCATATTGTAAAAATAAATAAATATCATAATAAATAATAAAATGAAATAATAAATATTTTTATGTTTTGACCAAAAATAAAATAATTCATTTACTATTTTGATTCTCATTTATTATTCTTTTTATTTATGTTTTGTCTATATATGGCTGACATGGAACAATGGGAGCTCAAGGAATGTTGACCTTGGGTCAACTGTCCTCCCTTCCTAGGTATGTGTCTATCAGACGCTGACCTCTCCACTTTCTCGATTTTCTCGCATGATGCACTGCCCAAGGAGCCTCGACTCCTTCTTGGAACATCACCATCGATCATCCCTCCATCACATCAATCATTCCATTTCCTTGCACATGTGTCAGTTTGCGTGTGAACCAATGGTGAAACTTCGCATGCAGAAAGCTCATCCCTTTGCCCATTTTTATTTTCGATCCTTCTTCTACCACCGTAACCCCAAAGGAGCACCTTGAGTTGAAGCTCCGATGATAGTGGAGCTCCCCAAGCCTGTTGGCAAGGACAAGGAGGCGGAGGAAGAGGACCACTATCGTCGAAGCTCTGACGCCGACATGGTTGTCTGATCCAGGTAATTAGTACTTGATTTTAGCTATTAGGAGTAGTTAATTTCATTGCATTTCTGATTATTATCTTAGATTTTACTTTAGTTGCCTTTAATATTCATTAGGTTGGTTTAATTTTAGGATTTAAAATTGTTAGAGCACTAGGCTCCTGCTCGAATTCACGTTGCCTTGACGCATGTCGACTCAGCCTTTCACCTCCGTTTCAAATCCCTACACAATCTCCATTGTTTCCCCTTGTTTTTCTCTTGATCATGCATGGGTTGAGTAGGCACTATAGCTTCCTCCTCCACCTTCACCAGAGATCCACCGATTCGATATCCCCTTGCATACCCAACTTCAAGAGAGAGTGGAAAAGAACCTTCTCGTCACCACCTCTCTATTCTTGCACGACTGGACACCCAACAACACCTAAAACCTCATCTCGAGGTTCAGAACATACCTCCAGGCATCTCGAGCTCCAGAGTCCCTCCGATGGACCCCGGGCTTCCTTGACCCCTCCCGCAGAAGCGGTTGAGTTCCAAGAAGCGAGAGTGTCAGCCGGCAAGGCGATTGGAGGTCAGAGGATGTAGAAATGGTCGATCGAAGCTCATCAAGGATGGTGTTCTTGCGCATTCTTCCACCGCACCTCCTAGCTATCGGATCAAACAGCGGGCCCAAATCTAATCCGAGCCCTTGAATTTAAACGAAGTGATACTCCTCCACAGTAGCTCGATTCGGCATGTGGAAGCACCTCCTTCTCCCAATCGCACGACTTAAGTGGGTAAATTTTAAGAGCCCACTCGTGCCTTTCTATATTTATGAATAGGTCCTGTAAATATTTAATTATGTTTAAAAATATTGTAAAAATTACACAGGCTCCCTTATGCTTAATGGATATTACACTTAGGTCCAGTGCCATCATGCCTCACGCGGTGGCACACATGAGGCATGAAAATTGCACTCTTGCCCCGCCGGCTTCCGTCATTTCTATTTAGTCTATAAAATTGTAAATAAATGTTAACTTTTGTGTAATTTTCACATAGAAAGCCTTTTTTATTTTTATTACAAAAATGCCTCTGTTTGGCTGATAAATATTTATGTCCTATTACTTTTGTTAAATAGCTCTAGTTCCTCATTTATTTTGGAAAAACTACCGTGAATGCCTTAAAAATAGCTCATCTATGCATTTAATATTTACACGCATTTTTCCTTTTATTAAAAATTAGGGATTTTTACCCGACAGACCCTATAATCTTTTGCAATTACCGCTACGACCTTCGAAACATCGTAATTCCTCCCTAAACCCCGTAACCGTGCTCCGTCTTACCCCATGAACCCTGCCGTCAATTTTAACTATATTTGAGTCAAATACTTGGGTTAGTCTTGAGTTAACCTAACCAATTTACCATCCAACGGCTACGATTAGCCAAAATAAAAAAAACAAGAGGAAAGAAAATCGTGCCGGGGGCCGAAGCAGCAACTGCAGGGGGGATGGCCTCCATCGTCGGCGGGGGCTGGGGCGGGGGCGAAGCAGTAGCGTCGGCGGGCCGGGGGAGGGGGGGACCTGCATCGCACGGGGGGGCGCAACAGCAGCTGCGGGGGCGGGGGTGGGGTGGGGGGGGTGTGCCATCGCGCAGGGGGGAGGGCGGCGGCGGCGGGGGCGAAGCTGCGGGAGGGGGCGCGGGGGGGGGGGGTCTTCCATCGTCGACAGGTCGGGGAGGGGGGGGCCTGCATCGCACGGGGGGTGGGGAGGGGACTCTGCGGGAGGGGGGGACCTGCATCGCGCGGGGTGTGGGGTGGGGACTCCATCTCACGGCGGGGGGGGGAGGGGGTCTTCTATCGTCGGCAGGTCGGGGGGGGGGGGGGGGGACCTGCATCGCGCGGGGGCTGGGGTGGGGACTCCATCGGGGGCGTCGGAGGGGGGGGGCTCCATCGCGCAGGGGGGGAGGGCGGCGACGGCAGCGGGGGCGAAGAAGCAGCAGCAACTGGGGGGCCAGGAGTCCTCCATCATCGGCGGGTCGGGGGGGATTCCATCGCGCGCGGCGGCGGCCAGGGGCGCGAAGCAGCAGCGGTGACGAAGCGGACTCCATCGCGTGGGGGGGGGGGTGAAGCAGCGACGACGGCCGGGGGGGTGAGGCGACGGCGGGAGGCTCCATTGCCCGGGGGTCTCAGATGATGGAATGGCAATCAATGTAAATTAAATAAACAAAATGGCTATAATATAAAGGAACATGACGGAATCTGGTTAATTTTAACGGGGCTTAACCGTAGGGTCTGTAGGGTAAGGGTTAGCAATTTTAGAGGGCCGGGGGAGGAATTACGATGTTTCGAAGGTAGTAGCAGTAATTGCAAAAGATTATAGGGTCTTCCGGGTAAAAATCCCTAAAAAATATTTAGGAGATATTTATTTCAAGTCTAACTTTAAAATAAAAAATTATAAAACTTTATCCAAAAATACCAAGAAATTACATATTACTATATTTTTGAACTCCAGATCAAAAATAAAAAAATAAAAAGGAAACACTAACAATAAAAAAACCCTCTTAACCCTGTAAAAATTTGCAAAAATTCTATCCGATTCAAACAAATATTTTTTATTGTGTATTTTTACTTATAGTATACATTGAAAATAGTTTTGGATAATTTTGGAGTTATTACCTTTTTTAAAGCTCAAAATAATCTGGTCTATTAATTAAGTCATAATTTGACATTTTAGATTAATTATAAATACATAAAAATAGCAAAAATTACATAAAAATTCACAAAAATAAAGAAAACTATATAAATGCAAAATTATTTTATTTGTAATTTTTGAGTATATATAATTATATTTATAAATTGGGAAAAAAGAGTATGTTCCCTAGGTGTAGCTAACTTACATGCTCTCACCCCTTTTCTCCTATATTTTTTTATTTTTTTTGAAATGAAACCTATTGGAATTTAGATCACAATATGTCTTCAAGCTGTCATTAAAAATTCGACTTGATTTGAGGCTTTTATCCTCTCCACCAAGACTATCAAATTCTAAGGGTCTTAGAATTGTTGAAATTGGCCCCCTTCAGATGGATGGCATAGGAGTCTCTATTTCTGACGAAATTGGAATGTCATGTTAGGGGAATATAGTGATGAAAATACATATTTTCATTTTCCAAAAAAATAAAAAAATTGGGGGAAAATGGGGGTAGGAGTAGCCAATTGGCTATGCCTAGTGTGTAGCCTCTTTACCCTTATAAATATAAAACACTATATAGTATATATACACTATATATAATTATAAACTTATTATTATTAGTATTATTAGTTATAAATACCTATAAATATATTTATAACCTTTCAAAATAAAAAGGGTTGTACTTATTTGTATTTTTAGTATTTTTATATATTTATTATGTAAATATCATATATAGTATCTATATTATACACATTATCATATATATATATCGATATATACATTTATATATTATATCTTTAAAACAAATTGAAATTAAAAATCAAATAATATAAAAAGGAAATAAAAATTATAAATTTAAAATAAAATAACTTTAAAAATCCATAAAATTTAAATATAATTAAAAAACTAAAAAATCCAAAAAATAAAAGAAACATTTGTTATTTGTTTTTTTAGATAATAAATAACCTATTCACGTATTTGCTCTCAGTGATTCGACCCCTACACTTGCTTGATATGCATATTTATTTACAGGGTATAATAAATTTCACCTGCACAATTTTCATTGATTTATCATATATTATGGGTTGATTGTTGATTTCATTGGTTGGTGATGTATTGAGTATCATAAGAGTGGTCGATACAAAGATTCTCGGATCTGACTTGTTGAACACCATAGGACCTCCAAAATCAGGCGTTAAATCCTCCTCATCGATCTCTCTATCAGGTGACAAGTAAGAGAAAAAGAATGAACATATTGCTGCAACTGCACAATATGAACCCATCATTGTCTGTGATGTGGACATGAAGGATGTCGCATACGATGGTACTTCTTGGATTGTTGATAGTATATATGCACTATATGTTACATCTCAGAGAGAGCTTTTCTCTTCATATACACCAGGTGATTTTGACACACTTAAGATGGGGGAATGTTTATTTGTCCCATGTTGTTGGCATTGACAATGTTGCATTGGGGAATACTAATGGAGTGGTATTGTTGCTCAAAGATGCGAGGCATGCATCAGATATGAACTTGAATCTCATCTCTGCAAGAAAACTTGATGATGAAGGATACCTCAACACTTTTGGTGGGGGCAGTGGAAGCTTATCCGAGGATCATTGGTTGTTGCTCGTAGTAAGAAATATAGCAACAATATTTTATTATGAATGTATCTATTTCCCATGATGTTGCACATTTGACTGGAGATGCAAAATCTATTAAGTTGTGGCATAAATGATTGGGTATCATGAGTGAGAAGGGGTTATAGTGCATGATGAGGAAGAACCTTCTAGATGTAAAGAAGGAAAAGTTGGAGAGATGCACACATTGCTTGGCTGGAAGCAGATGAGAGTCTCCTTCAAGAGCCATCCACCTTTTAGGAAGATGCAGCCATTGGAGGTTGTTCACACCGATGTTCGTGATCATTTGAAAGTAAGTTCTCTTGGTGGTGTGCTTTATTTTGTTACATTCATTGATTATTTTTACAGGAAAGTTTGGGCCTATGCCTTGAAGAGGAAGGACCAAGTCTTTGGTGCTTTCAAGGATTTCCATGCGCTAGTAGAACGACAATCTGGAAAGAATCTTAATGCATACACAATGACAATGGAGATAGTATATTGGGTCAACTAATGAGTATTGAAGATATCATGGCATCATGCACTAGAAGACCATCCAAAACACAACAGTTGGATGTGTAGCAAAGGGAATGAATAAGAACTTGATGGAGAAAATTTGGTGTCTCCTTTCTAAGGCTAAGTTGTCTAATTCCTTTTGGTATAAGGCACTGTTTGCTATTTATCATGTTGTTAATATCTCTCCACATGTATCTTTAGATGGTGATGTTCCTAATAGGGTTTGACACAAGAAGGATGCCTCATACGACCATTTACAGGTATTTGGATGTCGTACATTCGTACATGTTTTCAAGGATAAAAGGATTAAATTGGATGCAAAGATGAAGTGGTATATTTTCTTGGGATATGGACAAGATGAGTTTGGATACAAGTTGTATATTCTAGTTGAGAAGAAACTGACGAGGAGTAGGGTTGTTGTCTTTTCTGAAGATCAAACTATTGAGAACTTCCAGAAAGCAGCTAAGGACTCACCTCCGAGTAGCTATCAGCCAGATGATGTGGAATCAGTTTCTTTGTAGAGGGCCCCATATGTAGTTGCAAATGATGCTTATGAGCAAGTTCTATAAACATGAGATAAGAAGGATGTGCCACAGATCTCTACTCCTAATGAAGATGATACAAATGATGGTGGATAGAATAATGAGAGTTCTTCTTCTTCTAAGGCTCTCCCACCACAGAGACTCGCGAGGGGGAGGCAACCCTCAATCAGGTATTTTACACAATAATACATTTTGTTGATAGACAATGGCGAGCATGATTGCTATGAAGAAGCCTTGTAAGATGTAAATAAGGAGAAATGAGTAGAATCCATGAAAGAAGAGATGTAGTTCCTTCATGGAAATCATACTTTGAGCTTGTCAAGTTGCCCAAAGGCGAGAGAGCAATAAGGAACAAGTGTGTTTATAGAGTGAAATATGATGAATACTCTACAAACCCAGGGCATAATGCTAAGTTGATTGTGAAAGGTTTCAACCAAAGGAAGAGAGTTGACTTTGAGGAGATCGTTTCTCATGTGGTGAAGATGCCTTCTATCCAAGTAGTTCTCATCTTGGTAGCTAGCTATGACCTGGAAGTTGAACAGATGGACACGAAGACATCTTTCTTCAATGGTAAGGAAGATCATGTTTATAGGTTAAAGAAAAGCCTATATGGCTTGAAGTAGGTGCCAAGGCAATAATACAAGAAGTTTGAGTCATTCATGAGGGAGCATGGCTACAACAAGACTACTTCACACCATTGTGTTTTCATGAAGAGATTCTCAGATGATGACTTCATGATTTTGTTGTTTTATATTGATGATATGTTGATTGTTAACAACAACATTGGGAGAATTTCTTACCTGAAGGAGGAGTTGAGTAAGTCCTTTTCTATGAAGGGCCTACGACATGCAAGTCAAATTTTATGCATGAAGATCACACATGATCAAAAGGTAAGGAGGTCGTTGCTTTCTCAAGAGAAGTACATTGAGAGGGTACTTCAAAGATTTCATATGGAGAAGGCAAATCTACCATGCACACCTCTTAGAGTGCATTTCAAGTTAAACTCCAAAGATAGCCACAACTGTAGAGAAGAAAGTTATGCAAAGAGTTCCCTATGCATCAAACACATGTAGTCTCATGTATGCCATGCTTTGTACGAGACCTGACATTGCTCATTACGTTGGGGTTGTTAATAGGTTCATCTCAAATATAAGAAAACAATATTGGGAATTAGTTAAGTAGATCTTGAGATATCTTCGATACACTAGTAACTACTCTCTTTGTTTTGGATTAGAGAAGCATATTCTTCTTGGTTACATGAACTCAGATATGGCAGGTGAGATTGATAAGATAAAGGTCCATATCAGGATACATGATGTCATTGGAAGGTGGTGCAGTTTCTTCGTAATCTCGACTTCAGAAGTGTATGGTTTTATATACTGCAGAGTCTGAGTTCATTGCAGCTACAGAGGTAAGGAGTTGTTGTGAATGAAGAAGTTCATGCATGAACTTGGTTTTGATCCGGAGAAGTAGGTGCTTTATTGTGAGAGTCAAAGTACCATTTACCTTAGCAAGAACTCAACTATTCATGTGAGGTCAAAGTACATTGATGTGAGGTATCCTTGAATACAAAATATCGTACAATATAAGCAACTTATTATTGACACGATCCACACAAATGATAATGGTGGTGATACGATGACCAAGTCGTTGCATGTGGGAAAGTTTGAAGATTGTTATTCCCTTGCTAGATTGGAGCGGACTCCTCCTTGCATATGAAGAGTATTTGAATGGTGAGTTTCTTTCCATATATGAACTTATTATGATGTTGGACCTCAAGAGTCTATCTTCTATACATGAAATTTGTTGTTCGGTGATCTCCTGCTCATGGGCCAGAGGAGGAGATTTGTTGGATTGTACATTCCAAGTTAATTCCATCCCATTGTGGGCATTCACGCGAAAACATCCAGAAAGACGTGGCTGAAATTACCAAGCCTTTTGCTAGGTTCTAGCTACAAAATCGAGAAGGCATTCATCCATTCTTTTTTGCCCTATTAGTGTGTCAGCTGTTGCATTTTGGGAGATTCATGGCTACATATTCTCATCTCTTCACCGCCTCCAAATCCCTAGGATCGGGCCAAGATTCGTCGTCGAAGATCATGCTGAGGAGGACCCGAGTTTGAGCTCTACGTTGCAAGTTTGGACAACCAACTTTGGATGACATTTCACCAGCTTCTTCTTCTTTCATTTGTGATAGTGTGGTTCATTGTTGATACACCTTTGGGAGAAGGATTTGACTTTGCATAGCATATATGGAGAATCATTTTATCACCGTATCTATTTGTGAAGTTTAATTGGGTCTAGTAGGTCCTGTAGGTTTTTCCTATCATTTTGGGAGTTTCCATGTTAAAATCTTCTGTGCACTTGTGATTGATTTTGTCATCGTTTGTATTGTTAGTTAATCCGTCAAGTAGATAGTTTCAATACGCTTCCACAATATTTGATGGGATTACTTGTTCCTACGGTGAGACCTATCGTTGGCGTTTAAATCTCCTTTTGATTGGGTTTAAGGAAGAAATAAATCCCACGATGCCTTTTCTTTTAATTTTTTTAAACTTCTCAATCATTTTCTCTTTAAACGACAACCATTTCAATGGCATTCTTTTTTATTAGTTTTATTTATATGATTCACATATTTGATTTTATTTTATATTTTATATCTACAAGTTTTAATTTTGCAAAATACCCCCTAAAAAACAAATGTTACACTTCTCTTCTCTATAATGGGGATTTTGAGCCATAGAAATCAAGAAGAGGAAGGGAGAGACGGCATCGAGCCGTGCAGATGGTGGCACCACTTGGTGGTTGTGTGAGCGCGCGGTTAGGTGCCAGGGTGTGCGGTGTGGTCAAATGGGGCAGTTGCGCGCATGTATCGGCACGGGAGCTCGACGCGGGGGCAACACATGAGCTGGGCACACGGGCCGACCCGCGGTGGAGAAGATAGAAGGTGTATTCTTTATGTGTTTGTTCTCTGTGTAGTCCCATCTTTGATTTTGTTAGAAGTGCACATCAGTCATTGTAACACACCAACCCCAAACATAGTGACATACCTAAAACTCACAAAGAGTGTGTGTGGTTTATAAGTGGTGGGGATTATTACTTGACAACTTGGGCTTAAGCATTTTGGGTGGTTGTCAACAGATCCATTTGGGTCCGAACCCAACAAGTTGTCAAGGCCAGTTTTCCTCGATAACGGACCGGGGACCTAAGCCTGGGACGTTACAAGTGGTATCAGAGCCAAGTTCCTTCTGATAGTGGAAAGGGTTACCCGAGAGGTGGAGCCACCCCTACAAAGAGGTTGGAGGAAAAGGCTACCCGGAGCGTGCAACCGCCACTGTCACTGGGAATAAGTGATGGACCATGTCGCAATGAGGACGTTGCGAATATAAGTGGAAGAGGTTGTAACACCCCAACCCCAAACACAGTACCATACCTAAAATTCACGAAGAGTGGGTGTGGTTTATAAGTGATGGGGATTACTATTTGACAACTTGGGCTTAAGCATTTTGGGTAGTTGTCAACGGATCCATTTGGGTCCGAACCCAACAAGTTGTCAATGCCAGTTTTCCTCGATAACGGACCAGAGACCTAAGCCTGGAACGTTATAGTCATCATCTTGAATGTTTGCATTAAAGGGGAAGGAGATGGTGGTTGTGTTCTTTGAAACAAGGCATGATAGTCATGGGGAGAAGAGAGTTGCCTTCCCCATATACAGGAGATATAAGTTAATGGTAGAGATATTTGTAAACAAATTATATATAAAATATATGGTTGGCTTCTTATCAAATGAGATGATTTTGCATTGTCATGTAATAATAGATATCCACTTTATTTGTGGGTTGAAAATATAAAATGTTAATGAGCTCAATTGATACATCCATGTCATGTGATTCTTCTCATATTAATATATGAATATATAACTTTCTGAGTCAAATGAGAACTCTATTTAAGTAGGATGCAATGTATCAATGGAAAAATATTGTCACTATAGGATTTATGAAAATTAGTACAGTGGTGATTCAAAAGTATAATTGTGATCAATTTATCTTTGATTAATGTAATATGCATGACGATGATGAAATGTTAAATATGTAAATTTTTTGGTAAATTGGGTGTAAAAAATGGAGAGATGTTGCCTAATTTAAACGAGTTAATGCGTCGAATCTTGAATTCATCAATTATAAGGAATTTTCATATTAAAATTGTAAAATTATATGCATTTTCTCATATCATGTTACGAGTAGATCTCGATTTCAAATTAGTTATGGATACATTGTATCATATAATATCAAACATACTGAAAAAAAGTTAGAGGAAAGAAAATGTTGACTTCTTTCCCTTCCTTCCTTTCGGCAAACATAAGAAATGAACATGTTTCTTAGTAAAAATTCCATTCATAATGTGAAACAAACAATAAAATGAATAAGAAGCTCATTCCTTTACATTCAGATGTATGTGGTGTAAGGGTAGTAAGTTTAGGATCGTGGTATAATTGCGAAAATTATATATGTTATGGTGTAAATGTAATTGGACAAGATTTTAGAGATCTCTAAAAAATGAACATTGTCCATTGTTGTTGAGCACCAATCACGACAATTACAAAGTGTTAGCTATTTGATTCATCAGTCAGGATGTATAAAATGTTATGATAAATTCCTCTCTTCCAAAATTTATCGAAACGACATGCAAGGTCATAGTCTTAACTAAGATATATAAACATTGAGCTAGCTCTCAATCTCCAGGACAAATTTAGCACTCATTAGGGAACCTACTAGGAGTTGGGATCTCCTGTTGTGATTTGGAACATGTGTTGTTGTAAGTATCATAATTGTCGATCAAAGATCTGAGTGATGGTGATTTGGGACAATGAACCACTACTTAAGTCTTAAGAAAGAGTGTTGTCTAGTAAAGATACTTGGATGACATGATATTTTTAATGGTCACAAAATGTACAAATTCGACAAAAGCTTGTTTTTATCGCTTATTAAATCGATATATCAAAGCTGGTCAGAATAATTATCACATGGTAGTCTTATGCATTGATGAACGCAAAATCTGCCTCTTTAATAAATAGGAATTGTCGTAGTACAGGAGACATATTTTGGTCAACAAAAACCACACACTTATAATGTTGTGGAATATTTTAACTTGGCAAGTATACCAAGGTCAAACACAGGGACACGAGCTACTTTAATATATTTATCGAATTTTGGTAATTAGTTGCATGTGTGAATAGTTTCTCATTTAAAGGTCCTCGTGCAGATGCGGAATAAAATGCAAGCAGAGTAATGCAAACGATGATGCACACATTTTTAGTTTGGTTTTAAGATGCAATTAAACGAGTATGCATAGGCGTATTGTATGAATGCATGCAAGGGATAATATGCAAAATAACGGATTACAAAAATACCCTAGAGAAAAATGAGCATTATATGTGATTCAGATTCAGTGTCATTTTGAGCATAGACATTATGAGCATGCATCTAGCAATGGCAAAGAATGTGAGCATGAGACACTATATAGCATTAGAAATACATCGCATTTAAAATGGTGTCAGACGAGAAAATTAAAATGCCATTATATAGATGATGAAATAGGGAACCAAACGACACTGAAATTAAGTAAATTGGACCTAAGATGCTCAAGTTATGAAGAAAATAGTGCAAGGTCATAAATGTAATAAAAATGCGAGGACTAAAAGGATAAATAATCACAAATAGGTCCCTGGAGCGACCTATTTGCAATTAAGCAAAATCGTTTGGGGTCCATTGCAATTTTCTTGACGCGCAAGGACCATTTTGTCATTTTGGAAATCTAGAGAGGCATGGTGGTAATTTCTCCTGGCACACACGTGAGGCACACACGCCTGGATCTCCTTTTCATTTTGAAAAGCCCCGGGGGTAGACCTGCAATTTCCCAAACCCCCACATGCAAGGCACGTGACGAGGATAGGATTGGGAGAGGCGCAACTTCGGGAGACACGTGGGTTGAATCTGGTGGCTCGGGTGACCCACGCCTCTTGCTTTGGTTTTGGCAACGTAGAGCTCTCCAGGCCGTTAGATGATCGCCGCAAGGGTGCCATCCAACAGCGCCTGCACTTCGTTCTCACCGGAGGAGGAGTGGCATACTTGGAGCTCCGACGAGCATGCCAGAGCTCTGCCGGCCTCCTTCGCATCCAAGGAAGACCCCTGGAGGTCTATGATCATCATGCGATGATAGTTGGAGCAAGTAGAAGCTGCGAGGATAGTTGTGGAAGAGAATCGATGTTGCCTCGCCGGAAAGAAAGCTTGAGGTCGGTGAGGGTGATGAAGCTGCGGCCATTGAAGATTGAAGGTACCTGCATATGTTAGGTGAGGATAGTCGAAGTGTGGGAGAGTGAAGTGATGTGAAGTGGGTTCCCATGGGGGTAAGATCAGAGCTTCTTCCCAACGGAGCAAGGAAGAAGGTGGGACAGAGTGGCAGGGGTTCTGAAGAAGGGAAGTGGTGATCAGATTTAGAGGGCAAGGATCATGGGTGGTTGGTGGAGCTCTTCGGGTGGTCTGGTGCAGGTGACGGTGAGTGAATATGTCGAAAAAATTAGGAGAAATCAGGAAAAAGTGAGGAGGAAGGTACCTCGTCGAGAGGGTAATTCGGTTGAGGAATAGGCTTGTGCCGGGCTTCGAGGAAGCCCGAGGTCGTCGCTCTGACTTGGACATCCGCTCCGAGGAGCTCAGCAGTGGTGGAGAGGCCGCAACGTGGCAGGATAGCCTCGGATCTCACCGAAGCACTTAGGCACCATTAAGGCCCTCCTTCGACCTCCGTCTGTCATAGGGAGGTGGAGGAGGGCTAGGGCTTAGGCTTGGATTGGTGGATGAAGGTTCTGTACGATAGAGCAATGGCTTTTATAGGAGGGGGCGGTCGTCGGTTATGTGGTGGCCGGGGGGGATGTTGAAGGAGGAGTGAAGGCAGGGAAGTAATGGAGGAGAAATAAAGATTGGCCCGCGATGATAGGGGTGGTAACATCTACAAGGGGGACGCATTAGGAAGAGGAGAGAAGGTCGGTGGCAGTGGCTAGAAATGGAAGGGGGATAAGGGGCATGGAGGCGTAACACCTGGGAGGGCGTTTGCCTGAGGTAGGAGATGATACTGTGATCGATGGATCTTAAGGTACAACGATCCTCAAAGGGGGTTCGGGTGAAGGGTTAGGATCAGATCATAAGATCTGATCCAGCAGTGGCGGTAGAGGTGCTAAAGAATGGTCAGATGGAGAGGTGAGCGTGATCGAATGGCTGGGAGAAGATGGGTGACGTGGAGAGCAGAGAGTCGTAGGATGAGCAGGCCATCGTACAGTTATGAGTGAAGTGGAAGGTGCGGTTCAGATCTCATCAGATGGTGGGATCAAATGGTTGTGGGTGAAGAGAGAATGGAGGGTGGAAATGAAGGCGGGAGAAGGAGATCCAGTGGCCTGGAAGGGCGCCGTGTGGCGGAAGATGAGGTAGCCACGTGGGCGGCCTTGAGGGCACCATGTGGCTGCACCAGAAAATTCAAAATGCAAAATTAAAGAAAATATGAAAGAATTGGTTAGAGGCAAAATTATGAAAAACTCAAAACATGGAAGTTTTAGATCTCGATGAGATCTACAAGCTTCATGTTGGACAAAAAGTCAAAAATGTCATTTGCATAAAAAGTATTTTTTGTGGGGTATTTTTGAAGGGTTAAAAACACCGACTTTTGGTTTTGATATTTTTTGTATTTTTTAGTTCTTTTGAAGGTTTAGGAAAATTATAGACAATTATTAAGCTAATTTTTATGGTTTTTTATGAGGAAATAATTATAAAGTGACTAAATACAATAATTAAGGGTTAATTATACACAATATAATACAAGATAATAACGAAGAATGACTGGTGAATTTTATTCGTTTATTTAAGTTGGGGATTAAAAAATGGATTTTAGCATGATGAATACGAGATTCATCATGCATCCGAAGGTAATTAAAATGATACATATCATGGTAACACTTGAAACTACTCTATATACATCGACTCCCTACAACCTCCTCCCTTAACCTTCAATTGAGAGTTCACTGCTTATATCATATGCTCACAACAAAAGATCCGAACCCATCTTATGGCAACATTACCACACTAAGAAAAATAGTGGCATATATCATTTTCTTTCTCCTTCCTTTTTTTCAAAAGTGGGGCCCATCTCCTCCTTCCAACCGTTGGATAGTGAAAAACTTTATATAAACCCCCATCGATGAATCGGCCGTTTGAATCCATAACCGTTACCTCCTCTCGAGCCTCAACCCCTCTCCATCCCTCCACTCCAACACCTCCAAATCGCAATCCGGAAGATACCCATCTGCCCAAATCTGCAAGGATGGCATCCAGAACTCTGTCCAAGGACATCATCACCCTTAAGGGCTCCGCCGCAATTGTCAGCTAGTTCTTCGGTAGCCTATTGCTTCTCTAATTTATGGTTTTTTTATGATTTGGCGGTTGGTGCTGATTCTTGTTGTTGGAATTCGATTCGGTGGACAGGTTATGCTGCAACCAGGTATCTGTTGGGGACTTGTTGCCCTCCAAGTGTTTGTGGTTATTCCTGTGAGAGAGCTTGTGGCTGAGAAGTGTATGTGTGTGTGATTTCTAAATTGGCAGCATTTTGTATAATCGAGGAGTGTATCTAGAGGAGAGCTTTGCAAAGGTGAAGAAGTACAGATTGTCGATGCTGCCAGCGGAGGATGAAGGTGTTAAGGCGTTCATTTCCAGTTTAACCTCTCAGTTGTCTGGTGAGTTTTTTGAACTTATTGAGGGGATAGAACGTGTTCTTGTTTATTTGTATTTGGGTTTACTGAGTATCTTAATTTAGGAATTATATCGGTTAAGTATACTCGTTTTAAATCTAGATAGACCTTTTGGTCGTTGTTGGACCGATGGAGAATTATATGAGATGTTATCCTCAATTTATATGGGCATAATATGCAGAAAAGATTGCTGGACTTCTCCCAAACAAATTTCGTAGTCAACTGTAGTGCTTAACCTAACGAGGGTATCTTGCTTCCCCTTAAGAAGCTAATTGTCAATACTGGCTTAAATTTAATGGGTTTAACATGAAGCTTTATTATTTTGTATAAAAAATCTTTATGCCATCAGATTTGTTAGAAGCTGGAAAGATGCGGAGAATTGTTCTTGTGATCAGAAGTGCTTGAGAGGTGGAACTTCAACATTGAGACGGACGTGGAGGTTGTCGAGAAGGGGTAAAACCAGATAAATCCATCTTCCCTAGCATAGCAACATTTCAATATTATTCGACATCATTACGTTGGTTAAAAATGGTTCACATGATTTCAGCATCGCTAAGGAGAAGAGTGACAAAGAGATCATGAGAGAGATACAAGCAATCATGAGACAGATTGCTTCCTGCATTACCTACTTGCCATGCTTCGATGAAACATGCAAGTTTTTTTTCTATGTTCTACTGAACGTCATCTGTCTATTAGTAACCTGGAATTCTCTCTTTCACTCATAGGTATCTTTGATGTATTGGCGTATACTTATACCGATGTTGCTGTTCCATTCACTTGGATCGAAAGCGATGCAAAATTGATCAAGAATCCGCAGATGGTGAAGCTGCTCTCTAAATGTCCACCTCACGTGCGTAGATCATGTCAGGTGAAAACGAAATCCAGCGGACGGAGGACGGACTGTTTCTGTTCACATTTATGTTTACGGTTGCCGCATCCGAATTGGTTGGCATGTGTGTCGACTCACCAAAGCCTGGCAGATTAAGACAAAAAACAAGAAGAGAGTACGTAGGCAGGTAAGCGAATGCAAATGAAGCAACATAGGTTTCCGAACATCTCGACAAACACAAAGAATGCAAACAAAGGTTTCCCGTTGCTGCATGTGAATCAGTTGCATGCATCTGGAACACAAAGAACATCCAACTCATCAGATTAAGACATAATATACAAAAACAGAATGCGTGGACAGCTAAGCAAATGCGTATGAAAAAGCATAAGTTTTTGAATTCAAACATATCGACAAACACCCGAGATAAAATGCAACAACAATAATGTCACAACTAAAAAATATTCAAATGGTTTATCGGTTGGGGGGGGGGGGTTGGCGGCCCGAGATAAAATGCAACAACAGTAGTTTCACAATTAAAAAATATTCAAATGGTTTATCGGTGGGGGTGGGGGGGCGTGGTCGGGCCTCCGGGGGGGGGGGGTGGGGGGAACGCGGTCAGGGAGGGGGTCAGGGGCCCGCCGTCGGGGGGGTCGGTTCGGGGGCCCGCGGTCGGGCCTCGGGGGTGGGGGGGGGGGGGTTAGGGGGTTTGCGGTCGGGCCTCCGGGGGGGGGGGGTTTGGGGGCCCGCGATCGGGCCTCCGGGGTGGGGGTGGGGAGGTCGGAGGCCCGTCGGTCGGGCCTCCAGGGTGGGGGGGGGAGGGGGTTCGTGGGCCCGCGGTCGGGCCTCCGGGAGGGGGGGGGTGTTCAGGGTCCGCGGTCGGGCCTCCGGGAGGGGGGGTGTTCAGAGTCCGCGGTCGGGCCTCCAGGGGTGGTGTTGGGGGGCCCACGGTCGGGCCTCCGGAGTGGTGGGTTCGGGGGCCGTGGTCGGGCCTCCGGGGTGGGGGGTGGGTTCGGGGAGGGGGGGTTCGGGGGCCCGCGGTCGGGCCTCCGGGGTGGGGGTCGGGGCTCACGGTCGGGCCTCCGGGGGGGAGGGGTTCGGGGGTCCGTGGTCGGGCCTCCGGGGGGGCTTGGGGGTCCGCGGTCGGGCCTCCGGGGTCGGGGTGGGGGGGTTCGGGGGCCCGCGGTCGGCCCTCCGGGGGCGGTGGGGGCCCGCGGTCGGCCCTCCGGGGGCGGTGGGGGCCCGCGGTCGGACCTCCGGGGAGCGGTGGGGGCCCGCGGTCGGGCCTCCGGGGGCGGTGGGGGCCCGCGGTCGGCCCTCCGGGGGCGGTGGGGGCCCGCGGTCGGGCCACCAGGGGGCGGTGGGGGCCCGCGGTCGGGCCTCCAGGGGCGGTGGGGGCCCGTGGTCGGGTCTCCGGGGTGGTGGGGTTCGGGGGCCTGCGGTCGGGCCTCCGGGGGGGGGGGTTCGGGGGCCCGTGGTCGGGCATTCGGGGGGGATCGGGGGCCCGCGGTCGGGCCTCAGGGGTCGGGGTTCGGGGGCCCGCGGTCGGGCCTCTGGGGTCGGGGTTCGGGGGCCCGCGGTCGGGCCTCCGGGGGCGGTGTTCGGGGGCCCGCGGTCGGGCCTCCGGGGGCGGTGTTCGGGGGCCCGCGGTCGGGCCTCCGGGGGCGGTGGGGTTCGGGGTCCGCGGTCGGGCCTCCGGGGGGGTGGGGTTCGGGGGTCCGCGGTCGGGCCTCCGGGGGGGCTTGGGGGTCCGCGGTCGGGCCTCCGAGGGGGGATCGGGGGCCCGCGGTCGGGCCTCCGGGGTCGGGGTTCGGGGTCCGCGGTCGGGCCTCCGGGGGGGTGGGGTTCGGGGGTCCGTGGTCGGGCCTCCGGGGGGGCTTGGGGGTCCGCGGTCGGGCCACCGGGAGGGGGGGGTTCGGGGGGGGGGGGGGGGGGGGGGGGGGCTCGCG
This sequence comes from Ottelia alismoides, assembly GCA_037367405.1. NCBI lineage: Eukaryota > Viridiplantae > Streptophyta > Magnoliopsida > Alismatales > Hydrocharitaceae > Ottelia > Ottelia alismoides. Next base: position 2,219 of record JAZKJV010010055.1, on the reverse strand, counting down.
GTCGGGCCTCCGAGGGGGGATCGGGGGCCCGCGGTCGGGGTGGGGGGTTCGGGTGCCCGCGGTCGGGCCTCCGAGGGGGTTCGGGGGCCCGCGGTCGGGCCTCCGAGGGGGTTCGGGAGGCCCGCGGTCGGTCCTCCGGGGTGGGGGGGGGTTCGGGTTCCCGCGGTCGGGCCTCCAGGGTAGGGGGGGGGTTCGGGGGCCCGCGGTCGGGCCTCCTAGGTGGGGAGTGGGGGGGGGGTCGCGGCCCGCGGTCGGGCCTCCTGGGTGGGGGGGCGGGGGTCGGGGCCCGCGGTAGGGGCCTCGGGGGTCCGCGGTCGGGCCTCTGGGGTCGGGGTGGGGGGTTCGGGGGATCACGGTCGGGCCTCCGGGGGCGGTGGGGTTCGGGGGGCCCGCGGTCGGTCCTCCGGGGTGGGGGGTTTGGGGGTCCGCGGTCGGGCCTCCTGGGTGGGGCGGGGGGGGGGGGGGGGGGGGTCGGGGCCGCGGTCGGGCCTCCTGGGGGGGGATTGGGCTGTTCGGGGGTCCGCGGTCGGGGTGTGGGGTTCGGGGGCCCGCGGTCGTGCCTCCGAGGGCGGTGGGGTTCGGGGGCCCACGGTCGTGCCTCCGAGGGCGGTGGGGTTCGGGGGCCCGCGGTCGTGCCTCCGATGGTGGTGGGGTTCGGGGGACCGCGGTCGGGCCTCCGGGTGGGGTTCGGGGGCCCGCGGTCGGGCCTCCGGGGTCGGGGTTCGGGGGCCCGCGGTCGGGCCTCCGGGGGCGGTGTTCGGGGGCCCGCGGTCGGGCCTCCGGGGGCGGTGGGGTTCGGGGTCCGCGGTCGGGCCGCCGGGGGGTGGGGTTCGGGGGTCCGCGGTCGGGCCTCCGGGGGGGGGGTGGGGTTCGGGGGTCCGCGGTCGGGCCTCCGGGGGGGCTTGGGGGTCCGCGGTCGGGCCTCCGAGGGGGGATCGGGGGCCCGCGGTCGGGCCTCCGGGGTCGGGGTTCGGGGTCCGCGGTCGGGCCTCCGGGGGGGTGGGGTTCGGGGGTCCGCGGTCGGGCCTCCGGGGGGGTTTGGGGGTCCGCGGTCGGGCCACCGAGAGGGGGGGTTCGGGGGGGGGGGGGGGGGGGGGCTCGCGGTCGGGCCTCCGAGGGGGGATCGGGGGCCCGCGGTCGGGGTGGGGGGTTCGGGTGCCCGCGGTCGGGCCTCCGAGGGGGTTCGGGGGCCCGCGGTCGGGCCTCCGGGTGGGGTTCGGGGTTCCGTGGTCGGGCCTCCGAGGGGGTTCGGGAGGCCCGCGGTTGGTCCTCCGGGGTGGGGGGGGGTTCGGGTTTCCGCGGTCGGGCCTCCAGGGTAGGGGGGGGGGGTTCGGGGGCCCGCGGTCGGGCCTCCTAGGTGGGGAGTGGGGGGGTCGCGGCCCGCGGTCGGGCCTCCTTGGTGGGGGGGGCGGGGGTCGGGGCCCGCGGTAGGGGCCTCGGGGGTCCGCGGTCGGGCCTCTGGGGTCGGGGTGGGGGGTTCGGGGGCCCGCGGTCGGGCCTCCGGGGGCGGTGGGGTTCGGGGGGCCCGCGGTCGGTCCTTCGGGGAGGGGGGGTTCGGGGGTCCGCGGTCGGGCCTCCGGGGTGGGGGGGGGGGGTTTGGGGGTCCGCGGTCGGGCCTCCTGGGGGGGATTGGGCTGTTCGGGGGTCCGCGGTCGGGGTGTGGGGCTCGGGGGCCCGCGGTCGTGCCTCCGAGGGCGGTGGGGTTCGGGGGCCCACGGTCGTGCCTCCGAGGGCGGTGGGGTTCGGGGGCCCGCGGTCGTGCCTCCGAGGGTGGTGGGGTTCGGGGGACCGCGGTCGGGCCTCCGGGTGGGGTTCGGGGGCCCGCGGTCGGGCCTCCGGGGTCGGGGTTCGGGGGCCCGCGGTCGGGGTGGGGCGTTCGGGGTGCCCGCGATCGGGCCTCCGGGGGGTTCGGGGGCCCGTGGTCGGGCCTCCGGGGGGGCTTGGGGGTCCGCGGTCGGGCCTCCGGGGTAGGGGTGGGGGGGTTCGGGGGCCCGCGGTCGGCCCTCCGGGGGCGGTGAGGGCCCGCGGTCGGGACTCCGGGGGCAGTGGGGCCCGCGGTCGGCCCTCCGGGGGCGGTGGGGGCCCGCGGTCGGCCCTCCGGGGGCGGTGGGGGCCCGCGGTCGGGCCTCCGGGGGCGGTGGGGTCCCGCGGTCGGGCCTCCGGGGGCGGTGGGGGCCCGCGGTCGGGCCTCCGGGGGCGGTGGGGGCCCGCGGTCGGGA
>JAZKJV010010054.1:0-41741 GCA_037367405.1 Ottelia alismoides | reverse complement strand
TAAATATGTGCCCAGATCTTCATTTTCTTCTCGTATTACTACTGTATCAAATAAACCTTCATCTTGAACGAAATTACCTCCGTTTTCTTGATCAAAAGCAGGTTGTACAGCGACTTCAATGATCTGATTTTGTCGTTGTGCGAATTTTCATCGATTAACATGTCCAACCATGCTTGGACTTAGAAGCTAGATATAAGCATTTCTTGAACTTCCTCAAGCGCGAGCGCGAATGCGAGCTATGGGAGAGACGACTCAAAATCAAACTACAAATGCCAATATGCGACAGGATCGTCGGATCGTAGGAACGATTCGGTCGTCATGCTTTAATACCAAATGATGCGAACAAAAATTTTCGCAATGGAGAAAATATTTTTTGGTAGAAGAAATTTAGAGAGAGAGAGAGAATGGAGAACACACCAGTTATGCTAAATACTGGAGAGGAACTGCGAAGATTACGTCGAGGGAGAGATAAAGACAGAGAGATAAGCTCAATTTTTTTATCATTTAAAATGTTCTCTCACAATAGACTACCATCCCCTTTATATAAGAGGGGTGAGATTATAAGACTAGAAAGAAATTCAAAATATAAATTAACTCTAATTGATTTGAATCAAAATTCAAATCTACCTTATCCTAATTGACTCTAATTTTAAATTCGAGATTCAAAATATAAAAAACAACTAACTAATTTGAGATCACATATGATCTCTTTTATTTAAATAAAAATTGCGATGACTCGATTAAACGTAAATAAAATTACACTCTAATTAGCGCAGCGGATAAAAATCCGGCCTTATTTATTAATGTCGTGATGAATCACCGTATATTTTTACAAGATTGATGACATTACTATCTTGTTGGTTTAATATAAAAGAACAAGTAAAAGATCACTACAATGACTTCTTTAACGTATAAGGGCACATATGAAACTACAAAAAATTGTGAATATGATGTTATTGGAAAAACTTGAAAGGATAATAAGTGTAAAAATTCCTACAAAATATATTGCAAAATAGCCGAATGGGCTCAAGCCCAAATTGGCACCTGAGATGCCGATTTGGGCGTGGCGCTCCAAATCGGCACCTTAGGTGCCAATAGATGGCTATATTTTAATTTTCCAAAATACTGTATATTTAATTAATTGCAATTATTTTAATAATTATTTAAAAAACATCCACATCTCTGCATGAACCACCTCCCATAGTTAAAAAATGGTGAAGCATTCTCCCACTATAAGTAGAGTCAGCTTCATGGATTCTTGCTAAAATCCACGTTGAGAGATTCGACTATTTTTTACGTTGGTTGTCGGCTACCTGACGCAACCCCTACAGGGGGGTTTGAACCCTGGTCTTTTGGGTGGTAAGCACATTGCACTACCACCAGACCATTTAAGCAAATATTAAAAGAACGATACTTGGAGTCTATCCATAATAAGAAATCCACACATTCGCATACCAACTACATTTTGAAAATCACTCCGAGAAGCCCCTATTTGATTTCTTAACCTAACCAAAGTGCAAACTACAAGTGCTTCTCTCATACCATCTCGAGCCAATCTTCTCACTACATCTATTAAATTATCAAAAATGAATGTCCGTTCATTTTAAATGTGTTTGTTCTCTTATTGTTGTTTTCTATTTATCATTTATTATAGGAATTTTTACCCGGTAGACCCTATAATATTTATCAATTACCTCCACGACCTTTGAAACAACCTAATTCCTCTCTCAACCCCGTAAACCTGTTAACCCTTAGGTCCCTTACCCCACAGACCTCGTGGTTAACTTACATCCATTTACAGTTAAACCTGAGCGAATTCTGTTACATTCTTTTATATTAGGGATTTTTACACCCATACCCCCGCCCGCAGCGTCGTCCCAAGCAGTGCTCCTCCTAGAAGCCCCTCTCCCCCAAGCCCTGCAGCTGAGGAGCCCCACGCTCAACCGTCACTCGAGGCCCCCGCCTCCCCTGCTCAACCCCCCCCCTCGATCGCCTCCCTTGCTCGAAGCCCCTTCCCCCTCCCCTACTCGAAACCCCCTGCCCCCTCCCCTGCTCGAAGCCTCCCTGCCCCCTGCTCAAAGATCCCTGCTCGAAGCCCCCTCGCCTCCCCTACTCGAAGACCCCCCCCAGGCCGCCTCCCGTGCTCGAACCCCCCTGCTTGAAGCCCCCCCACCCACCCCAGATCCCCCCCCCTCCGATAGCGACCTACCCGTCGCCTGGAAGCCCCACCTCCTCCAAGTCGAGCGTCACCCCCCCCCCCTCTAGCCCAGGTCGAGCCTCCTCCCCCTTGAAGCCGACCGCCTCCAACCCAGTGAAGCAGCATCACCAAACCTCCCCCAGGAAGCCGACCCACCCATCGTCTGAGGCAGAGAAGCCCCCTCCCCTCCGTCTGATCCTTTGTGCCCACCTCCTCCAGCCCCAGACCAGTGCCCTCGTCGAGGGAGGAGAGATGGAAGAGGCGGTGCACCTCCCACTATTTTTTTCTTCTCTTGGTTAATTCTAGCCTTCCGATCGCGGATTGGTTAGATTAACTTGTTTTTAATCCAAGGAAGTTAACTCTAGCTATGTCAATTTAACGGTAGGGTTCATGAGGTAAGACGGAGCAAGTTTAAGAGGTTGAAGGAGGAATTAGGTTGTTTTGAAGTTCGTGGAGGTAATTGACAAAGATTATAAAGTCTACCGGAATAAAAACCCTTTATTATAAGTAAATCCAAGTATGAGCCTCTTGATTGTGCCTCTCGGACAAAGGGATCCGACTTTTAAATCCAAGTATGAGCCTCTCGATTGTGCCTTTTTCATATTCCAGACCAATCAAATTTTCAAACTCTACAGTTCAATTGCAGACTCTGTGGATTGGTTTAGAGTCCAAGTTCGAGGCACTCCATATTTGAGTAACCCATTTTCTCCAAGTTCTCCAGAGAGAGACTCTTTTTTCAAATGCACATGTGTGCGATCTTTTTATGTAGTCCCCATCTTTTGTTTTTGATCTCAAGTTTTCATGTGTTCCATAGGAACTCCAAAGTAGAAATCTCATTCCTTATACCATGTGGACTAGGGTTTTCATATGGTTTCATAGGGACTCCAGGGTAGAGATTGCATTCTCTGAGCCAGTATGGAGAGACCTCGGTTCTTTAACGATGAGACTTTTCAAACTCCATTCTATGTGATTGTGAACTCCAACAAGGATGTCTCCACCGCTTTTTCAGTTCAACCCTTTCAGAGATGGAGCAGTTATCCACATGATATGGCGAGCCAGAGTTCTCCAGGTCGAAAGTCATTTTCAATTGCAGTAACTCTAGCAGGCACAGTACAGAGCACATGTTCTCCGACGAGGAGATTCAGTTTGACTCACATTCCAGTCTGTTTATTCCTCCTCACCTGCATAACATGAGAATCAACGTCCTCGACAACAGCCGACAGTTGTGTTTGCGTTGAGTTTATATTGTCTATAGTGTCTTGTATTGTGAGAAGTTGAGCATTGCAAGCTCCAGCTTGAGGGGGTATGTTGGAGTATATGCATTACATTTATGGAAATGGGTAAATGGATCTCTTCAGGATCTATTTACCACATTCAGTGTCAAGTCCCACTTCTACTAGTGTAGGACTTGGGTATGTGGAGGCTATAATAAGAAGCTCCATACCTCCTATAACAGATGAGAGAAAGTGCAATAGATATAGCCCTTTGAGACCTTCTCCCGTGGTTTCATCCTGCTTCTTATGGAGTAGGATTCCACGTAAAATTATGTTATTCTTCATTGTTCATTATTCTTTATTTCTAATACGCTTCATCATTCAAGTTTTCTAACAGCCTCTACACCTGCCAATGATTAACCACCTGCTACAAACTCATCCTTATAAGTATCCAAAGTAAAAAGCCTTAGGAACATATTATTGAAAGCTCCCATCTCCGTCCAATCATCCCACCAAAATCGAAAGGTCATGTCATCGCCTAAGTCAGGATGGAAATGTGAGTCAAGCTCCTTCCTCGTAGGAGAAACACCACTCCAGAATCCTGACAGGGTTTTCCCAAAACCAATCTTCCCCCCATACACTGTTGTAAAAGTCGGCCGACTAGTCGAGTCGGGGGGGTACCCGACTCGACTAGGCCAAATCGGCCAATAGTCGGTCAGACCCGATTAATCGCCCGATTAGTCGGCCTAGTCGGCCGACTAGTCGGCCGACTTTTGCATAGAGATTTCTCGGCTGACTTTTTTGTTAAGCAGAATTGAACCAGATTGCATATTTTCTCTTATATGCATCGACTCTACTTTCTTTTGCAAGTTTCCAAAGTTCATCCTCTCTTTTTCACTTATAATTTGTAATCTATCCAACTCATGAGTAGTGTTCGAAAGATGTATAGAAGCACTGTTGTTCCAGTATCATAATGCAACAAGTTTATATTAGAACCAATTAATTAAATATAGCATCATCTATAAACGATGCAGTGCAAAGTAACCTATCAACTATTTAATTTGTCCATGCTTTCTAATATGGTCTTACCATTTAATTAATGCATGTGAAAGGAAACTCCAACACGTTCTGATGATAATGCTCATTACATAAATTTGGAAAACGGACATAGCAACCCGTCCCGATATTCAAAGTAAATTGTGTTACCAACTGCTACTGTCATTTATAAATTACAACATCATTAATCTTAAACACAAGATTACCAACTACTTTTATCAGGTCATGAACAACTACTCTCTTTCACTAGTTCCCATCCTCTCTTTCTTATATTTTATAAATTGGAAAGCACCAATGATAATAAAGCAAAAAAATGACGAAAGGGAATTATTTTTCTCGGCATATTAAATAAACAGTTGAGTTTATCACCATACTTGAATTACAAAATGCTTCTTAAAGTAGATACCAACATCAATTTAAGCTCTCAAAAATATTAAAACTGCTAAATATATGAATATAAATGAGAGTATATATTATAAAACTTGATTTATATATTTAAAATAATTAAAAATTCAAAACCGACTAATGTCCGTCTAAATCCGATTACTCTCCCGACTACCGATTAATCCTTAGTCAGTGACCCTGCCGACCGAGTACCGACTGCCGACTTCTGCAACCTTGCCCCCATATTCCATCAAACACCATAAATACTTCACAACAATCTAGAAATCAGATCACCACTAATACCCCAAATTTGTACCACCTATTTCATCAACAAGCGGCTTATTCATATCACTTAGTTGCAGCACCCCCACACCTCCTGCATTCAGCAGCTTAGCCACCACATGACATCACAAGCTACCAATGCCAGTTCTCTTACCCATATGTAGTCCAGAAAATTCACCTTATAACATCATCCAAATGTAAGCGTATCTTTCAAGAAATTTGGAAAATGGAAAGGTAGAAAACAATATAATCGTCAACAAACCCTTTATCAGGACAAGCCTCCCTCCCCTTGAAAGACACATGACCTTTCACCCAATAAGTTTGCACTCCAATTTTTCAATCAACAATGTCCAACGTTCCTTCCTCACCTTCCATGACTAGTGAGATGCCTAGATAATGCTTCGGTGGTAGACTTCTTGGCATGTGCAAATATTACCCACATCTTTCCACTTTGTCTAGATCTAATACAAAGAGAAATGATGATTTTCCACCATTTAACCTTAACCTCGAGAAGTCACCAACTAAATCAATACCACAACCGCCTCTGCTTCTTGTGACCTTCCTTTAATGAGGAATAAAAAATAATCTATGTACCAAAGGATGGGAATGGAGCACTTCCCATTGGTAGAACCTTAAAAGAAACATTATGAATTTCCAACCTTTTGATGATGTTTAATGCATCTGTCGCAGTCCGCAATCACAAAAAGGAAATGTACGAGGGGGGCACTCTTGCCTGAACCCCCATGTGGTTGAAAAAACAACCCCACGACACACATTCACCAACACTAAGGGTCTGTTTCGTTTGGGTTACCCCGAGGTAACCCGATTTACCCCCCCCCCCATTTCTGGGATGGAATTCCATCACAAATCAATGTGACATTACATCACATTCCTTATTCCAATCCTCTCCAACCCTCATAATCATCCTAACAGCTATTATTCACAGGAGGGTTACCCCGACCCACCCCATCCCAGTAACCAAACAGACCCTAAGGATGACAAGGTTGTTATACACCTTTTCATCCATGTAATGTAGAACTCTAAGAAGCCCCTCTTGTGGAGCACTCTCCATAAAAAAATTCCAATCAACATTGTCGTATGCCTTCGAGAAATCCACTTTCTAGATAAGTCTTAGTCTTGCCATCTTCCTTCTTTCCACTTAAAATCTCAGAAGCCATCACCATGAAGTCACATACGCATCCACCAAGCAAAAAAAGTTATCTACAATGGGCGAGTATTCAACCCTAGAGGCCCTTCCAGTCTATTTACCACCAACTTGGCAACATCAAGATAAACCACATTCGAAAATGCAACTGCTATAAAATCAGCAACATTGGTAGTAATATCTCCCTTGGGCAGCTGAACAATCAAACCTTTTCAATGTGGTCAAAACAAGAATTTCCCTCCTAAAATTCAATGACCATATACAGGATGTCGTTTTTCACCACCTTCCAGAAATCCTTGGAGAAAAAATCGAGACGCCGTCAGGATTAGATGAGCAATCCTCATGTAAATGGAAACCCCATACTTCATGCTCAAAGAACTCCCTAATAACTTCCTAAGCATGTTGAGAAAAGATTTCAGATGCCCCTCTTCCTGACAACTTCCAGCTAAGCTCTTGACTCTTCTCACCAAAATGACAAAAGTGATCCACTCTTCCCACTTTCTCATCGTCCTTAACCACAGCTTCACCAACCTTCAACTTCTCGACCAAACTATTTCCTCTTCCGATGGCCACTGCATTGACCACTTATCCTTTTTTCTTTATTATTTTCATTCTCTCTCAAACTCTCCAACCCTTGTAGATTATTGAGATTTTACTAATAATCCTGATATTACTCTATTAGGGGATTTGGATAACCCTTTATTTCATCAAAACTTAAAAGCTTACATGTTGTGCCATTCAAGGGGGTATAAATGAAAGTATAAAGGGAAAATTGAAAAGTTGTAAATGAGTAAAACTAGGTGCAATTTTGTAATGAGGTAGACTATATTGTCATTCATCTTCAATAATCCTTCAGTCTTCAGGTAATGAAAACCTTAAAGGGTGGTTAATTATCTATCTTTGAAAAAAGATACATGTAATATTCGGTAGTCTTCAGTATTGAGAAGCTTCATAAGCTTACGTTGTACTACTTGAAATCTTGAATGATTCCCAAATTCAACTACCAATGAAATTTGATAATTAAAGCAAGAGACTCCTTCAACGCTAACAATTCCCAAGCCATGAAAACACAGCTTCAAAGTCTTGCTGGATTTCAGCAATTAAATTTGACCAGGCGTTTTTTAAAGCAATTCCAGTTGGGAGAGGAATTGGATGAGCAATCCAGTAGATATAGGATGGAGCTTTGGTCTCATCTCCAGTCAAAGTGATGCAGTGGTGGAGAGTTGATGCAGCGTGACCCCAAATTATAGGGTCACATTTATTTAATTAATTAGTAGTCAATTTTATTTACGTTTTTAGCGGTCGTAGTTGTCTAATTAAATAACTGAGATCGCCTGTGATCTCAACGTTTATTTCGTAGATTTTAATTGTAATTTTGTTCAATTGAATAAGTTAGAGTCTAATTAAGGTAATTAGAGGTCAATTAGGATAAAGTTGGTTGTCAATTTTAATTTGTTACCATTTTGTAAACCATCTCTCCTATATAAAGAGATGGTAGTCCAGTATTTTGAGGAGTCAATTATGAATAAAATTGAGATTTTATCTCCCTTGTCTCTCTCTCTCTCCTCGAGATCTTCACGTTCTTCCTTTCAACCCCGCGCATTCCGGCGTGTTCTTCTTCTCTACCCCTCTCGTTCTTCTACCAAATATCCACCATAAAATATATTATCATTTTTTTGTCGACGCCGACTTCAATTTGCATCACAAAGGCAGCCAATACAGAATACTAGGATCAGAGAAATTCAGTAATATATCAGAACTATAGAAGAGAGGAAGCAGTAAACTTAACTTTTTTGCACACATCATATTGAAGTGTGCTCTACCCAGGGAAAAGGCCAAGGACACAGTTCATATTTTGCCCCCACATCCTCCAGTCCTTTAATAATGTAAAGTGTCCTTAGAAAGTAGTATGGCAACTAAAAGCAGAGGGGCTGGAGCTGCACTTTGGCTATTAATCTTTTTTAGGGAAACACTTTGGCTACTTATCCTTTTTATTATTGCTCCATTCTCTTCTCCGACACTCAACTTCTCGTCTTAATCAATGTCCCCCCCCCATATGGTTTGGTGAGTTTCTTCATTCCTTGTCGCACATATCTATGTGCATTCCCAAAATTCGCATGCAATAGGCACATTTCATAATTTCCTTCTCACCCTCTCTTACTTTCCGGATCCTCGCTTTTCCCAACCACGTCAATTAATATGAGAGCATGGCCTCATGTAATATCACGATATATCAGTGATATATCAGTATCGACGAGATGGAAGTATCGATATCCACAAATATATCCTTTTCCAGGATATCGACGATATCTCGTGAGATATTAGTGATATATCGCCATATCGCTCACAAATGATTGGTTTCAGTACAAAATTTCTCGGGTATCGACCAATATCGCCAATATTTTGCAAATATATATATATATGGGTAAAATGTGTATGCCCCCTAGGGGGAGCTAACTTAGCTCCCCCCGCCCCTTTTTCACATATTTTTTTATTTTTTTGAAATCCAAAACCGTGTAAATTCATTATTAAATCCATATAATATGTCATTCAAATTTCATGCGAAAACAGAGACTCCTACGACCTCCATCCAAACGGGGTCGATTTAAAAAATCATGTTACCGTTAAAAAAATGACTGTCTGGATGGAGGCCGTAGGAGTCTCTGTTTCCCACGAAATTTTTATGACATAATATAGGGATATAGTGATGAATATTCACGGAAAAAATTTTCAAAAAAAAATAAAAAAATGAAGAAAATAGGGCAGGGGGAGCTAAGTTAGCTCCCCTAGGGGGCAGCCCCATTTTCCTCTATATATATATTATATATATATATATTGATGAATATTACTGTTGTAAATTTGATTTCACTACTTATTTTGATACTCATAATATGAAAGCACATCATGATTTATATATTTTATTTCAGGTCTGTAGGATATGGTGCGGGTTTGCGACAAGGGATGCATATGATGGTTCTTCAATTGGTGAACTTCGTCCTCTTTGCAATAGAGACAAGTCTAATGCTGATCAAGTTGGAATCACAAGTCCCTATATAAATCTCAGTAGTCAGCCGTTAGCATTCAGCATTAACAACCAGTGATATATGCGATACAATGTGTATTAATGTGCTAAATATACCTCATTCATGCATAGAAATGTGTATTTGTATGTTATTTATTGTCTTAATAACTAAGATGATCATAATTTGTGGAAAAATCGCTTTTTGCGTTATTTTCAAGATTTCCACTGATATCGTCGATATAATCCCGATATATCCCCCCATATATACTTTTCCGGGCGGACCAATACGATATCAATACCAATATTTCCTACCTTGGTCTCTAAATCAATCCTATGACTTAACAATCATACAATATATTTCATGAAAAAGAAGACTTAAAGGAGGATTGTAGGTGCTACACCATCCCCTATCCGCAAGTTAAAGGATCTTCATGCATAATTTTGTTGAGGTTCTTGATACAATGAAGTTAGTCCAAGAGTAACTCAAGCCATTAAAGAAGAAACTATGCCAACTGAAGACACGCTTGAGTTCTGTCAACTCCATGTAGCATCAATAAACTCTTCATAACTAAAAGCAAATAATCCACCTCTATTGGAACCACTGATAAAAGTGCCTCCTAAAGATGTGAGCACTTGCAATAATTGTTACTGTGATGCTGCATCCACCATTGATGCTGACAGATCTGATTGTTGGCCATCATTGCTGAGAGGGTCAGTTGTAGCATAGTGACCAGCACTGGAACTATCAATGGAATCATTGGCAATGTCTAGGGATGCAACATCGACATTTACACCCCCAACCATCCACATGTTCTCACCTCCAACTAGCCTACTATGCGCCAGTATTCCATTTAGCATCATTACGTGCAAAGTCAAGGCATATCCACATCACAAGACATCGATCTCGTGATCTCTTCTAGCATCAACAATATATGAGTAGAAATGAACCTTAACATGCCACCCGAAACTATATTAACCTCAAAGACTCCATAAACACCCCGCCCACCAATCTCTCGTCGACGCCAAGCCACCTCCACCTCACCATCCTCCTCTTAATGCTAATACCACCTCTTCATATCCTTCGAACATCATTCCCTACCTTCCTTCTCCCTCGCCAAGTTGCCATCACCATCTTCTCTTCTCCATCGAGATACAACAACCATCTTACTTTCTCCACTGCAACCCAATCTATTCAAACAAGAAACAAAACCCTTCCAGAGACCCATTTCTCAATACAGAAATAACAATGTGAAATCCAAGGGATGCATTTTCATTTATTCATTTATGTATTTTCCATTTCTTTATTTATTTTTAATTTTTTATTAATTCTTTTTTTTATATTTTTAATTTCTTCATTTATTTTTGTAAATCCAAGGGATGTATCCTTTGAAGTCTTCCTATAGGAAGGGCTGAGACGTTTACAAAGAGGCGTGTATCTTAGGTGGCAGTGGCTCTTGTAAGGACACATAGCAATGATATGAATTTGAAAATCATTTGGATCTGATTCCGTTTTCCTCATTGATTTCTTTTCTCCTATTAACCCTCTAATCGAGTCCTCATCTCACTTTTTTCTTCCCGCCAAAAGCAACTTGCCATGCTTCTCTTCATCTCCTCACCCCCGTTTCCTCTTTTCCGTCCCTAAAAAATTCTTCCATAAAATTCAGATTGTCACATTCCTACGCATATTGTGCTGTCATGTGCTGTTTTTACTCGTATGTGTTTCTCTAAAGGAATAAGCACCTTCGGCATTCTAGTCTGTCAAATAGCTTTAACGGCAAAAACGGAGGGCTACCAAACATCCACTTCAGAACACAGTGGCACATGAAGTAGAATGTAAACGCTCGGCCAACATAACTCCCCCAGAAATGATAACTTCAATGCCAAAGTTCCAGGTAGTAAGAAACGGGACTCAACCGATCAAAGAACACAGGAAGAAGGCTCACCTTGTCACCGCGCTTCTTCTGATTCTCCCCGCGGCCGTTGGAATCTCCTGTCAGCACAAACGTTCCCGAAATTTATATAAAACAAATAAAACATAACAAAACAGCAGATCTGACGGGGGGCGAGCAAACCCGATCGCTGGGTGGGAAGGGGACGAGGTCCGGCCTGGAGTTCAAGGATGCGGCGGAGCTTGGAAGGGATTGCGTCGATCTCCTTGGCCTTAGGAGGGGGCGGCAGGCGGGTGTCGCCGCCGTGGGAGGACGTGAAGTTCTTCTGCCTCCGCTTCTGCCCCTTCCCGCCCATCTCAAGGAACCCTCGGTGGCGGGGTGAGGAGAAGGGCTCTTCTTCTTTCTGATAGTCTTTGATCATGTAATCGGGTCGGATCTAGTCCGACGCAGAACAGTACGCAAATTCCTTTGGGACAAATCAAACTTCCGGAATACATCAAATTATCTCTACATGTCTTAAGTGGAATGGAAATTTCTTTGTTTTCTCAAATCTTCATTGTATTAAATATGATGAAATCTTTTCATATATAGTAATTTTGGTTCTTGTTGCTTCAATCAATTTCTTATTGACCGTTAGTAATTTCTTCTTACCATAATCTCATTACGGTGATCTATGATTACATTCTTGCATGAGTTTGTATATATCCGAGCTCCCACTATCTGCAACATAACAATCTTAATTATCATCGGCATAATCAATCTCTACATTTTCTAGATCAAGGACCTTCTGTATTTTGGCAAAAATCATCAGTCGAGATTTTTCATCACTGATCGACGGATGCTTTTCTTTGAGTTTCTTAGTTATTTCTCCTTTCAGTTTTCCAAAGCTATTATTCTTTTGTGATGGTTGGCTTTGGATTCATTATCATCTTCGGAGTTATCTTCCCTTTCAATATCTCATTATATCGAAATTTATCCCATCATTTAAAGAATATGTTTCGGCGTAAGACGGGTGGCTGCTCTTCCATATGAATTTTCTATGACCATTGCATTATCCACGGAATTCCATACGTCATGCATGCTTTTAATATTATTTTGTCTTCTTTAAATTCATCAAGTTCCCAATAAAATGAATGTTTGTAATTCTTGATAGAGGATTTCGCGAGTGGCTCTGAAATAACACCAGAAATTGTGTATGAATTAGTTTGTGGGATCTGTTTGTAGTTGGAATCTTATGAACCAAACATGCACCCTGAATTTATTCTGTACAAATAAGACGTGCCTCCAATCTTCTTTGTAATCCAAATAGTTAAAATAAATTAGGTAATTTCCCGTTCTTATTAATTTTCTAGTCACATAAGAATTACGTTCAGTGCTCCATTCATGATCGAAATAATCTTTTGACCATTATTTGAGAATATGATATAAAAGCCTTTCAATATAATTTATAATAATAGCACTTTGCATTTATATAAGAATTCATTCATAATATACGTGACCTTTTCCTACAAAGATTAGAAGATGATGATATTCTTGAGGATTCTATCGTTCTAACATCTCTTCCAAAGAAACCATCGATCTTACATCTACTTTTTCTAGTATTGTAACCACATCACAATATTTTTTCTGCATATATGGAGTACTTTTATTTTCTTCAATCACCGGGTCAATCTTTTCTTTACTTGTATTGTTGTTGCTAGCGATCATCATCTTTTCCCTACAAGAATTCTTGAGAGAGAAATTAAAGAAGGTGTTATTTTCTCCTTTGATATATTCTATATCAAAAGCATATACAACTAATATTGCATGTCATCTAGCGAAGATTTATTTAGAGGCAAGGTTCATTACATCTTTTTTTATTACGTACTTGGCAGATTTGCGGACATCTTAATATGAACTTATCATTGATTGGTTCTCCTTGAAATTTTGATATTACAAAAACTATCGTTAGTATCTCCTTTTTTATGGTGGAGTATTTCTTTATGTTTTGTTCCATGCTCCTGACATGTATTTTGCAAGTTCTTCTCTGTTTCTATTTATTTATTTTAGGATGCCTCCATAATCGAGATCTGATGCGTTTGTTTTTACAATCTTATGAGATGTGGGATGCAAATATTTAGGCGTGGGAGTATCTTTACTTTTTCTTTGATTCTTTTGACAACCTCCGTATGATTGTTCGTCCATGATTCTTCATTTTTCTTCAGTCTATCGAAGAGTAGTTTCCTATCTTCGACCAAGTTTTTATAAAAATCTGAGACACAGTTTAGGCAATCTAAAAATCTTTAAAGTTGTTTCTTTTCTTTTATTTCATCAAGATATTTATCAGCGAATGTTATTACTCGTTCAATGAGCATGATTGTCCCTTTATCAATCTTATATCCGAGAAATTGTATTTGTATTTGAAAGAGCTTCATTTTTGTTATTGAAATTAACAATCCATTTTTTGGATTACCTGAAGGAACTGTTTAGATGTTTCCAATGCTAATCGTAATTGTTCGGGAATATTAAGACATTGTCTATGTATATGACGCTAAAGGTTGAGTAGCTATTGAATATTTCATTCATGATTTTTTGAAATCTGACGGGGTATTTTTCAATCTGAATGGCATAACCTTCCACTCATAGTGTCCGAATGGGGTAGTGAATGGTGTTTTATGTCTATCTTCCACTTTTATTTGTACCTGTCAAAATCCTAATTTCATGTCAAACTTAGAGAATACTTTTGCTCGTAGATTCTTTTAATAAGATTTTGTCTATTTGATATTGGATATCTAATCTATTGTAGTACTTTGTTTAGTGGTTTCTAATTGATCACTAATCGTGATGCTCCTTTCTTTAATTTAGTGATGTTCTACATAAAAAGCTGCATAGCTCCAAGGGGACGAGCTTTTTCTTATTAAGCCTTTTTTCTAATTATTCAATTGATTTATTTTTACTGGTCTTACTGTAGTAGGAATATTTTGTTTTGAAACATCTTTAATATAAGGTAGGCTTACTTCATGTTTTTTCTGTACCAGAATGATGTTGGTATTTCTGAGCAAATATGCTCGATCATTTCTTTCTCAAATTTCTTGATTTCTCTTGCGATTCTTTCGAATTTATTATTTTTTTATATTTCCTAATTAAATCTCTTCAGCAAGCTCATTCACAAATCGTGTTTCGTATTGTACAATTGTCTTCATATTTTCTAAGAGTATTAGTTCTCTTCTTTTGACAAATTTAAGAATTATATCTTTCCTTTTAATTATGCATTTAATCCCATCTTCCTCAATAAAATGAGTGGCCTCATCATGTTAAGAAATGGGGTGTACGATATTATTTCTTCATTTAGTCCTTTTACTAATACGAAAGATCCTTTTATGCAAACACCTTGGACACAAATATGCGTATCAGAGAGTTTGTATTTGATGCCTACATTGTGTTCTGACGTGGAGCTTATGACATGTGTTGTTTTTTCAAAGTATTTAGTTGAGATTAGTCCTTCTCTTACACAATTAACATATGCTCCTATGTCAATCAGGACCACATGTTTAGATAAAGACTTGTAACCTATCTTCAGCGACACACTACGGGCCTGTTTGGTTGCAGGGTTGGGCAGGGTTGGCTTGGCCCAACCCGGGTTACCCCTCCAACCAAACAAGGTTCTCCTCCTCACAGTTTACTATTCACAGGGGTACCCCTGCCCAGCCCAACCCTGTCCAACCCTGCAACCAAACAGGCCCTACATCTCCATCTTTTCCTTTCTATTCTTCAAGGTTTACAAATTCTTCTTCCTTTGCTCCTGAGGTTTCTCCTTCAATGTATGGTGATATATCATCATTATCCTATTCTTTTATGGTTCCTTTTTATTGTAGGATTAACTTTAGGACTTCGATTCTCCTCTTTAACATGTCCAGTTCTCTTTTTGTTTCATTTTATTCTTTCCTCAATTCTTCAGTGGTCGTTGATTTTTTGTTCTATTTTTCTCCTTCAAGTCTTTTGATTGGAGTTGCAAATGAGAGGTCGTCATTTTATCATTTTTCCTTTGTCAGTATGTTGATTTTATTCTAAATATTTTTGCAATTGTTTCTTTCTTTCAACGTGGCTATCTACGTTGTCTAGTACTTATATGATAAATCTATCATGAGGTGTTATAGTATTTACAGAGTTGCCTTTACTGTCATCGCAATCTAAGGAAGAGCATTCTTCCGACTCCTCTGATTGTTCTAATTCTATTTTTTGAATTCTTTCCGTTAAGTCTTGGATTTTATTTACCTTTTCCTGCTTTTTTTGAAGCACTTGTTTCCGTAATGCCTCTTCTTCTTGTATTTATAACAAGTTGGCATCTTCCTTTTCTCTGCTACCTCTTGTTTCTTGCCTTTATTCTTTTTAAATCTTCTTTTTTGATATCTTGATTTTTTAATCAAAAATATTTTCTTTATTTCCTCTCTTAATATATTTTGGTTGCTCCATTTCATATCTGAATTGATAACATAAATCTCTCAATGTTATTCTTCTTATGCACCTTTGCTACTTTATTTGATTCTTTAGTTTCATGTCGTTACATAGGGTTAGCATGTTTGGTTTATTTTTTGGACAATATCTCCATATGAGATTATTGTTAGCCATGTGAGCCCAAGGTGGACCATTCTTATAATAAATGTTATTGTGATGTATGATTTATCAATAAAAGGTATTGATTGTTTCACTCCCTTTCTGAGATTAAATGAATGAAAATACTATAAGGTCCCTCTGTACAATTAATATTATGTACCATAGCCTTCTTAATGATCATACATTTGTTGATTCATTAATTGAATCATAGAGGTTTGTGCTTGGATGAATATCGAAGGACTTATATTGAGGACTCATCAAGCACCGTCAAATGATTGTTAAGAGATGATCTCTAGCTTGAGTAGGAGATGGCAATCCTTTCTCACTAGGCTGATATCTGATCGAACTCTTGATGCAGGTCCTCTAGATGGGAATAGGGATTAGGCGGTGTCAGATTAGTTAGGTCCAAATGTTCACTTAATGAGATCGAGATAACCAAAGTCCTATATCGTATACTATCACGATACATACATACATCCTCTGACCAGAGACAAATGTGTTGCTATATGTCTGAGTGTGCACATTTGGCACAGTATCGTCCCTAACATTTCATAGGCCCTAGGCAAGAAAAAAATGGACCTTTATCAAATAATTCTATGAACAATGTGCCATTATATAATTCCATAAATTGTAGACTTTAGCATTGAGTTGTTCACTGAAAATTATTATATAAGAGTTCATTTTTTGATGAGTTATTTCATTGAAAAAACGATTCCATAAAGGCTATTTTTCAACGACTTGTTTCATCGAAAAATTTGATTCCACAAGAGCTCATTTTCCGGTGAGTTATTTTACTAATAATTTGACTCTACAAGGGCTCATTAGGACATATACTATTTTCTTTAAACTAAAGGTTGGATACATGTAAAAATGGGCCCCTTATGTTGATGGGGCATCGGGCCATTGCACTCGCAAACTAGCCTCAGGGACGGCCCTGATTTGGCAGACCAATAGGTTGATGATCTAACCAAAGTCTATATACCGGCGAGCTGGTGTGCATGTAAGGGTATACGAGTAATACGGTCTCTCAAAGGAATCATAGAGGTTCACTTGTGAACTGGACGACTGATAACTCGGATTATGCGAGGGTCAAAATGGTCCACACAAGGCGGGACCACAGTGTCGCTGAGCGACCGCTCACGAAACCCGAATTAATCAACAATTAACCCACGACAAAGAAATCAAGCAGTGAAAATAAATGTGCGGAGTTAAAATTTATTATAACTCTACAACAAAGATGTGTATAGTGCAAGTATGTGTAGAGGTCGAACACAGGGAGCAGACAGGTAGAACTGGGCAAAGATTGCTCAAAAATGTGTGTGTTGTGATTTAAGTGCCTATGATGCTAATTTTTTGTGGGTTTTTAAATTTATATTTTTTTTAATTTTTAATTTTATAATTTTGTATTTTGATTTTTAATTTACTGATTTTATATTTTCTTTTTGTATTTTATATTTTTATATTTTCTCTTTTTTTTTAATATTGGAATATAGAAGTGGTGTAATAAAAGGCAAGCTAAAGTATTTATAAAAATGGATAAAAATAAGCAAATAAAGTCTTTTTGGTCTTTTTATACTTTTTTACTGTTTTTGTGATTTTTGGGTAATTTTTAGAATGTTTTTGGTATTTTTAATTATCAAAATAAAGAAAACAGTAGTAAAAAGCAAGGCTGAAACTTAAAATGGAGAAATAAAATAGAAATCAGTGGCAAAAATTCCCCAACTTAATTTTCAGTGAAAGATAATGAAACAAAGAAAATTTAGGAAAAGAAAACACTATTTTTGGATTTTTTTAATGATTTTATAAATTTT
The DNA here is from genome assembly GCA_037367405.1 of Ottelia alismoides. Lineage (NCBI taxonomy): Eukaryota > Viridiplantae > Streptophyta > Magnoliopsida > Alismatales > Hydrocharitaceae > Ottelia > Ottelia alismoides. Next base: position 24,128 of record JAZKJV010010054.1, on the reverse strand, counting down.
TAAGAAGGTTTTTAGAGTTTTGCAATTTTTTGGAGTTTGGTTTTATATTTTTTAATGATTTTTGGCTGGGAGTTAAAACTAACTAAAAGACACAAAATATATTTTTTTGGGATTTTTCTGGAAAGTTTTTATATTTTTTTGGTATTTTCTAATGCAAACAGTGCTGAAAATGGCTATTTTTGAATTTTTATAAATAATAAATGCAATGAAAATGAAAAATAAAAATATGGCGATGAAGTATGATGCAGCAGGACTTAAGTTAATTTTTATGGATTTTTTAGGGTTTTCTAGATGCGTGCAAAAATTAGAGGCAACAGCAAGAAACTATATGCAAACAAGGGGCATTGATGTAAATCTGGCAGAGTATGAAGGGCACAGTAGCAATATTCTCACAAAAAAAACATACTATAATCAACTTCCAAGGACTAAAGGCCAATCATAAATCCCGCAAGGGCACTTATACAAAACTCCCTAAGATGCACGTGCGCGGCATGCGCGCCTGTCAGGGATGATTGCGCAATTATAAAAAACATGCGGGGCACAGTTGCAAATATTACATAAAGTTATAACAGTAAATGCAAGTTTCAGGTCTGAAGGATAAAGATGCAAAAATGGCAGGGTTAAGATTACAAAGTACCCAAGCCTCGGCTGAATCAGATGGCTGTCATTCAATCACTAATGCCACGCGTCAGCATCTCAGCTCGCGATGCCCCTTCGTTTTCTGTGGCCCGGATTAGGTCCCTCCAGCCGATCCAACGGCTGATATCCGCAATAATCCAAGGGTAGCTGGAGACCTGGAGGATCCTTCAAAATCCGACGGTGGTGGATGCAACTGGAAAATCCGAGGAAGAACTCGGCCTTGCCGAGTTTCGTTCACGCACAGGGCTTGCTCCAGTCGCCCAAAATCACGGCCGACGGGTGTGATCGCCTCCAGCTACTTCTCCCCGACGTCCAGGTGGCGCGAATGGGACAGAGGGCCGACGAATGGCCCCCAGCCGCACGAGGAAGCTCCAGCCGACCTGGGGGGGTTCTTCTTCGTCAAATCGGGGTTCAGATACCCCCTTCTCTACCTGCAAAAGAAACCAAAAGAATGGCAGATATCTAGCAAGCAGGCAGAGGCCTTTATCGGTGGCGATGGGGTGCGTGGGGGTGCGGCTATGGTGGCCGGAGCTCGAGGCTCCGGCAAGGTGTTTGATAGTGAAAAATATGTGAAATGCTTGCGTGATCGACAAACCAAAAGCATGGACTGAACACTACACTAACAGCTACCTAACGAGCAAGAAAATGGACAGAAAACGACCTCGAGCAGTGGATAAACTGCGAGATAGTGACCTCACGGCCTTGCGCCGGAGATGGGAGGTTGTAACACTCCTCGACCTCGCCTAGCACCGCTCCACCTGGCCGGAGGCTTGGCTGTCACCCACGCCGGTCCAGGGCGCAAGTCAGAGGGGGAGAAGTTTGGTCAAAAGAGGTTCAAAGAGGAATGGGGGAAATGGGTTCCATTTTGAAAGCTGGGCGAGGAGGCACTTTCAACGAGGTGGACCGAGCGTATCCGCGGTCCAATCCTCGAAAAAATCCATGGGCGTGATAGACCACATGAAGGGCTACAAGTTCCGTGAAGAGGCCGACCTCAAATGGTGAAAGGATCGCCCTCCAAAAAGCCGCGAAAATCAAGAAAAATGCAGTTCTGACATGAACAGGAGCTGGCTCAGACAGTTGACCCGAGGTCAACTGTCAGAGCCTCCTGGTTGGTCCACGTGGACCAACCAGGAAAAACCTGCAAAAAAGATTTTATTAATTCATTTAAAAATAGGAAATGATTTTATTGATTTTTAGTTATAAAATAAAAAATGTTTATTTTTTTATAAATTATTTTATTATGATTTTTATTTATTTTTAGGAAGTGTATTTTTACAAGTTTGCATTTATACCCTTATAGGTATCTATATCTATGTATTTAAGTATTTTATTTTTATTTAGGTATTTTTAATTTATTTTATTTTGGTTTTTATTTTCTAAAATTATAAAATACTTTTATAGACACAAATATATTTTTATTTTATTTTTCTGATTTATTTTGTATATTTAATAAAATACAAGTATGTTTTGTATTGGTATAAGTGTATGTATGATACCTATATATTAGATATATACAAGTATTTTTATTTGAGTTTTAATGATGTTTTTATTCTGATTTTAATATACATAATTGTTATAAGTATTATTGACAACATTATAAAAATATAAAATTATAAAAATAATAAATAAATAATAAATTGAATATTTTAATATGTACAAGTATACAATGTGGGTCCAAAAGTCAACTTTCAAACCGTAGCTCCGCCAAATGCGAAACCACCACCACTAATTAGATTATTTTCTTCTATATACAATTAAAGGTGAGTACGCTGCATTTGGAGTTTTTATTTGTGAGGTACGGGTCTGGGAAGTTGGCATTCTGGATTTTTATTCAGACCATAACTTTTTATCTGTACATTATTTTTTTGTGAAATCAATTTTGTATTTTTCTTTATTTTATTATCTACAACTTTTATGTACAAAATTTCTTTATTTGATGTACAAAAAGTGGAACCAAAAATAGGTCCCAAAATGAATAAAGAATGAATAAAAAGTATAGGTATTTTACCTGTGTTTTAGCCCTTATCTCCCCCTACTTTATTCCTTGTCGACCTATTCATCAAGATGCCTAGGTCTCGGGGTTTCGGGTCATAAAATATTTACAATATTTTATTCTTTTTCTTTTCTTTTCTTTATTCTATAATTTTAGCATTAAAAACCGTATTATATACAGTATTTACACACCCATGCATGAATGCTAAAATGCATGAATTAATGCTATTTTTACGCATTTACTAGGGTTTTCAAGGCCAAAATGATAGAATAAAGATGATGAAACGTGGCTTCATCATCCCCCTATACTTTACCTTTGCTAGTCCCTAGCAAACACTTATGCAATAAGTGCAAAAAGAAAAAGAAAGAAAAGAAAAAGAAGAAAATTAGATTAAGTTTAATTATCAAACTTGTCTTCGCAAAATCAAAGTTTGGAGCTTTAGTAGGACCTTTGGAATTTTAGTGCGGGCGGAACCTTAATGAGAACCGTGTTTGAAATCCAACAGTCCTTGAGAATCCCAAAACTCTGTCCAAGTCTCCTCAATAGCCAGGTCAGAAATATCTCAACTCATACGCAAACCCTTATGACTATGAATCTGACTTGTACAGTGTAAGTGATGGTGGCTCTCCCCAACTAGAATGACAAAGAAATTGACTTCTCCAGTACGACAACCCAATGATTCCCCAATCCAGCAACTCCATCCTCGAGGAGCGGGGTATTCCCTTCTAAGTTCAAGTGGCAACCAGCTCAAGAGGAGGGGGTGAAGAGAAGAATGGACGGTAGCCAGTGTAGCTACCTATCCTTGGATGCAAGACCAGTGTAGTCAAGTCATCCTGCTGCAGGCTCACATAATATGACTTTGGAACATAAGCTTGCTTATTGACTTTGTACATACTTGCAGGCTTTTTATTTTTGTACATGCCTGAACCTTTTCTTTTTTTTTCTTTTTTTTTTCTTCTTCTTTTTTTTTTTTTTGAAATACTATTCACAGCAGCATTTACATAAGGAGTTTTTCCTCTTGAGCCAGTAGACTATCCCTCTTTTGAAGCTTTATCGCAACCCACAGCCTCCTGTCTTTAGACTTCCTAATCACTGGACGGGTTGGGGTGCACTTCCCTCCCTAGAGGAGGACAAGTGTTTCCACTTGTGTGCGTCTCATACCGGCAAATCCAATCCCCTCACCACTCCAACTGAGTTGAGCCATGTGAAAGGTGCAGGTGTCCAAGTTAGGTCATTATCAACAAGAGTCGTACGTGTGCTCTGAAATGCTCTACTTAGGCAATCAAGAATCCATTGAACCAAGTCTCGTGATCCTCAAAGAATTAAGTCAACTAGACCTGAAGTACCTCAAACCCAGTTCCTATAAGGTTCCTGTTATTAGGTAGATTATAAGGTCCAATCAAGCTCCAATCTCCGGATTTTACTTAGACTCGTTCAACTATCAAACTCAATCCGAAAAATGCGAATGTTATGCAATGCGATGCAGAAAATATTTTTGTGATGCAATTTTCAAAGATTTTGAACTTTTTATGGGTTTTTGAAAAGATGATGATGATGCATATGCAGATGCATTTTTTTGTGTTTTTCAAAGAGATTTTTCAAATGTTTTTGGATTTTAATTTTGCAAATGTTTTTGGGATTTTTGAAAACAAAAAGTTTTGGCTGAAAACTAGGTGAAAATATGTACACGGGAGTGCTTCTTTATATATAAGAAGTGGATTTTAAGAATTTACAAGTGATCAATTTTATACATATAGATATATATAGTGGATTTTGGTGTGATGTGAATATTCCTCAAACTTAATTGAAAACAATTTTACACACAATTTTTGAAAACTATAGTCCAAAATAATTTTTACAAACATTTTACACACATTTGAAAATCATTTTGCAAAGGTTTTTCAAACAGTATATATAGGTTTTTCAAAACATTTTTGCAACCATTTTTCAAACCATTTGCAAATCATTTTTCAAACATTTTATTTCACACAAAGAAAAGAAATTTTACAATCCACACAGGTTGAAAACACGAAACAAAATATTTTCAAAATAGTTTTCAATAGATGTTCACAAAGATTTTCAAACTATTTTTCAAACATTTTGCAAAAAACATTTTCACCTGATTTATTAATCAGTAAATACAAAAAGAATTTGAGGAATAATCACATCTTTTTATTAAGAATTTTTAATGAATTTTAAAGAATTTTTAGCCATATTTATTAAGAAAATACGAAAGTACGAGTTATGGCTAAAGTATATACGTAGTATATACGACCCCCCTATACTTAGCTTGAGCTATGTCCTCATAGATCGGAGAGAAAAGAGAAGACATAACTCGTACCAAGTATAGGCAAGTCTAAAGAATAAATGAATGAATCAATGAGAAGTTGACCGTCCCCCCTATACTTAGGATCAAATAATCCTAAGTATAGCAGACTGTACACAAAGCAGGGAGGGTCAAAGGTGGGAATGAACAGATCGTACTCAGGTTGTCTCCCCCTATACTTAGGGTAAGATATCCCTAAGTATAGACAAGAAGAGGAGACAATGGAGAGGATCGAAAAGAATGGAGAAACTCGGGGTGCACACCCCCCTATACTTAGGACAAAGTACGTCCTAAGTATGGAAAACTGTCTACAAGGGCGACACCTTTTTGATAGATGAAGAAGATAGACAAGGAAAAGAAGAAAAGAAGAAAAGAAGAAAAAGAGATGAAATTAGAAGAAGAGATTGTGAGGATGTACGCATCACTCCCCCTATACTTAGGGTGAAAGAAGCCCTAAGTATAGGCAACGACAGGAGCGATGACACAGAACGATGAAAGAACACTCGGCTCGTCCACCCCCCTATACTTAGGACAAAGTACGTCCTAAGCTAGGCAAACACGAGAATGGGTGGACGAGCAATACGGAAGAGAGACGGAGGTACACAACACGAATGTACAACAGGATGGATGTACAGAGGGTCAAGAAGGTAGAAAGCGAACCTTCTTGCGAGACCGCTGAGGAATAGATCTAGTGTGGTGCAGGTCGACATCGGGGTCCACAGTGGACGGAATCCGATCAGGGTCGACGGGGTGTAAGTCCTCGGGGGCCCTAGGGTGTGAAGGCACAGACGGGGTAGTGGAAGAAGTACGACTAGGTCCGGCCTTGGGAGTCTCGCTGATATCAAAGTGGAATGGGACGAACTCATCATCATCGGAAGTGGTGTACTCGGAGTCGTCCTGCGAGGTGTCATCCAGGTCAAAACCAAAAGGCACGAACTCATTGGTGGAAGTAGTTGAACTCTGGTCGTCCTCTATAATTTCAACTGGATCATCTTTTTCATCAAAAGGTCCGAATCTCTGAAGAAAAGCAACAAAATCAAATTCGGCCTTAGTCTCATCAGTATCTACATGGACAGGAACGGACTCATCAGTGGAAGTAGTCAAAGCATGTCCGTCCTGTATAGTCTCTACATCTGCCCTCCGCTCAATGGTGTCAATCGTGTAAATCCCGCGGATGTCATCAACACAACGCCAAGTCCCAGAAGAAGGAACGTCGAGGTCCATGCTTTCCAAGTTTTCCTCAACCGAGAGGAATTCTCGGGTCTCAGTGGAATCCAATAGACAACAAAATTCTCTGATAGTATCATCAAGGTCATGGTCCTCGAGGTCAGCCAAGATAGGTGTGGTCACATCAGGTGCAGGTCTCTGGTCGGCAGTAGGTGCAGTGATCAATGCTTCGCTCTCGTCAGCAGGGCGAAAGCGAATCTCTCCTGATCCGTAATCAATAACGACCCTCGCGGAGGCGAGGAATGGTCGTCCCAGGATGATTGGAGAATGCTCCCCTATGGAGGTCTCCATGGGCAATACGACAAAATCAACGGTATAGCTCATGCCCTGAATCGAGATGACGGCGTTTTCAAGGATACCCTTCGGCCTCTTTATTGATCCATCAGCAAATTGTACAATCATCCTGGTCTTCTTGAGAGGCCCTAGGTGAAGAGACTGTACCAGCGAGAAGGGTATGATGCTAATAGAAGCACCGCCGTCTAGGAGAGTGTGATCACATGTGAAGTCAGAGATGGTGCAGCTAATGAAAGGTGTGGCAATGTTCTTCTTCTTAGGAATGGGGCGGTGTGTGATGGCGTGGGCAGTGGCCATGGTCAAGATATGACGCTCAGATCTGCTCCTTCGCTTTCTCTTCTTGGGAAGAGGAGCAGATAAATCGGTCATGGCCTGCTGAAGTGGGGCACGGATAATCTCATGTATGGTGGCCACCACTTCGGGCTCAGTCAGCATTTTTTTGAATTTTTGGACCTCCTCCATACAAGGGAGGAAGTCGGAATCAGCATATACACGAGGAATGCCAAGAGCAGTCTGTACAGCGGCGTCCTCGGGGTCAAAGGTGGGACCGGGTGTGAAAGGCTGTGTGGTCAAGAGATCTGGCAAGTGGTGCCCCTCCTCACAGTCTGACTCAATCGTGTGTCTCCCGAAATCTTTTTGTGTTTTTAAAATTTTCTCATTTTTTTGTATTTTGGGCGATTGCAAGCTCTCATGATAATCCTCAAATGAATCCATATCCTCAAAGAATGGAGCGACATTCTGGTTCTTATTTAAACTAGTAAGATCAGTGATCCTCGAATTCATATGCTCCATCATCTGGTTCAAGGTCTCAAGTGTGGATATCATGAAAGGTGACTCCAAAATCTCAGGATCGGGTGAGTCGAATGTGGACGGTGGTGGAGGGAATGTCTGGCGAAGGTCAAAGTCCGAATCCTGAAATAGTGGGTTGGTCGAATATGTACAAAAGTCAGGAGCAAAGTCCTCCTGGAAAAAGTGAGGTGGACCGACTGGAGCGGACGAGGGATCCGCAAAGTCCGGATAGAAAATGCTCCAGGGGTCCATCTCGAAACAAAAGGAAAAACGATCGGGAGAGCACGACGGTCAAGTCAAGAGAGTAGAAAAGAAGGCGCAAGTGCACAGCGGCGATCTAGGACACACACTCAACAATCACAAACAAAAATGAAACAAGACAAACCCTCAATTCACCTACTCAACTCGGTAGAGACCGAAAAGTCGGTCTTTTTATCTTGTCTGTTTTAGAGTTAGGTGAGAAGCCCAAAATTGCGCAAACACGTAGGGGGCTGAATGGGATTTGGGCACTAATCCTTAGTGTGTGCGCGAGCAAGTAGAAGCGAAGACAATGAGGGGATTACTCGCCCCAATACAAGATTTTCTTTTTGATCGGTTTTAGGGTCAAGTAATGTTAACAGTCCCAATTTTATTGGTTATCACTTTTTTTTTGGATTTTTAGTGAGAAATGCACGAACCTAACGAGGAGTCAATTCCTTTAAGATCCTAGGTTGGCAAAATCAGAGGTAGAGTCGGAAAAGCAATGCAAGCGTCAAATCAATGATGGATGCTAAAGAGAAATGCTCACCTTGCCTCCAGCACTCTACATGCAAGATGCTCAGCAGAATTGAAACCTATCTATATGCAAATGCAAAAGCCGATGAAATCGCCCTAAGTTTCAGAAATTGCTATTATCGTGAAGAACCACAAGTCGGCCACTTATCTTTAACCTAAGAGTCCGGTCTTGGCTCACCCCTCCTCTTCTCGACACACTCGAGTTCAGGAGTAGCGCTTGATGGGGCTCGCTCACGGCACACGGGTTAAAAGATAATGACACGACTGTTTAAATTCGACTAAGTCCAAACGCGGCTATAGGTACATGCAAGATATATTAGGTGTTTGGCCTTAAGCTATCGCAAGCAATCCTAAAACTAGGGGCTCAATCACACAAAATAAGGAAAACAAAATCGGAAAACAAAATAAGAAAAAGGCGGTGAAAACCGTAAAAACCGCGATGAGCCCCCAAGTGTACAAACACTTGGAAATTGGGCCCGAAAGTCCAAGAGTCCGAGTTGTATTATTACACAATAGAGTCTCTCTCTCTCACTGAAATTACACAAATAATGCACAAAAATTGCTCAAAAATGTGCTTGTCTTCTCAAGTCCTCCAAGCCTCCTTTGATGCTAGGTCGGCAAGCTGACGCCGACTTCACGTGGGTGCGTAGGCGCCTAGGGTAGAGCGCCTCCCTCGATCCGCGGTTCCTCGCACAAAGTCAACAAGAGAGGGTGATTAGACAAGTAAGACGATTATATCAAATAAACGAGCAAATGAATAGGGCAAGAATAGGCAATAAATCACAAACACGAGCAAAAACCCGAACTACGCGCTGTTGCTCCCCGGCAACGGCGCCATTTGATAACTCGGATTATGCGAGGGTCAAAATGGTCCACACAAGGCGGGACCACAGTGTCGCTGAGCGACCGCTCACGAAACCCGAATTAATCAACAATTAACCCACGACAAATAAATCAAGCAGTGAAAATAAATGTGCGGAGTTAAAATTTATTATAACTCTACAACAAAGATGTGTATAGTGCAAGTATGTGTAGAGGTCGAACACAGGGAGCAGACAGGTAGAACGGGGCAAAGATTGCTCAAAAATGTGTGTGTTGTGATTTAAGTGCCTATGATGCTAATTTTTTTGTGGGTTTTTAAATTTATATTTTTTTTAATTTTTAATTTTATAATTTTGTATTTTGATTTTTAATTTACTGATTTTATATTTTCTTTTTGTATTTTATATTTTTATATTTTCTCTTTTTTTTTAATATTGGAATATAGAAGTGGTGTAATAAAAGGCAAGCTAAAGTATTTATAAAAATGGATAAAAATAAGCAAATAAAGTCTTTTTGGTCTTTTTATACTTTTTTACTGTTTTTGTGATTTTTGGGTAATTTTTAGAATGTTTTTGGTATTTTTAATTATCAAAATAAAGAAAACAGTAGTAAAAAGCAAGGCTGAAACTTAAAATGGAGAAATAAAATAGAAATCAGTGACAAAAATTCCCCAACTTAATTTTCAGTGAAAGATAATGAAACAAAGAAAATTTAGGAAAAGAAAACACTATTTTTGGATTTTTTAATGATTTTATAAATTTTTAAGAAGGTTTTTAGAGTTTTGCAATTTTTTGGAGTTTGGTTTTATATTTTTTAATGATTTTTGGCTGGGAGTTAAAACTAACTAAAAGACACAAAATATATTTTTTTGGGATTTTTCTGGAAAGTTTTTATATTTTTTTGGTATTTTCTAATGCAAACAGTGCTGAAAATGGCTATTTTTGAATTTTTATAAATAATAAAATGCAATAAAAATGAAAAATAAAAATATGGCGATGAAGTATGATGCAGCAGGACTTAAGTTAATTTTTATGGATTTTTTAGGGTTTTCTAGATGCGTGCAAAAATTAGAGGCGACAGCAAGAAACTATATGCAAACAAGGGGCATTGATGTAAATCTGGCAGAGTATGAAGGGCACAGTAGCAATATTCTCACAAAAAAAACATACTATAATCAACTTCCAAGGACTAAAGGCCAATCATAAATCCCGCAAGGGCACTTGTACAAAACTCCCTAAGATGCACGTGCGCGGCATGCGCGCTTGTCAGGGATGATTGCGCAATTATAAAAAACATGCGGGGCACAGTTGCAAATATTACATAAAGTTATAACAGTAAATGCAAGTTTCAGGTCTGAAGGATAAAGATGCAAAAATGGCAGGGTTAAGATTACAAAGTACCCAAGCCTCGGCTGAATCAGATGGCTGTCATTCAATCACTAATGCCACGCGTCAGCATCTCAGCTCGCGATGCCCCTTCGTTTTCTGTGGCCCGGATTAGGTCCCTCCAGCCGATCCAACGGCTGATATCCGCAATAATCCAAGGGTAGCTGGAGACCTGGAGGATCCTTCAAAATCCGACGGTGGTGGATGCAACTGGAAGATCCGAGGAAGAACTCGGCCTTGCCGAGTTTCGTTCACGCACAGGGCTTGCTCCAGTCGCCCAAAATCACGGCCGACGGGTGTGATCGCCTCCAGCTACTTCTCCCCGACGTCCAGGTGGCGCGAATGGGACAGAGGGCCGACGAATGGCCCCCAGCCGCACGAGGAAGCTCCAGCCGACCTGGGGGGGTTCTTCTTCGTCAAATCGGGGTTCAGATACCCCCTTCTCTACCTGCAAAAGAAACCAAAAGAATGGCAGATATCTAGCAAGCAGGCAGAGGCCTTTATCGGTGGCGATGGGGTGCGTGGGGGTGCGGCTATGGTGGCCGGAGCTCGAGGCTCCGGCAAGGTGTTTGATAGTGAAAAATATGTGAAATGCTTGCGTGATCGACAAACCAAAAGCATGGACTGAACACTACACTAACAGCTACCTAACGAGCAAGAAAATGGACAGAAAACGACCTCGAGCAGTGGATAAACTGCGAGATAGTGACCTCACGGCCTTGCGCCGGAGATGGGAGGTTGGAACACTCCTCGACCTCGCCTAGCACCGCTCCACCTGGCCGGAGGCTTGGCTGTCACCCACGCCGGTCCAGGGCGCAAGTCAGAGGGGGAGAAGTTTGGTCAAAAGAGGTTCAAAGAGGAATGGGGGAAATGGGTTCCATTTTGAAAGCTGGGCGAGGAGGCACTTTCAACGAGGTGGACCGAGCGTATCCGCGGTCCAATCCTCGAAAAAATCCATGGGCGTGATAGACCACATGAAGGGCTACAAGTTCCGTGAAGAGGCCGACCTCAAATGGTGAAAGGATCGCCCTCCAAAAAGCCGCGAAAATCAAGAAAAATGCAGTTCTGACATGAACAGGAGCTGGCTCAGACAGTTGACCCGAGGTCAACTGTCAGAGCCTCCTGGTTGGTCCACGTGGACCAACCAGGAAAAACCTGCAAAAAAGATTTTATTAATTCATTTAAAAATAGGAAATGATTTTATTGATTTTTAGTTATAAAATAAAAAATGTTTATTTTTTTATAAATTATTTTATTATGATTTTTATTTATTTTTAGGAAGTGTATTTTTACAAGTTTGCATTTATACCCTTATAGGTATCTATATCTATGTATTTAAGTATTTTATTTTTATTTAGGTATTTTTAATTTATTTTATTTTGGTTTTTATTTTCTAAAATTATAAAATACTTTTATAGACACAAATATATTTTTATTTTATTTTTCTGATTTATTTTGTATATTTAATAAAATACAAGTATGTTTTGTATTGGTATAAGTGTATGTATGATACCTATATATTAGATATATACAAGTATTTTTATTTGAGTTTTAATGATGTTTTTATTCTGATTTTAATATACATAATTGTTATAAGTATTATTGACAACATTATAAAAATATAAAATTATAAAAATAATAAATAAATAATAAATTGAATATTTTAATATGTACAAGTATACAATGTGGGTCCAAAAGTCAACTTTCAAACCGTAGCTCCGCCAAATGCGAAACCACCACCACTAATTAGATTATTTTCTTCTATATACAATTAAAGGTGAGTACTCTGCATTTGGAGTTTTTATTTGTGAGGTACGGGTCTGGGAAGTTGGCATTCTGGATTTTTATTCAGACCATAACTTTTTATCTGTACATTATTTTTTTGTGAAATCAATTTTGTATTTTTCTTTATTTTATTATCTACAACTTTTATGTACAAAATTTCTTTATTTAATGTACAAAAAGTGGAACCAAAAATAGGTCCCAAAATGAATAAAGAATGAATAAAAAGTATAGGTATTTTACCTGTGTTTTAGCCCTTATCTCCCCCTACTTTATTCCTTGTCGACCTATTCATCAAGATGCCTAGGTCTCGGGGTTTCGGGTCATAAAATATTTACAATATTTTATTCTTTTTCTTTTCTTTTCTTTATTCTATAATTTTAGCATTAAAAACCGTATTATATACAGTATTTACACACCCATGCATGAATGCTAAAATGCATGAATTAATGCTATTTTTACGCATTTACTAGGGTTTTCAAGGCCAAAATGATAGAATAAAGATGATGAAACGTGGCTTCATCAACGACATGAGCTCACTAATGAGGTATTGGGACCGATCAAATTCTATGAATAGTCGTCTTACTTTGGAAGCATGACAAGAATTTGAATGTATGATATAAGCTTTGGGAATACATATGATCGATACCGACTCCTGATGACCAATATTGAGAAAATTGATGATGAATCTCTAATGATGACAATGTAAAATTGATCTACATCTTTGGTTTTATCATAGGTCTTCCAGTATATAGGATGTACAAGTATTAGGAATACCTTAGGGTGATGTGATCATAAATGATTGTATAACCATGACGTTTCCATTACGAGGGAGTGATGAAACATGTCTGCATTTTAGTGACTCCTCTCAATGGAGAAGTAATCTGATCTTGGTCCAAGTGTGGACATTGATCTAAATGAGATTCAGATGCAATGAGAAGATTAGATTTGCGGTCTTGATTTAATCAAGCATCTATGAGAGGTCCATGGAATCTGGAGTTGAGATATGATCTCAATATCCAAGTCACTATACATGGAACGTACAATCGCCTTGTCTTTATCTTCAAGTATCTGCGGAGAAAGCACATTATTCTTAAAAGAGTTCAAGAATAATTCCATAGTTGAATTATATCTAATCATTGAAAAATAGATAATTAAAAGTGTTTTAATTATTATAAATGATGTGAATTTGATTCAGATTATTTTGATGCATTCAAATGATAATCCAATATAATTAAATGTGATTTAATTATTGTAGATATGAATAATGTGGATGATAATATTCAATTATTCGTAATATATTATAAATATGATTTATAATGCATTAGTGAGAGCTTATTATGATTTATATTTGTTGATTAATTATTGATGTGAATTGGATTCACATTGGACAATTAATTGAAAATGTAAATCACATTTTATTTTAGGCTGTAAATGTGATTCATAAATTTCTAATGACAAGATTATAATATTCACAAAATAATTATGAATTATTTTTCTAGAATAATTTGCAACAATTATTGTTGTAAACATTGGAGATACACGGAATAGTGTAATCTTGCAGATTACATGAAGATTTCCCCTTTCCTAATAGTAGAGGGGGACGACCACCAATTCCTATAAGGAAAAGGTGGTCGTCCACTCTACCTATATGGAGGCTATATCCCTTTCATTGTCTTCAAGTTTGATTGATTTAATTTTAAGATTAAATTATATTGATCTACCAATATATATTTAATCTAAATAAAATTAATTGTTGTTATATTTTCCAACAAAATCTTAACCATTGAAAGAAGTATAAATCAATCTCATCCATTGATTTTGTATAATCCATGGATTGTGATTCATGGACTCCTAAAACCCTATATAATAAGAGTCACCTCTTGCTCTTCTTAAGATTACAACATCATCAAGATCTCTCCTCTCTCTCTCATTCTCACGCCCTCTCTTCCTCTCTCTTCTTGGGTGGTCGTCCACCCTAACCCTATAGGGAAGAACTCGTCGTCGTCACTTCGTCGTTGTGCTGTCGTCACGACTGCCCTTGGTTCTTCATCTTCTTTAGGGTGCCTCGCTCACGAAGAAGACGTGTGATCTCGTGCGATGAGATCAAGAGTTTCCTTTCTTGGATCAACAACTTGGAATGCTAGAATTACACGATTCATTCCCACTCTTGCAAGTGTCTCCTCCGAAGATCGGACTTGAGACATGTGGTCTCTTTTCTTAGAGGCTTGATCGCAACCACACTACGAGAGTTATTCCTTTATACACTATGTGGTTTAGATGAAACGACCCGAGAAGTGTTCTTGGATCAAGTGGTTTCATCGTATGAAATTTTTTAAATTATGCTGCATCGAACAACTAGTGTGACTAGTCGTTCTTGATCGTATGCGATACGATCCTCATGCTTTCGTGATACGCTTAAGGATTATTCCATATCTTTCAAGTGGTATCAAAGCCTCAGGTTGGAATTTTGAATGCAATTCATAAACCTAGAAAGACTTGGGATCATTAGGGTTTGCGAAAGTTTTATCGTATTTCATTTTCGCATCTCTATTTATTGAATAATTTCGGCCCTATTTAAAATTTTTAAACACGAAATAATCATGTGGATTATATTCTCCATTAATTAAGGAAATTATGGGATTTATGTTTACGTTATTTGGATTCGTATTGTTCAAGTTATGCTCATTTTAATGAACATGTATCCACTATTTCGGAGATGGTGAATCTTGACATAATTAAAGAGTTGATTACTATTTTTGAAATTCCTAGAAATGCATGTTAATCACTTGAGTTCTATTGTAAATAAAATTAGCAAACTTTGGAAACTCATTTTGCATGATTTGGATTTAAATTGATTGAGATATGCTAATTTTAGTAAGTAAGGGTTACTGTTGGAATTACATTCCTAATCAAGAATCTAGTGGTTATCATTTAATTAATTAGTGAAATTAATTGTTAATTTCCTGAAATAATTATGAATAAATATTTGAGAAATATTTGATGATAATTATTTCTTTAAATGGCATTGCCTTAATCAATAATTGATGAGATATGATCTAGATCACAATTAGTTACACAATCTTCTTTTCAATAAAAGAAACTTGCTTGAATAGGATTGGGAATTTGTTTAGCAAATTTCCTTATAATATAAATCAAAAAAGTTTTGATTGTTATTATATGGTATAACATCAGTTGAAGAATCGATTATCATCTAAAGTACAAAGTGATCTATTTGGTATTATCCTTTCCCAAGGCGAATATGGTGTCTAGTCGGGGAGCGTTAGGGTAGCAGGTTGCACTGTATATGGTATGTTCCACTCCCGTATGTACTGGTCATGACAATGGGTAGGGAAGGGATAATGCTGGAGAAATCATGATGTATTTTTCTAATTATTAAAAATAGAATTATACGTACTTGATATTATACCATCCTTTCAAGTAACAATCAAGTTTATTGATTGAATTTAATTGATAATTGATTTAATATGATTAAGTTAATTATATCTAATTAAAATACTCTATTTATGAATAGATGTGTATTTTCCTTGGAAGAATTAATTATATGAATGTGATTCATGATAATTAATTAAATTTTGAATATGAGGTGGAGGATCACATAAGTGACATCTGTGGTCTCCCATTAAGGCGAAGGGTTCCATCTCAAGGGATTGTTTATAGGAGACGCATGTTCGAAGTGACAGGTCCTGCATACAAATGCATCTGGATCGAGCTCTTTGCTTCTTGAAAGAGTAATGACGTATGCGTAGTGACCCCAATATAATATCCTCATATTATTAGGGCGATATTGTATTCGCGTTGTGAGTACTAATCCTGTTGATGGTTGGTTCAATTAACGACGGATCAACATCACCTTAGGGGTGGTGGGTCCGTGTGTTTAAGACCGAATTGAGAAATGCAATTTAGACTTAAAAGGCGGAATGCGTTCCTGCTTCTCTTTATCCGAGTCACATGTTCTCATATTATTGGGATATAACAAAGGTAAAGAGGAGATTCCAGTTCTTGCTAGAGATATAGCAGTATGCATATCTCTTACTTTGAAAGTGATTAAGGGAATGATCTTTCATAGTTGAAAATGCATGACTAATTTGATTGAAAATTTCTTAATCAAAGATTTTAAATTGAATATATAATTATCTATATATTCTAATATAATGTATTCTTAATCTCATGAAATGAAGTCCATGAACCCTCTGAGCAGGCTCCCCGGGGTCTATCAACTAACCGGACCAAATTATTCGGATTGAATCCGAAATTTGGATCTTGTCCTATCCACTAAGCGCATCTCTTATGTGCTTTCAAAGGACAAGTATAAAGACCTAAAAACTACGGAAGAAATCAAATATAATGAAAATAATGATGAAGATCATTATCTGGCAAGGTGTTGTATTATGGGTTCATTGTCCAATGTGCTGCAAAAACAACATGTGGAAATGAACACTTGCCATGATATTACGACAAATCCGAGAGAAATGCTCGATGACGTGAAATGCACACAGCGTTACAGTATAATGAAAGAACTTATTCGCTGCATGATGCAGGAAGGGACCTCTATCAAAGAACATGTACTCAAAATATTTTGGTACCTTTCTGAATTGGAAATCCTGGGAGCGAACATGGACTCAAACATGCAAGCTGACTTCATTCTACTATTACTCCCTACTCTTTCAACAACTTTATGATCACATATCATATAGACAAATTTAATTATGCTAACGCTGAGCTATTGGATGTACTAAAGTGTTGAAGACGTAATGAAAAAGGATAATCCCCCCGGCAGTGCAATGGTTGCACAGGTCAGAGGAAAGCACGATTGGAAGTAAGATTCTCGTAAGGGACCAGACCACAAGAGAAAGAAGAAGAGTCAAGGCATTGGTTCATCTTCCGATGCATCCACTTTAATAGCATCAAAGAAAATTGACGTTTGTCACCACTACAAGAAAACGTGGCACTGGAGGCGTAACTGCCCGAAATACCTGAAGTATGTCGACAAAGTAAAGTCCATGTAGGTATGAAATCTACTTTCATCATTGAAACTAACTTTCTCGTTGGATGATAAGGAAGTTGGGTTGTTGATGTATGCAATTTGTTGCATCTATTCAGAAAACTAAGAATCTGGAAGAAGGGGAGATAGTCATCCAGATGGTATCTGACGCAAGTGTTGCTGCAGTCGTCGTTGGGATTTGTCGACTATCATTATATAGTGGGAGAGTCAATTTGCTTTAAAAGTGTCTTTATGTACTCGAAGTTAGAAGGAATTTAATATATTTATCTAAACTTGTTAGAAGTGGATATTCATTTCTTTTCTGTAATAAATTAGTCATAAATCGTTATGATAAATATATTGCGGATGGTGTTTTGACTTCTAATGGACTCTATAAATTATGTATTGATGAACATATCATTAATGTTGTTACCACTAATAATAAAATCCCTAAAAGATCCAGGGAGGATGCAAATTATTCGAATATGATTTGGCATCAAAGTCTTGTTCATTTATCTGTTGATAAGATCAATAGATTGATAAATTATGAACATCTAAATTTTCTACATATCAATCGTTGCCTATCTACGAACATTGTATTCGAGATAAAATGACCAGTACCTCTTTCCGTAACAAGGTTACTCGATGCGAGGGTATTCTTGACCTAATACATACCGATGTATGTGATCCCTTCAGTATCATGAGTCAAAATGGATATTGATATTATTTGATGTTTATTGATGATTATTCATGATACGTGTTTATCTTCCTACTAAGTCATAAATCTGAAATCTTCGAAAAGTTTGAAAGAGTTCAAGGCGTTGTTTAAGAACCAAACCTATAGAAAGATCAAACAAATTCGATTTGATCGATGTGGTGAGTACCTCTCAGATGAATACAAGGAATACCTTAAAGAGAATGGAATTGTCTCCAATCTCACTCCTCATGGAACCCCCCAACTTAATGGTGTTGCTGAAAGATGCAACATGCCTATCATAGATATGATAAGTTCAATGATGAGAAAAGTACATTTACCTCTTAGTTTCCGGAGATATGCAGTAAAGACTGCAATATATATCATAAATAAGATTTCTAGCAAATCTGTATCTAAGACTCCTCATGAGCTCTGGTATGGAATCAAACCTAGTGTTAATCATTTGAGGGTTAGGGGTTGCTTGGTCCATGCAATGAACGTGGATGCAAGTAAGATATAATCTCGCTCTCGCGAGTGTTACTTCATTGGGTATGTTAAAGATGGTATTGGATATCAGCTTTATGACCTTGAGACCCAAAAGATTTTTGTCTATAGAGAAGTGAAATTTCTGGAGGATGACTTTCTTAAAGGTCAAGACAAAAATGAAGTGGAGGAACTCATTGAATCTCCTGAGGATTCTGAGCTTCCTGATTTAAAAACTGAAGAGATAAATAAAGATGAAACACCCATACCTCTTCAAAGAAATTCGAGAGTGGTTACACCTCCAGAAAGATATGAATTACATGTGTCAGGTGAAACTGACAATGATCCCTCTTCATTTGATGAAGCACTTGCGGATCATGACGTGGATAGATGGATGCTAGCAATGAAGTCTGAGATTGACTTCATGCATAAGAATGGTGTATGGACCATAGAGGATTCACCTAAAGTGGTAAAACCTCTTGGGTGTAAATGGATCTTCAAGAGAAAAAGGGAACCTGATGGGAAAGTAGACACTTTCAAAGCACGGCTCGTGGACAAAGACTATATACATAGAGACGGCATCAATTACGATGAGACGTTCTCTCCTGTGGCTACGCTTAATTCCATCAAAACACTGCTAGCTATCGTTGCATCTCTTGACTATGAAATCTGGCAGATGGACGTCAAAACATCTTTCCTCAATGGATACCTCGAGAAGGATATCTATATGGAGTAGCCCTAGGGATTCATAACCGATGATGGTAAATTGTATAAGATATAGAAATCCATCTATAGGCTCAAACAAGCTTCTCGTAGCTGGAACATCATATTTGACGAAACAATAAAGAGTTGTGATTTTGTGTAGAATCCTGATGAACCTTTTGTCTACAAGAAGCTTAGTGGGAATGCTATTGTGTTCATTGTGTTTTACGTAGATGATATCCTTATCATTGGGAATGATACATGGATGGACCAGTATGAAGATTTGGCTATCCCATACCTTTGATATGAAAGATCTTGAAGAAGCCTCTTACATCTTAGGTCTAAAGCTATTCAGAAACCGAGAAAAGAGGATATTGGGATTATCACAATATGAGTACATTAAGAAGATTCTTGAACGTTTCCGTATGGAGAGTTCCAAAAAGGTTTCCTCCCCTTAAAATATGGTATCCACCTATGTAAAGGGATGACTCCTTAAAATGTTAGGAAAAAAGAAAGCTATGGCTGGATGCCCCTATGCATCAGTTGTTGTTGTAAATATTGGACATACATGGAATAATGTAATCTTGGAGATTGACCCTTTCCTTATAGGAGAGAGGGACGACCACCAATTTCTAAAAGGAAAAGGTGGCCCTCCACTCCACCTATATGGAAGGAGGCTATCTCCTTTCCATTGTCTCCAAGTTTAATTTATTTAATTTTAAG
This sequence comes from Ottelia alismoides, assembly GCA_037367405.1. Lineage (NCBI taxonomy): Eukaryota > Viridiplantae > Streptophyta > Magnoliopsida > Alismatales > Hydrocharitaceae > Ottelia > Ottelia alismoides. The sequence continues at coordinate 4,490 of JAZKJV010010054.1, read as the reverse complement.
ATTAAATTATATTGATTTATCAATATATATTTAATCGAATTAAATTAGTTGTTGTTGTTTTTCCAACAATAGCTTGACCATTGAAAGAAGTACAAATCAATTTCATCCATGATTTTGTGTAGTCCATGGATTGTGATCTATAGATTCCCAAAACCTTATATAAGAAGAGAGGCACCCCTTGCTCGTCTTAAGTTTACAACATCATCAAACTCTCTCTCTCTCTCTCATTCTCACGCCCTCTCTCCTTCTCTCTTCTTGGGCGGCCGTCCACCCTAACCCTAGAGGGAAGAACTCGTCGTCGTCGCTTCATCGTTGTGCTGTCGCCACGACTGTCCTTGGTTCTCCATCTTCTTTGGTGCGCTTCGCTCGCGAAGAAGACGTGCGATCTTATGCGGTGAGATCAGAAGTTCCCTTGCTTGGATTAACAACGTGGATTGCGAGAAGTACACGACTCATCCCCGCACTCACAAGTGTCTCCTCCGAAGATCAGACTTGAGACAAGAGGTCTCTTTTCTTAGAGGCTTGATCACAGCCACGCTACGAGAGGTATTCTTTTATACATTATGTGGTTTAGATTAAACGATTTGAGAAGCGTTCTTGGATCATGTGGTTTCATCGCATGAAATTTTTTAAATTCTGCTGCATCGAACAACTAGTGCGACTAGTCGTTCTTAATTGTATACGATACGATCCTCACGATTCTGTGATGCACTTAAGGAATATTCCATATCCTTCAATTATTTCAAAAGGTAGTGTATGATTATATTGTATCCTAAGGTTTTCCCTAATCTTTTCGACAAATAAAGTGGGGAGTCCTGCTATAATTTTTTCTTTCCAGACTGGATGACTACAGGAATTTAGTTGGAATACTTTCGATAGGAAAACATCTTTGTACCATTTGAAGTTTGATAATGTAGGGTAATTTAGATTCATTAATTGTTGAGTTATTTTTCTTGTGTATTTATGGATGATCCTACAAAGTGTTGTGTAATATTAAGTATTAGCATATATGCACAATCTGGTGTGTCTTGTCCGTCTTCTCTTTTGATCAATGTTCCTGTTACGCCTTGTTTGACGTCAACAAGGATGGCATTTCTTTATTTTTGCATGAGATAATGGTTCTACCATCCTGATAATTGGCCTACAAATCCAGTTGTTACCATTAGAACTGTTGATTGTTGGGTATTTCCTCTTGCTATGCATTCTTGGATGAATATGGTCATTTTGTATAGGGTGTTTAATATTTGATACTCGCTAAGTCCATCTATATTCCATTCTACCGAGGATGACCCATCATATTTGTCTGCTATATTTTCTTGATATTGTTCTAGTCGGAGATCTATCGGGGTAGGTCTTCTATAGTAATTTTTTCTTGTTCAACAGTTATGTTGACCCTTTTTATTATATGATAGGGCTCTTATTTCTGGGGACTCTTCTTCTTCTTCTGGACTTGATCCACTTTCAGACATGGATCTGTCTATGAATTTAGCTCTTCTTCAGACCTATTACTCTTTTGTGTAATCGTATTGGCCTTTTTGTCAAGTGAAAGTGTCAGCCCTTTGTGTTTTTCGGCTATTTCTGTTACTAGGTCCTCATCAGGTTCTTCCTTTTTTACTATAAGTGGTGGTCCCTTCTTCCTAGTTTTAGTTTTTTCTCTAAATTTATTCAGGTATTATTCGTGTGAGTTTTTGTATTTTTTTACTGTCGTGTAGTTTAAGCAAAATTTATATTCTTTTTGTTTGTTTTCCTAGGGTCTGTAGATTTATATTTGTGTAGTTTAGTTGTTTGATTATAGATGATGTACGATCCTGTTTTGCTGGGTTTACATTGTGTTCCATTTTTTTTGAGGGGTGGTGTTTTTACATCTTATGATCCCAATTTTAATGATTCGAACGGAGGGTGTATTGATTTAACTTATTCATATTTAGTTGTTTTCGATGTAGTTGTGATCTTTTTTATTGTCATAGCGTGATCTTCTATGGGTAGATTCTTTAGTATTTATGTTAGTGTTTTTCTATAATATTCTTCGTATCATTCAAAAAATATTATATTTCTCTATAGTCTCTCCATTTGTCCATCCAAATGGTTATAATTTCATCCCTTTCTTCTGAGTCGAAGGCTTTAAAAAACCATTCTACCTTTTCTTTATTTTTGTTGGAGTTGAAGTCATCTCTTAATGGTCTTTTATTTATGTAGAACGCCTTGACTTTAGTTATATTTATGACGTTTACTTTAAAATCAGATTTTGTTGATTCATAGTCTTATATACTGCATAGGATAGTCCTGATGGTCTACCTAATGATTGTGTTCTATTCAGGTGGTCTATTTTAACTTGTGATGTTGCACTAGCTTGATCTCCTTCATCATGTATAGATTGAGTGAAGTGTCTAGATCCGATGAATGATATTCTTGCTGCGGTAAAACCGATCTGGATGTTGTATTTAAAGTTAATGTAATTAGGTTTTAATTTGGTAAACCTATGTAATTACATTAGAATTTAATTTGGTTTTAATTTAGAAACTAAATTGCATTGGAGGAAAAGTTGAGAATTCCCAAATTTGAAAAAGGAGTGGTTTGGGTGGAAGTTTAGTACCACATCTGGTTTCACTTTTGATGGACTTATATATGAGCTTACATCCCAAGATCATGTAGCAATAGTAGAGAAGAGGAACGAAGAACCATGCGCGTGCACACTCCATCTGCTCCATTTTCGGCTACGACTCCAACTCGGGAGAGTCAATTCAGATTTTGATACTTTTGCTATGTATTTCATTTGATAAGTTAATTAAATTAATCATATAGATTACTATGTATTCGATTGTATTAGGAATTCGACTCGACGCAATAACTCATTTTAGCCACATTTTTGGAATATGAATGGACACGCCCGTTGAGGGGCATTTTCGAAAAACGAAAAGTATCATACGCTAGGGCACACATCCTTCTTTTTTATACCCCTCCCCCGACGATGTTTTTTTCTTCACTCGCAAGAAAGTTCCTCTCACACCGCCTTGGCTCTGTTCTCGTTCTTCCTCTCTCATGGATGAAGCTGCTTCTCTTTCTCTCGACTGCAGTTCTCTGAGGTACATTCGAGGATGATCTTGCTGGTGTGCGCAGACGAAGATCGTGTACCATCATATCCTGGGAGTGGAATATTAGATACGCAACTATGGGAGGCGATATCCTCTCAAAGGACAATCCATTCCATAGATGCTTCGGTGATTTCTAAACTAGTAATTGTTTGTTGCATTGCGTTTATTATTTTATCTTTCCTGGATATCACCCTGTCGATTTATTCTGAATACCGAAAATGGTTAACTTATAGTTTTATTGATTTTTGTGTGCATATCATAATTGTCATATGAATCGGAAATGCTTAATGATATTTTGTTAATCGGTAATGCATTGATTCATATTGATCATGTTAAATATTATTTTGTATATGTCACGATATTGATCCTGCTTTCAACATTCTTAGAGAGGATATTTGGAACCAGATTTAAAACTACAGAAACAATGTTTAAATCGAAGGTGGATATGACGGGTATGCTCGAGAAATTCGATGGTCAAAACTTCAAGGTTGGCAACAACGCTTGAAGACCTGGTTAAGCAACATATGATTAATCTCTATACTTGAAAACGATTGTCATATGATGGAAAAGGAAAATCGCACACTCGATAGCCATAAGACACAATCCGTGTGGAAGGAACGAGATCGTATATGTCATGGTTGCATCTTGTTGCTTCTTTCCAACACGGTGTTTGACGTATATTGTTCGTCCACGTAAACTACAAAGATGTTATGAGAAGATTTAGATCGGAAGTATAATACCAAAGATCTTGGTATTGAGAAATACCCCGTCACCAAGTTCTTAAAGTTTTCCATGTCCGAAGAAAAGTCGATTTCTGAACAGGCACATGAGTTTTTACTCTTGATCCATGGATTAGAAGATGCCAAAATAAAACTTTCAGAGAAGTATCAGGTCATGTGCATCATAGAAGAATTCTCCAAATCTTGAGAAGACTTCAGAATGACCTTGAAACACAAAAAGGGGAAATTTTTATAGATGACTTAATGGTGGCAATCGGCATAGAGGAGGAACACAGAAAACAAAAGCATGTGGTTCCTATTGATGTTTAGGCTAAAGTCAACTTCATGACATCGAAGGGTAAAGATAAAAAGAGAAAGGGTAGTAACAACAATAAAATGAAACCAAATGCAACATCCAGAAAAAGGCAAAGAATAAATCTTGTTGGCATTGTAATGAGGTTGGTCATTGAAAGAAGGACTGTCCGTTCTTAAGGCTCAACCTAAAGCTGCAGATGGGAGTCCACAAGTGAATATGATCACTGCTGGACGTGGGGCTAGCAAGGGGTATGTCTCTGTAAAACTTGAATTATACCATATCCATGATCCAAATGAGCGGCTCGTGGATACGAGAGCTAATATACATATATGTTCTGATAGAACTTTATTTTTTTCTTATCAA
>JAZKJV010010053.1:0-297047 GCA_037367405.1 Ottelia alismoides | reverse complement strand
TTAGCACGGAGGAGTTGCAGACCACGAGGAGAACACCAGAAGGTTGTTGCTTAGGATGACAAGTGGAAGGAGGTAGAATGACATCAGGGATTTAGGCAGAAGTGGGTGAAAGAGGGGGATGCGAACACGGTTCTTTCACGCCGTTGCTAGTGGTAAGAGGAGGAGGAACATAATACATGACTTGCAGGTAGAGGGGGAGAGGATACAAGAGGATGGAGCGATAGGTGCGACAATTGTGGAGCACTTTCGGTGATTCACTAGGAGAGTGTCGTCTTCCAGGGCGAGGTAGATTGGAAAAGGGGGCTAAGTCCTTGGAACCTGTTCAAAAAGAGGCACTTGTTTCAAAGTTCTCTAGGGAGGAGTGTATAGGGTGGTCTTTGACTTCAATGCAGACAGTTGCCTTGGATCGGATGTCCTTCTGATCTTTTTTTACATGTTTATGGACACGGTGGAGGAAGATGTCATGGGGCTATTGTTGGAGTTTAGAGATGTGAACATAGGACTAGAGAAGCTCAACATATCCATGCTCTTCTGCTCCCGAAGAAGAAAGGTGATGAGCATGTTAACGAGTTCAGACCCATAGCATTATCTAATGCTATCTATCTCATTGCGCAAGGTGCTGGCCAACTAACTTGGAGGAGTGCTTGATGATCTTGTTCTGCCGGCTCAGATAACGTTTATTCTGAGGCGTCATCTACTGGAGGGAGTGGTTATGGTGTCGAAGCTGGTCTCATATTGGAAGAGGAGGGAGTGGGGGTTTCCTTTGGAAGGTGGACTTCTCGAAGGCATATAATAGCATGAGCTGGAAATTTATTTGGATGTCTGGTCAGATGGTTCTTGGACTCCTGATTTTGTGGCAGAGTTGTTAGATCAGAAAGTTGAGGAGTTTCTTTGTCTCTCTAGCAGATTGGTGAGACTCGATGTGCCGTCGGAAGGAAGAGATTTGTGGTGCTGGAGAGATGGGACATTGATGGTAAAGAAGATGTACATAGTAGTATCTGCTCCACCTACCAGGATGGATACTGAGACCTCTCGAGAATGTGCTAGGATCTACGGGAGCTGGGGATGGAAGGTATCTACAAAGGTCAGGGTGTTCTTGTGGTGATTGAGAAGAGAGAGTCCTGCCAAATGCACGGTGAGCCAAATTTTTTCCAGAAGTGTAGGAGGGCTGCAGAAGGTATGGAGGAACAACATAAGATGCCGATCATTTGTTTTTTTAGTGTCCTGGTTCAATGGACTCGTGGCGAAATGCGAAGATTCCAGACATCCAATGGAGTGACAAGAATTCTTTTTGGGGCTTCGTTTGGAAGAGATTGGTCAGGCTCAGAAGAAGGGCTGACGAAGGTTTGCACACTTGTCTGGGTCAGGTTCGAGGCACTCCGTAGTTGAGTGACCCATTTTCTCCAAGTTCTCCAAGAGACTCCTTTTTCAGATACGTACATGTATGCAGTCTTCAGTTTGATGTGCACATGTTTGTCGTTTTTGTTGTGGTTCCCATCTTTTGTTTTGGTCAGAGTTTTCATGTGTTCCATAGGGACTCCAAAGTAGAGATTCCAGTCCCTATGCCATGTGGGCTAGGGTTTTCATGTGGTTTCATAGGGACTCCAGAGTAGAGATCCCATTATCTGAACTGGTATGAGAGAGATCACAGCTTTTCAGTTTGGCGACCGTGGACTCCGACGAGGATGTCTCCACAGCTTTCAGCTCGGCCCTTTCAGAGATGGATCAGTGGTCCACATATTGTGGCAGGCCAGAGTACTCCGACGAGGAGACTCATTTCAGTAGCAGTGACTCTGACATGCGCAGTACAGAGCACATGCTCTCCAACGAGTAGATTCAGTTTGACTCACACTCCAGTCCGTTCGTCCTCCTCACTTTCTGTTTATATTGTCTCGATAGCAGCCGACAGTTGTGTGCGTTGAGTTGATATTGTCTGTAGTGTCTTGTATTGTGAGTTGAGATTTCTTTCTGTTTATCCAAGCTGAGCATTACAAATTTACATGCCCCAGCTTGAGGGGGAGTGTTGGAGTATGCGTTACTAATATAGATGGGTAAATGGATCTCTCCAGGATCCATTTACCCCATCCAGTTTTTTAGTCTCACATCTATCAATTGTGAAATGTGGAGACTCGATAAGAGCCCACTCCCTCTGTATCTAGTGAGAAAGTACAATGCATAAGTGCATTGCATAAATCAACCATTTGAGGCGTTCTCCCGTGGTTTCATCCTGCTCCTTAGGGAGTAAGGTTCCACGTTAAAATCCCGTGTTCATAATGTTAATTTTCTATTTCTCTGATTTTGCTTTCACATTCTATTTTCTAACAAACTTTATATTTTGTTAGTTTTTTATTTTGATATTTATATGTTTTATTTTAGTAGTTATGCGTAGGTCACCTCATTCTTGTTGAAGAGGTGATTTTCATGGATTTTGCTTCAGTTCATAATCGGTTTTTACTTTAGACAGCACGTTGCTAGTACATATCAATATATTTGGTGATTATGGCAATACAACTACTTCAAACTATATAGGTCTTTCGATGCGGATGGTCATTCATGAGGGCGCGGAAGCGAGAGAGGGTTGGCGGCTGGTGGAAGGGCATCGGAGGAGGTGGCTCACTAGGTCTTCTCGGCGAGGGCGCGGACCACCTCCGCTCTCACCGTTCGGTCAAGGCTGTTTCCGTTGTGGTGGGCTGGATCATTAGGCGCGGGCGTGTCGAGAGCCCTTACGCTGCTTCTTGTGCCGCTGTTTTGGTCATTCGCGGAGGTGCTATCCGTTGGCTACTCTAGATGCAACCGTGTTGATCGGTGAGGGAGGTGGCGAGGGGGTGCTTTTCTTGGCGACCTCAGATGTGGGGCTCGTGTCCAAGGCATCCTTTCAAGGAGATGTGGCTCGGCTTTCCCCCTGAAGGGTGATGGCGAGGGGGCTACGTGAATCTGAGGTGCGGAGCTTGATGCGCGGATCGGAGGCTGGGTCGTTACAGATGAAATGGCGTAGGCCGAAGTATTGGGATGTCGCCGTGGAGCTGGGACGGTGGAGAGAATCATCGTCAGGGGGCTTCCGATGAGGGCAAAGACGAAAGAATGCATTTCAGGGTTGCTGCGGAATGTACTTGTGGGTTGACTCTGTCGAGTGCTCGGGTTGTCAACCCGGCCAAGCCTTTGGATGTCGTGCTTCGGGTGAGGCCAGTTGGTGCCGAGAAGATGGGTTGGTGGGAGGTGCGGTTTGATGGTAGACGTCTACTGCTTGAGCTGGTAGCCGCGGATGTTTGGTCGCCTATTCAGGCGGCTGGGTGCCACAGGAGGGAGTTCCCAGGTGGTCGAGTAGTCGTCGGGAGGTGGCGATGGAATGGCGGAGCAGCAATCCGATGAGCAGCCTCCGGTGGAGGGGGCTCGGTTCCTGGAGAAGGCGCAGCCTAGCGCTGAGGGGCGGCATCCAAACGCGCCGCATTCTCCAAGGGAGGCGATTCGGTTTCGGCGCGATATCTGCGGTGGGACCTCCGAGGTTGATGGCGTTTGCTCTGCCTTGGCGTCTTGCAGTCGGTGCAGGTGGCGCTTCAAGGGGTGGTGGGGCCCTGCACGCTAACTCTCGGGAGGTGGTGCGTACTGTCGGGTCAGATCCTGATCGGTCGCGGGTCGAAGGGCGGGCCGCTGTCGGGTTGCCAGTTCGGGTCTGTTGCTTCGATTATGGATAGCAAGGTTGACTTTCCGGATGGGCGTTGCTCGGACTCTGTCGTGGCTACGGCTGCGGAAGGCTACATCTCTGTTCTCCAGGAGTGCCTGCATTTCGTGAGATGGAGGTGGTGGTTGGGGGTACGACCAGAGGGGCGCCGGGCCTCGGGCAATCGAAAAGTGGTGCGGCCAGAGGCGTGGGGTTATGCCCGTATCGCGGCTAGAAGTCTCTGCTGGGAGGTGCGTGCTGAACCTGGGGCAGAGGTTGACATGCTGAGGGGGGAGGCGGGGGCGTCTGCTTCAGAAGTGGTGCGAAGGAGCTCGGCTAGAGTTGGGGCCACTCTATCTGAAGCGGGGGTCGCAGTGGGGTCTTCTCCTTCTGTCTTGGGAGCCCCTGTTTTGGATGAGGGGTGGGCTCTGGGCTGCCGCTTCTGGAAGGGGTGGGGCCGTGGTAGCGGCGTTTCGGTTTGGCGTATGAGAGAGGGGGAGGGGGCGGAGAAGGGCAGGGAAGGTGGCGAGGGGCCTCATTGCATCGGTGGCTGCAACGGAGAATGTGAATCTGGGTGCGACCAGCCCGTTAGCGGTGCGGAACCGTTTTGCTGCTATCGATAGGGATATTGCACGACGCTTGGGGGTTATTCCCCCGAGGAAGATGAGCGCTCATTTCTTAATGAAGTTGCCTTCTCTGAACGTAGGAGTCTGGGCCGACCCGAAAAAAGGTTTGGGGCAGAATTTGGTGAGAGAGACTGGGGCTGATATTTCTTGCTTCAGGAGACGAAGCTGCAGTCCCTGGACGACCAAGCGCGGCGTGAGATGAATAGGGGGAGGCTTTCACGTTGGCAGAGAAAGGGGCCGCAGGTGCTTCGGGAGGACTTCTATCTGGCTGGCGTCCGATTCTTTGACCTGCTGGGACCTTCATCTCCTTGTTTACCTTGTCAGTGAAGCTGCTGCGGAGAGCGGATGGAATTTGTTTGTGCGTCACTAATGTCTATGGCCCGTGTCGGCGAGAGGATGGTAGCTTGGCTGCGGACTTGGCGAGTGTTGCGCCTGAGGTTGGAGCTGGAGTTTGGATCATCGGAGGTGACTTGAATGTCACATTGTTCCCGGACGACAGGCCGGGGGGGGGGGGGGGGGTTCTGATCCGGGGTCTGTTGAGATTAGGGGGGGGGGTTCTGATCCGGGGTCTGTTGAGATTAGGCAGGTGTTTGGTTCTCTGGGTCTATCTGTTGTGGACGCGGCTGGTTGCAAGTACACTTGGAGGAATACGGGATCGAGGTCCAGACTTGACAGGTTCCTGATGACGGTTGAGGCGGGGGAGACTTTCTCGCTGACGAGGGCTTGGGCTCTTCCGAGGACGCTCTCTGATCACACACATGTTCTTTGGTACTCTGGAGAGGAGCGCTTGGCTCGGTTTTCCTTTCGGTTTGAGAAGAAGTGGCTGCTGGAGGAGGGTTTCCGGGACCTGGTGATTGATCATTGGCGGGCGTTTGTGGTGACGGGTTCGACGGTGTCGTGATTTGCGGCCAAACTGGATTCCCTAAGGCGTTTGCTGTTGGCGTATGGGAAGGATGTCGCCAGGAGGCGGAGGGCCGTCAAGACCGAGGCAGAGGCCATGATAAGCAGATTAGATGGGCTTGATGATGACCGGGGGCTGACTCCGGCGGAGGTGGATGAGAGGACAGTGTGGTTGGAGGCAGTGTATCTGGAGGACAGGAAAGAAGAGATTCATTGGCGACAGAGATCGAGGCAGAAGTGGCTAAGGGAAGGCGATGCGAACACACGTTTCTTCCATTCTGTGGCGTCCGGAAGGAGGAGAAGGAGTTTCTTGCATGAGGTGGAGGTGGGGGGCCAGAGGGTATCGGGCGTGAGGAACATTGGAGTCGCCTTGTGGGGGCACTTTGTGAGGGCTTCGAGGAGAGTGAGGGAGGAGAATGGCTAGGGCTGGACGGGCCGGGGGGCGGGGTTATTGAGTGGACCCCAGGCAGATTCGTTGGTGGCCGCGTTTACGGAGGAAGAGGTGCGCAGGGCTGTTTGGGATCTGAATGTGGACGGGGCTTCTGGCCCGGATAGCTTCTCTATTTCCTTTTACCAGCAGTTCTGGGACCTGCTAAAATGTGACATTTTGGAGGTAATGAATGAATTCAGGAGCGGCAACAGGGGTTTTGAGAAAGTTAACAAGACCTTGATATTTTTGCTGCCGAAGAAAGAGACCCCATTCGGGGTTGGGGATTACAGGCCTATTTCTATATCTAATGGCATTTATCTCATTGTCGCCAAGGTGCGTTCATTTTTTGTCCAGGCTTAGAGCTGTTTTGTCCTCCGTGGTTTTACCGGCACAATCTGCGTTCATTCCTGGTCGTTGTATGACGGATGGAATCGTCACCGCTTCGGAAGTTTGTCGTGAGTGGAAGAGGTCTAGAAAGAAAGGTGTTGTTTGGAATATTGACTACGCCAAGGCCTATGATTGTGTTAGTTGGAAATTCCTGTGGACAGCGCTGCAGAAAAGGGGATTTCCGGAAGAATGGATTGTTTGGGTCAAGAGATGTGTTACTACTAGCTCGTGCTCTGTGTTGGTCAATGGAAGGCCAGAGGGAGGATGGTTCCAACCGCAGAGGGGGGTGCGTCAGGGCTGCCCCCTAGCTCCCCTGCTTTTTGTGTTGGTGGCGGATTGTCTTGCGGTTTTGTTTCAACGAGCGGTTGAAGAGAGTTGGTGTGAGGGTTTCAGGTTGGGGGACATCTCCGTTCCGGTGTTGCAGTATGCGGACGACACGTTGATCTTCCTAGAGGGGGGATGGAGGAGCAGAACCACAATGCGGCTATTTTAATGGACATGTTTGGCTGCCTCTCTGGTTTGCAGATTAACATGCAGAAGTCGGTTCTGGTTCCACTGGGGATAAATGATGAGGAGAGTAACATGCTAGCGGAGTGGTCGGGATGCCCTCTGGGGCGCTTATCGATAACCTATCTGGGGTTGCCTCTGGTTGATGGCAGACTGAGGAGGTCCGATTGGGACTGTGTTCTTCGAAGAATGGAGGAGAGTTGGAGGGGTGGAAGGCAACCACTCTGTCCAAGGGTGGGAAGCTTACCTTGCTGAAGCACGTTCTTTTAGCCATTCCAGTTTTTTTCTTCTCGACGAGATTAATGCCTGTTGGGATTAGGATGAAGGTGGAATCTTTGATGAGATCTTTTTTCTGGTCAGATGGGAGGCATGCAACGAGGGGGTTGCACTTGGTTGCTTGGAAGGATCTTGCTGTACCTGTTTCGGAGGGGGGTCTAGGTGTCCGGGATGTGGAATTATTGAACAAAGCCTTATTAGCCAAACGGGTGGTGCGCATTTGGGGTTCATCGGACTCGATGGTTTTACGGCTACTGAGGAAAATCTATGGTGTCACAGGGGAGTTGGTGGCTGCAAGGAAGCGTCACGAGTCTTCGTTGTGGATTGGGATCCGTGCTGTGCTTTCGGGGCTCATGCCTTTCCTTCGGCCGAGGTTGGGGAATGATCTCCGTTTTCGATTTTGGCAGGATGACTGGACGGGGGAGGGGGTGCTGGCCCAACGCTTCCCTAGGTTGATGGCTTTAGCCGTTGACCGGGGGCGCAGGTGGCGGAGGTGGCCGACTCTGGGTCGTGGGCTCCGAGGTTCCTTGCGGTTCTCTCGGATCAGAGGCTAGAGGAATTTTTGCGGTTGCTATCGGAGATTCCCCCTGTTGGGGAGTTGTCTAGCGAGCCAGATCATTTTGATTGGGCAGATGGTAAGTTCTCGGTGAAGATTGCATATCGGAAGTTGTGTGGTGGTGTAGTGGAGCGCGACGAAGATCTATGTGCGGACTTGAAGGTGATTTGGGCGGCTAAGATTCCTACTCGGGTTAAGGTGTTCCTTTGTTGTCTAAGGAGAGACCGTATATGTGACAAAGTGAGAAGGGGCATACTGCTGGGTGTGACGGATTTGAAGTGTGACAGATGCGAGGAGGACGTGGAGGATGCAGACCACATTTTCTTCGGATGCAGGTCTTCGGCAAATGTGTGGGAATCTTTGGGGCTGGCATGGGTCCAGGCATCTGGCGTGGTACAATTTTGGAGATCTATTCGAGCGGTGGGGCTTGGGTCCTCCGGTGATTTATCCAGGCCCTTTGCCGCTTTTTGGGCTATTTGGCTTGGCAGGAATCATAGCACTTTCAAGGGGCAGCGGTTTTACCGTGAAAAAGTACTAGCGCACTGTAATGCTTTGTACAATTTCTAGATATCCAACTGATGTACCCTTTCGTTAAGTAATGAATACTCTGGTGTGGTGCCCGCCTTGGGAGGGCTCCCCCTTTTTCCTAGTAAAAAAACTATATTTTTATACCTCTATTTCTATTTTTTTTCTGATTTAAGAACATTAAAAACCTATATTTTAAGGAAAAATCGAGTTTAGAGATATTTCCATTATTTCAATGGAATTTATGCGGACGTCTTCGGAGTTTCTCTTTCCAAACTTGGCGAAACCAATTTGAAATACGAAATTTAAGGCCTTGGTTCTTCACAAGCTCTCGGATGTCAAAGCGAAAGAAGGGGAACATGTTCAACTATCAAAAATTAGCTACTCCACTTCCATCTCCTACTCCTCCCAAGTGTCGTGGGGTTCATGATCTCTACAGACAGTTAAAACTCTGATGCCCAGCCTTCATCGAGCACTTCGCAATGTCCCCCAATTGTGGACAACCCAAAATCTCCACTCCATGGCATGGATTCACTCCCAGCAATCGTTCATTAGATAAAACACCACTACCTCCCCTAGTTTCTCTAACACATCACCTACAGAAATCAGGTTCCTTGGAAGTCGAGGAATACCCAAAACTTTCTCCATAAACCTCTAATCCATTATTCTTTCTCCATCTGAACGGAACGGATTTCTTCGAACAAAACCAACCGTAATAGTATGCTAAGCAGGGCAACCCTGTGAGCAGAGGAAAGCCTTGTGAAGGCCAATATTGGGTTGAGGAGGACAATGTCCCCCACCCCTCCCAAATCCGTCTTCGAGAATCTTCAAAAGAATCAAAACCTCAAAGAGAGCATTCTCCACACTATACTTCATACTCTCGAATTCCCCTATCAAAATATCCTTGAAGGCATTAGTCGTTAAACTAAAATAGGCACCCTACACCACCGTTGCAAAAGAACCCTTCTCCACAGGTGCGGGCCCTCCTATGGCCCTCCCATGTCTTTCGCAATAGTTGACCCAGCAACCAAACATTTTTTTGAGTTGAACGACATGCCTGACCTAGTGCCTACATGTCTCTCATGATGGTTGACGTCCTCACCGTAAAAGCATCGCATGACACCATTGTAGTTGGTCGCGTGGTGACCCTGGAGCCGCACCTGAAGCAAAAAATCACACGGGGGGCCTCCTTTTGATGGCAACCAATCCTCCCCCACCTAACTCCGCAACCTCCATTTTGTTGGCCCTAATCTCTCCTTGATTGCTCCTGACTTAGGGATGAAAATGGATATGTATTTCTCTTAATATTCGCTTACCATATTTGAAAAATACTAAATATGGATATATGTATTCGAATATTAATCGAATATGGATAATAGTAGCAAAAAATTTCCAAGTATGGATATGGATATGGTAAAAACAAAAAGATCCGGATCCGAATATTGAACACAAAATAATATATACATAATATTCACATACATACATACTACATACATACATATAATATATAGACAACTAAGGTAAACCCAAGCCCATACATCCCCTCGATCTCCGACAACCACTATTTCTCTTTGCCTCGACAACTTCGTAGGAATCGTAATAGGAGAAGCCCCAAGTAGGCTTCAACCCCTCGATGACTAATTCGATTCATATTACTCTTTATTTGATCCAGATATTCGATCCGAATTCGTATCCGATTACGTTAGGATATGGTTCCTTAAATTCATATCCGATTCATATATGTATCCGATCCGTATTCTATCCGTTTTCATCTATATCCCGACTCCACGACTCCCTTGCATGGGTTTTGTGTCGGTTAAGCAGCCTTGAAGCCTTCTCCTGAGATTTTAGCTGCTCAAAGGATGTGCCAACTCCCTACCCCCTACGTGTTCGGGCGACGAGGGTTGAGCCCTAGCATCGCTGTAGATCTCCCCTGATCTCCTCCTTGTTGCCCTTCCAAGTGCCCTCGACAAAAGGAGCGTATCAGATCCCTATACTATTTGTGGATTTGTCATCATTTTATCTCAAAATAATATAACTCAAATATTCCTTTTGATGCAGCGTGGGACCCAAATATAGGGCCAAATATTTATTTATTTTTAATTGTCAATTTTATTTACGTTTTTAAGTTGTCGTAATTGTCTAATTAAATAATTGAGATCGCCTGTGATCTCAACATTTATTCGTAGATTTAATTCTGGTCAAGAGTCTAATTAGGGTAATTAGAGGTCAATTTGAATTTTAATTTTGTTAGAGTCATTTTAGGATAAGTTTGTTTCCAATTTAAATTTAGTTTACTATTTGTGTAAACCCATCCCTCCTATATAAAGGGACGAGGGTCGAATGTAATGGTCAGTCAAGTATGAATCAAAATTGAGATTTTATCTCTCTCCTTTTCTCTCTCCCTTCTCCCTTAACGCGGTCTACGCGCTTCTTCTTCCTCAACCCCTCGTTCCCGACGAGTTATCTTCTCTCTCAACCCCTCTCTTTCTCCACCGAAATTCCACCGCCCAAATATTCAAATTTTTATCATCAACACCAATTTGCGATCCGCATCATTTGGTATCAGAGCATGGCCTACAGATCGTCCTCACGATCTGACGATCCGTATTGACATGTGCGCCGACACGCGCCGACACACCTTCGTTCATCCGAACGAACACGACGAGCCATCGCCACCATTGGCGCCGGCTTCAAGGAGACGGAGCACATGATACGTGATTTGCAGACCAACGTCGACTCCCTGTTTCGAGATTTAATGGCCAATGTTGAAGCCTTCCGCGACGCCCAATCAAAGACGTCAACCTTCGAAGCCACTGCCGCAAATCTCAACGAAGAAAAACTCGCCGAGGAAGACGATTCGGCCGCTGTCCAGCACCTTCCAGACCCGATTTCGCCACCGGAATCTGCCCCGTTGGCCTCGTCGACCGTCCCGGCACAACCCCAGCCTTCCCCGGTAACTCCCCTACCCTCCCCGGCTCGCGCGGCCGTCATCCCCACCCCGACAACCCCTCCGACATCCCCATACCTTCCCACGGCTACAACCCCGCATGCCTCCCTCGCTCTCGCCTTCCCCACCCCCGCAGTCCCATTCCCGCATCTTTCCCTCCACGACCCTCCCTCCATACCGCCTCTTCCCCTCGCCCCATACCCCCGACCCTCTCCCACAACCCCAGCACCCCAGAGCCCAACTCCCCGGCGCCTTCTCCCCTCCCCACCCCTGAACCCCCTCCCCTGTGCTCATCGCCCCGACCTCCCCTCGTTTCCCCAGGCCCTCCCCCTTCTCCTTCCGCTCCCGCGCCCCTCGCCCCTCGCCCACCACTTTCCCCATCCCGCCAGCCGCCCAATCCTCCCCGCGCGGTCCCCGCGCCTTCCCCGCACCCGCAGCATACCCCCCAGCGCCTCCCCTCCCCCGCTATCCTCCCCAGGACCCCCATCCTCCGCCCGCCACCGCGCGGCCCCTCCCTCGCTCTCCCGCGCAACACCCCTGGCGACCTCCGCTTCTCCGCCGAGCCCCACCGGCCCCACCAGCAGAACCGCCGCCCCAAGCCGCGCCATCGAGGAGCCGCCGCGCCGCCTTTGCGTGTTCACCAGCCCCGCGCGCCTATAACGCCACAGGGGCCCCGTGCCCTAACAAATCGTCCGAGATTGAGGGGACTCAAATCCCTGGAAGAAGGGGATTGGAAAATAAGTGGGAAGATTTGCAAAGTAAAACCCCCTAAAACTCCTATTTGCAGAAAGGCCAAAGGCAATAGGAATGTGAGGAAAATTGAAGGGGTACGAAAATTGCAGAGATGCCCCCCAATTGGGAAAAACTACAAACGTAACGTTGAAAATGATCGAATTGGAGGAAATTGAAGGCACAATTCAAGGATGAATTCTCCAACGCGCATCTACATCAAGCAATTCGTCGGGAGACGAATTTTTAAAGCGGCGGAGAGTTGATGCAGCATGGGACCCAAATATAGGGCCAAATATTTATTTATTTTTAATTGTCAATTTTATTTACATTTTTAAGTTGTCGTAATTGTCTAATTAAATAATTGAGATCGCCTGTGATCTCAACGTTTATTCGTAGATTTAATTCTGGTCAAGAGTCTAATTAGGGTAATTAGAGGTCAATTTGAATTTTAATTTTGTTAGTCATTTTAGGATAAGTTTGTTTCCAATTTAAATTTAGTTTACTATTTGTGTAAACCCATCCCTCCTATATAAAGGGATGAGGGTCCAATGTAATGGTCAGTCAAGTATGAATCAAAATTGAGATTTTATCTCTCTCCTTTTCTCTCTCCTTTCTCCCTTAACGCGGTCTACATGCTTCTTCTTCCTCAACCCCTCGTTCCCGACGAGTTATCTTCTCTCTCAACCCCTCTCTTTCTCCACCGAAATTCCACCGCCCAAATATTCAAATTTTTATCATCGACGCCAATTTGCGATCCGCTTCACCTTTTAATAAAGTTTAAAGTATTTAAATATACATATGAATGTTTCTTAAAAATAATTTATCTATTTAAAATAGTTAAAAATATAAAACTGAATAATTTTGACTAGCCACATGAATATTGTTTATTCTCTATCCAGTTACTCTACTGATTGATTACTGAATACCGACTTCCATAACATTGTGTACTACTTACACTTGAGAGTATGTTTGTATACATCATCTTCATTATTTTTGAGAAGAGCAATGTTGACCTTCAAGCTTCTTCATTTAATTCTGATTGGTAGACATGCACCCTATAGGAAGGGAAGTTCACTCCCATCGATAGCAGTTAAATCCATTGTATTAAAAGGCATGCCCAAGGCAAGGCGACCCATTTTAACCTCGAGGTGAACGCCTCATGCCCTTTGGCAAGGCACATGCCTTTCTCGGTCGAGGCATGAGGCGAAGCATTACCTGAGGCATTAAGGATTTTGGAGCATCTTCCTATGGAAATCAATTAGCTGTTGGTAGTTTTAGATGCTTATAAAAGTCTAGTTGTTTAAGATATATTTATGCATGAAGAATGCTTAAATTTGACCTCTTTCGTGTTTATATTTACTATTAAATGTGTCCAGTTATTTTAGTAAACTCTTAATGTTACATATTTAAATATATGAATCTACAAATCTTATAGCAAACATTACTCGTAAAGTTAGGAGACCTTCCATTAGGCTCGTTGACTGGGCATCGAGATTTGAGACCATTGTTCGGACAACGGGCTTCACCCGCCAATGTTAGGAGAGGTCACGTAATGAGCTATGTAATGTACCAAGCGGAACAAACATGATAGGATTCAAGGCATCTCGATACTGTCATATACTATATGTTAGTCACATAATATATAAATTTCATCGAAATATATTTTATCATTTTTTTATGCATCACAAGTATTTTATTAACTGAGCCTAAAAAATGTATTTTATTAACTATGTAATCTTTGGTACTCTAATGACAATAATAGCCAATAACTCCCTCTTTGATTGGATGGAAATCTAGTAGAGAGGTATATAGAGTTGTATATCTTTTCCTCTGGTGTTCTTATCCATATAATTTCATCATATATTATAGTGTTATATATAAAATGTTAGTCAGATAATATTTAATTCATCAATGTATATTTTATTGTAATTCTTGTGGGTATTTTTCTCTATAAACTGAGAGTTACACATCAACCATTTCGAGGCTATACCTTGCCTCGCTTCCAGGGAAAACGTCTCATTTTGCTTTTTTGTTTTTTCAAACCTTGGTTAAATTAGAGTGTTGTATATTAAGAGTGCGGATCCTATGCCATTTTATATAGGAACGGCTAAGGTTAGGGTTACGTGAGAACATAAGAAAATATAAAAGGGTCGTTGAGGCATTGTTGGACTCATGAGAGGCTGCTGGAATCAAAAAGTTTGACCCCATGGGGGCCAGGGGTTGTCGCATCTGGACGTGGTGACTGCCACGGAGGCGGATGAGCTGCGAGTGGAGAGGGATATGGGCAGGGCTTCTGATGGACAAAGGGAGGAAATCAACGGCATATGAGGTAGCTTTTGGCTGGAGGGAGTAGAGGGGGGTGATGGGGTATTGTTGGGGGTGGGGGGTGGAGGGGGAGGGGTGTTCTAATACCAAGTTGAATTAGAGAATTGTGTTGTATATTAAGAGTGGAGGCCATTGTTTTTAGATAGAGAGGCCAGGATTATACTATAACATAAGAAAAGACAAAAGGGTCCCTGAAGGGGACAACTTATATCCAAGTATCTGATCCTCACAATAATATATCAATTAGAAAGGAGTTTGTCATGCAGATATCCTATAACTCGGGAGGATATAATCCACCTCATTAGCTTATGATTCTTTTCTTTTTGCGTTGGTCTTGAGAGCGTGGATGATTATTTTATAAATGGTGCAGCGCGAAACAAAAAAATAGGGCCTCAATTTTCTATTTTTTATCTGTTAATTACAGTCTAATTTTTTTACGAATAATTGAGTCATTACAATTTATTTAAAATAAAGAGATCGCGTGTGATCTCAATTTAGTTAGTTAGAGTCAATTAGGATAAATTAAGATTTGAATTTTATTCAAATCAATTAGTTAGTCGGTTAGAGTCAATTAGAATTTGAATTTTATTTCTATTTTTGTAACCCCACCCCTCCTATATAAAGGGGATGGTAGGCAATTGTTTTAGACAGTGGAAGCTGAATTAAAATTGAGATTTTATCTCTCTCTCTTGTCTCTCCCCTTCCCCACGCGATCTACGCGATTCTCCCCCGAATCCCGCGCAATCGGCGCGCCTTCTCTTCTCCCTCCCTCCAATTTCTTATCCACCAAAAAATCCACCATCAAAATTTATTTTCTACTGCTATTTGAATATCTCATCTGCATCAATTGGTATCAGAGCATGGAAATTGAATCATTCTCACGATTCGACGGTCCTGTCGCATATTGGAAGATGAAGTTCAATCAAAGTCATCTATCTCGTGGTTCGCATGCACGTTCGCGTCAACAAAAATTTAGGCATCGCCTCCGGACAAGCATCAAGGTTCAACAATGGATAGATTCATGGCACAATTCTGATATTTTTATGGAACAAGTTGACGAAGAAAAAAATTTCGCCGTCAACGATGATCTGTTCGCTGTCCAGACCATTTTAGATGGGAAAAATGACGTCAACGACGATCCGCTCGCTGTCCAGGCCGTTTCAGGCCTTCAGTCATCGTAAAAATCAACTCCAACGTCACCTCTAGCCCTCTCGCAAGCCCCCTCTGCCACCCTCGCCCCTCCAACAACCAGGTCAGTCACCCCACAGGTCCTCCTTGCCACCTATGCGCCTCTGGCACAACCCCCATTCCCGCTGCCGCTCTCCCCTCCTCCCGCACCACCGATCCTCCTCTTCACTTATGCTGTCAACTCCCCATCCCACCCCTTCCTACCACTGACTCCAGCCCGCCCTCCCGCATCCCTAACACTTTCGCCCCCTTACCCCTTCTCGCCCTCGACGCCATCCACTCCCCTCCCCCTCCCGCACCAGCATTGCCCCCCCGCTCTCGTTTCCCTTTGTCTACCCCAAACCACCTTCGCCTACGCCGTCACTCCCCCTCCCTCTCTTCTTCACGTTACCCACCCCTCGCCTGTCAACTCCTCCTGCGCCAATATCCCCCTTGTCACCGTTCTCTGACGCCACTACCCTGCCCCCCCTCTCGCGAGCCGCCACCGCGTTCCGCCAGTAGCACGTCACCACCACGATCCTCCACCTGCGCGCCGCCACCGATATTCCCCACCCGCGCGCCGCCACACCAGCCGCCGTAGCCATCGTCTGAACCTCGAGTGCAGGAGTCTACGCTGCCTTCCATTGTCCGCTCGAGGCCGCCGCCGCTGCTGCCGCTGTTGGAGTCAAGATCTGTGCTGCGGGTCTGAGCGTCGCCGCCACCCCTTGAGAGAAAATCTAGTGATGGTTCCCTCAATCAGATCCTTGGAGATAAGGGATATGAAGTGAAAAAGTTGCGGGGAAACCCCTCCTCATAAAAGCTCTTATTTGAAGGTCATAATAAAGGAACCCCCTTACAAAATTTGTTTAAATGAAGATACCCTGGTGCAGAAATACTTATAGAAAGGTGCTGAAATAAGGAAATTGGGATTGCCCCCTTATCCAATTAGGATTAGGATTATGGGATTCACCTATTTAAGGACTCTATGGCTTAATTGATTACCAACATCTCCTCCCCTCCTAACCTTGTGCCACTCATTTGCTATGGGTTCACCAAAGGCGATGGAGGTTGATATGAAGATGCCCCACCAATTTTTCGAGCACCACATCAAGAGAGCAACCTGCGCATGGGCACCACTATCCATGCCACATCAATTTTTCCAACATGAAGCCGACGACTCCAACCACCGCTCCAAGAATGCCTGGATTCCGCCAATTGCTCCGCATCTATTCTTTCAAAAGGCGACCAAGAACGTTGAAATCAAATCATCCAACTTCGAGGATCAAGCAATTCGTCGGGAGACAAATTTTTTCAAGCGGAGGAGAATTGATGCAACGCGGAACAAATAAATAGGGCCTTAATTTTCTATTTTTTATCCGTTAATTACAGTCTAATTTTATTTACGAATAATTGAGTCGTTGCAATTTATTTAAAATAAAGAGATCGCATGTGATCTTAATTTAATTAGTTAGAATCAATTAGGATAAATTAAGATTTAGGGGTGTCCATCGAGTTCAACGAGCCGAGTTGGCCTCAACTCGGACTCGAACTCGATAAGAAACCTAAGGCTCGAACTCGGGCTCGATAAGGGTCGAGCCCTGGATCATGAACTCGAACTCGAATTCGTCGAGTTCGAGCCGACTCACGAGCCTCTTATCGAGCCACGAGTTTCTGAGCTGGCTCATGAGCCTCAAAATGAGTTGGCTTGCGAGCCTCTTATCGAATCATGAGTTTCTGAGCTGGCTCACGAGCCTCAAAATGAGCAGGCTCATGAACCTCTTAATGAGTCATTGTTCCATTTTATACATTAAATTATGCAAATGCCATTTGTAACTTTGATTTTTTATACTCTTTTATATAGCTTTTTGGGCAAGCAAAATGTTAACCTCTATTTTATATCAAACTCGATGTGGAAGTTTCGGCATATATGTTTTCAACTTTTTATTGAGAGGGGAAACGAGTTATCTAGTCGAGTTTCCGAGTTGAACAACGTCCAACTCGAACTCGACTCGATAAGCTAATGAGCCATAAAACCCAACTCAGGCTCGGGCTCGTTAAGGTTTCGAGTCCGGCTCGCGAGCCCTTAACGCGAGTCGAGCCCGAGTTGAGCTCATCGAGCTCGAGCTTTCCTGACAGCCCTATTAAGATTTGAATTTTATTCAAATCAATTAATTAGTCGATTAGAGTCAAATTGAATTTGAATTTTATTTCTATTTTTGTAACCCCATCCCTCCTATATAAAGGGGTAATTGTTTTATACAGTGGAAGCTGAATGAAAATTGAGATTTTATCTCTCTCTCGTCTCTCCCCTTCTCCACGCGATCTACGCAATTTTCTCCAGAATCCCGCGCAACCGACACGCCTTCTCTTCTCCCTCCCTCTAATTTCTTATCCACCAAAAATTCCACCATCAAAATTTATTTTCTACTGCTGTGAATATTCCATCTGCACCAATAAGTGACTTTCTCTTGGTCATTAACTTGATGATGGGAAATAGAGTTGTCCTCGAGCACTGTCTTCTGCTCGAGGACTTGTTGTTGATGGAAAATAGAGTTGTCCTCGAGCACTGTCCTCGAGCACTGTCTTCTGCTCAACATAAGATGTAGTGAACTCACTAAATATAAACCACAGTCCTTATTAGAGACTACACTCTTGGGATCCCATATCAAGAGATGATATTTCTTCTAAGGTGATGACCTTTGAAGACATAATCTTGCATATAGCCTTGTCCTCGATCCACTTAAAGAAGTAACCCACGGTTACGATGGCTTAGCATCACTATCTTCAGACACTCCATAAGACTCATTGTTGAATGGAATGAGCTCGTGAGGAGGTCAGCATGTCATTAGTGTAAATTTCTGTCATGCCATGGTTTGTAATCTGGATGAAGTCCTAGCCTCCTAGGTAACTTGAGCAATCTTGGACCAATAGTAGATATACTGTAATAGCTCGCTTGTTGTGATTCGGTATCTTTCATGGTTTCCACAAAGGTTAGCATTAGGGTTGCTTTAGCCTCGGGGAGGCATAGGAAATGTGTGAAGGGAGCGATATTACCCGTGACAAAGATAACTTTATCAACAGTATGAAGGGGGTCACCTCGTATTCACACATAAAGATAGTACAGCTTGTGGTTGTGCACGCTGCAACTTGACGTTTCCATCCATTTGCAGCTCCATATAATATTTTAAAATTATAATTCGACAACAGCTACATTATGCTCTGTGTAATATTTATGTAAATATGCTTATATAGCTATCATACAATATAGTTAAATAGTTACTCTTGTTATTTTCATATAAAGATCTTATATATATAGCTTATGTACTTACATGCTTATTTAGCTATCTGATTTTATCAAGATATAACATTGCTTCCCTTTTCATCTTTTTCTTAGGACATGAATTAGAACTGAACATGAAGATTATATTTTTTTATATTATTTGTTAGAGAATGTATTAGGTGGGTAATCGGATCTCACCAGGATCCCATTACCCCACTCATGTTTAGTCCCACGTTGATGAGTGGTGGGACTTCGGTCTGTCTGTGGTGCTATATAAGGAGCCCCATACCCCCTGTAGTCATTGAGAATTCTAATAGAAAATCCAACCCATTCGAGGGCTTCTCTCGTGGTTTTATTCCGCTCCTTAGGGAGTAGGGTTCCACATTAAACCTTCGTGTTCTTCATGTTTATTGTTGTTGATTGATTTACTGCTTCCGCATTTCTATTTTAACATGGTATCAGAGCAGGTCGATTCTCGAGGTTTTCAAGTTTATAATTTTTGTTGAGATTCGAGATTCAATTCTTCAATGTTCTTAGAAAAATATTTGTGGTTTATTCTTGAAGAATTATTGTTGAAGATTAAGATCGTCATTTTAGGGATTTTCCAATGAGATCCTAATTTCACAAGTTCTTTGAGTTTTTCATTCCTGAGTTGTATGTGATTTCGCAAGTTCACGCGAGACAGATTAGAGTAGCAGCAGGTCTCGGGCATGATTGTTTCCCTCTTCAGAAGTTGCAGCGCAGTGAGATCCACGAAGATGAAGAGGCTCGATAAAAAAAATTTGCTCCAGGCGGCGACACAATCATCTCCTCGAGGGGCGCATCTTCGAGCATCGCGCGGACCCTCCTCGGCACTGACGTGCAATGCATGAAAGATCCCCTCCAGGTCACACCTTCCAACCCGAAGCCCTCAAAAGAGCAGGTCGCACCCTCCAACTCGCCGCCTCCAATCGCCTGCGGTCCCAGATGGTGGCGAGCCCCTCTCCTCATACCGCATGCTCCTCGCGATGGTGGCCCCTCCAGTGATCTCCTTCTGAGCGGCGTCGACTCTCCCATCACCTCCCAGCGGCGGTGCTGCCCTCTTGCAACGATGGTGCCGACATCCGGAGCCCTTGTCCCATCGGGGGCGGCGGGTTGAGAGAAAGGAACCGGAACCCTAATGGGTTTGAAAGGGTGATGCCCCCCCCTTTTTTTTAAATCTGTTGTTACTGTAAGGTCCCAATGGGTCGTCTTTAAATATAAAAGATGGAAGAGAGAGAGAGAAGGAGGTGCACTTTTAGTGGGTTGCAACATCCATTACAAAAAAAGTGTTGGAAAGAGAGAGCAGCCCAGTTGGACTGAAATGTGAAAAAAATTGCTGCTCTTTTGGGCCCAAGTGTATGGGTGACGAACCGCAAAATCGGCCCTTTAAGAGTGTAAGATTAACACTTGGTATTGTCGTAGCAGTCGGGCCGAAATGGGCTCATCAAAGAGACCATCTAATTGATATATATCAAATAAGAATGAGATGGTTTGATTTTATTTTACTTGGTAAGATACCAAGGTCGAACTCAGGGACACGAGCCTTTCTTTAATTATCTGGACTTCTATTTATTTAACTAAGTGATGAGTTGAAAGTCAATATAGGTCAAATTATGCGAGAAGATACAACACAACAATGCATTAAGATAAAGTAAACATGCATTTTTTTATCAATTTTTTATGATGCAAATAAATGCCATGTAATGCAATGAAAATATGTCCTAGGTGAAAATGAAGAGCAAAATTAGGTAAGAGTTAATTTCGAGTTTAATTAAAGAGGCAGATGTGATGAACAATTTTAAGTAAGGCATCAGTTCAAGCTCAAATAGACACATGGCTATAAAATAATACATAAAAATCATTGTGTCCAAAACAACAACTAAGCATGCAATTAGAAAGACCATCAAACCAGCTTTAAAACGAAACTGAAATCACCTCAATCGGAGATATGAGGCTCAAGATATGCAAGATCAAAGACAAGGGCATAAATGAAAGAAAACATGAAATAAAAAACTACAAACAGGTCCCTGGGAGGGACTAAAATGAAAACATGAAAAGTACAGGACCTTCCCTGTAAATTACCCTCACGCACAGGGGTATTTTTGCAATTCTCAAAACCCGCGAGGGCTTTGATGCAAATTACCCCCATGCGCACAAGATCTGCACGTGATCTGGACCTGAATGTAATATTGGAGAAGAAGGCGGACGTCTCTGCAATTTGCCCAGATAAGCACGTGCCAGGCACGTGCTATCCAAGCTCGGAAAGAGGCTCGGGATCAGCAGAGGCTCGATGAAGCTTCGGCTAGGCTCGGGCGTCCCAAGCCTGGAGGTTAGGAGACAGAGGCTCGGGGAGGCTGTGACGTTGACGCGTGGCTTGCTCGGCGGCCATTGGATCGTGTGGATCCAAGGGCTCCTGTATAGTCGGCCAAGAGCTACGTGGCTGCACGGAGGCCGTTGGATCGAGATGATCCAACGGTTGCTGGAAGGAGGTTCCTGAGCGACGTGGCTGAATCCGTGCCGTCAGATGATGCACATCCGACGACAACTGCTCCTTCATCTTCATCCTCGACTGGCGGCGAGAGCAGCGCTCCGGCGAAGGAGCTCCAGCTCCGCCTCTCATTCTTGGCTGCGCGCGACCTCCCCGAAGCTTCTTAGAAGTAGGTCGATGTCGCTCGAAGCTCGGGGAGGACATCAGTCCTCTTGGATCGGCCCATCGAAGCTCGGACGTCGAGAGCGAAGTTGATGAAGAATGCTCCGGCGAGAGCTCCGTTCATTGAAAGCTCCAAGACCTGCATCGTTACTACATAGCCGAAGCAACAATAGAAGTGCGTGTGTGAATGGGTGAGAGCTCAGGGAGCGGAGAAAATGGGAGCTCGGAGCTCCTCCGCCGTGGGAGGCGGAAGAGATGGGTCGAATGCGGTCTGGGGATCTGGAGGAAGAGGAAGGTGATCTGGAGGCGTAGCGTGAAGGGGAGAAGCGTGGTGAAGCTCGGAGGGGAGTTAATGGAGCGAGAGGACGGCCGGAGAGGCCTAATTAAATCGACGAAATCGAATAAAAAGACAAAGGAAGATCGGAGGGAGCTCACCTGGTCGGAGGAGGAGCGAGGGGCTTGGGCTGGGGCTCGAATCGAGCCCCTGGTCTTCGCTGAACACGGTCAGCCGGGCCGTGCAGCTCGGGCGGTCGCCGGGGCGTCGCAACTCCGCCGTGTGTGGTCGGAGGGTCTCACTAGGGAGATCGTCGTCTTCGCTCAATCCGGCCACCTCCCCCTGTCACTGGGAGGTGGCGGAGGGCTGGGCGAACCCCCATGTAAAGGTGGACCAGGTGTAACGGTGAGGGAGGCGGCATATTTGAAGGGGCGAGTGGCGGAGCTGGTGATGGGAGTCGTGGGTTTCGAGGGAGTTGTGGGTCAACAGGGAGGACGACGGGGGTCACTTAGTCGCCGACGAGGATCGTGGGTGAGTGGAGAGGATTGTGAGGCGGTTGGCAAAGTGCGAGGCCGTCGGAGAGGAAGGGAAAAATAGGAAGGGCGGACGACGTGCGTGAGATGAGAACGTGGGAAAAGAGGGGGGTCTGGAGGTTGACGACGACCATCTGACCGTTGGATCTGGAGATCCAACGGTGGGGAGCGTTGCGCGAGGGAGCGGTTCTGATGGGATCTGGGCGATGTGAACGAAGGGCTGCGGAGTACGCCACGTGCCAAGCTGAGGGACGCGCGCTAGCATACGGTGTGGATGTTCTCCAGACTTTGATCAGACGGCCGACACGCGCGATAGGAAGAAGCGGTGGAGATGGAAAGATGAATGCGCGATCGAAGGGCTCCGCAGTCGACACGTGGCGCGCTCTACGTGATGCGCGAACGAGCGGTCAGGATCAGAGGGGGGAAAGATCAATGGCTGAGGATTTAGGCGCACGAGGAGAAGGACGAACCGTTGGATCTGAAGGAGATCCAACGGCTAGGAACGCGGGCAGATGCTGCAAGAAGGAGCGGGCTACGTGGCTCACCCAGATTGGGCCACGTGGCCCAATCAGATTATTTTAATCTTCCAGTTGACGTTTAAAGGCCTAGATGGCCGAATTTGAGAAAACTCAAAACATGAAAGTTGTAGATCTTGATGAGATCTACAAGTTTCATGTTGACCAAAACTAGAGATGAGATCAACTGTAGCCTCGAAATATTTTTGAGGGTATTTTTAAGTCTAAAAATACCACGAATTTTTGTGTTGTCATTTTTTTGTGATTTTTAATTTATTTAAGACTCTGTTAATTACAGGACATTAACTGGGTTTTATTGACACCAAGCTTAAGCAAGGGGGTTAATAATGGGAAATTATGATGATGAAACTGAGTTTCATCACCCCCCTATACTTAAACTATGCTCGTCCTCGAGCATCAAAAAGAATGATGAAGTTGGATTAACCCCCTTGTGCATGTGAATACAGGATCCAATCTGATCAAGTCGACTCGACTTTAGAGATCCAAAATTATAGAGTTCAATCCAGCCTTAATCAAGAGGCATCCAATTCCTCTACTTCTCTAGACTCTCTCTGATGTACATATAAACTAAAGGATATGAAGTTTAGTGTTAACTGCAATTTCGAGAGTAGAGTCAAATCGTCACCCAAAGTCTTGGTCCAAGAAATTCTCCTAAGGACCCAATCCTCAACACTAGGGAATAAATCCAATCTTGCATTCGATCCACCGTCTCTTTAGTTGTCAGACTTAGAAAATGTCGATGGAAGGCCAGTAATGGAGGGCATGGGATTGTGTCATTTCTTCTCTCCCTCTCATTGGAACAAGGATTCTCTCTAGTGCTTTTTACGCAACACATTTTTTTTTGGTGTTGATCAGTTTGTCCGTCAAGAGAAGTTGGAGCCGTCTGCACTTGTTTTCCTGGGAGTACACCGGGGTGTGTCTCTTTTGAGTACCTATCGTACCTTCGACACTCAGACTTGTAGCATTTACGATGCAGAGCCCTTTTTTGGTGCAAGCCCGACTCCTGGTCCTAATAGCGGTGGTCCAAGTGGACACTTTGAAAAGTTTGGGAGCGCTCGCCTTTGGTGGAAGCTCTTTGATATTTGACTTTGTGGAATGAGAGCTTTTTCTTTGAATTTCATTGACTTGTATAATTTTTGGCTAGCTACACTGCTTTTACCAAGAGTTGGCGCACACTGATCAACATTTTTTATTTATTTCACACCCTGGCACTTAGGTCAATGTCAAGAGATTAATATAAGAACCAAGTTCTCATATTGGCTAATATTGCTGACACTCAGGTTTCATGAAGCCTCCAAAGATTTTATCCCATCCTCGAGCATCATTAGATCAAATCCAAACTTGACTTCCTCATCCCAATTCCTCGAGTGAAAAATCAACTCATCTCATCAAAAACCGCAGTCGTGCATGTGATGTGCTGATCATATTCTTTATGTCTGAGACTAAGCATGGAATATAGCATGCAAATCTAGAAAACTAGGGGAATGTGAATGATTAAGTCTATGACCCTGATGGCTAAGGCTGGTTAACCTAAAATCTCAAAGACTTCAAAAAGCTAAGTCTCCTTGATCGTTTCAGATCCTGGATGTAAGTGTAAGTGTAGAGGGTTTATCCAACTTCTTCATTCAAAAACAAGATTTTTTTTGAACTTCAAGAGATATTAGAGCTGCCTAAACTCAATTGAGCATCTGCAATTCAGCCAGTATGGATGTAAGTACAGGCCGAAGCTCGTTGCTTGAGGACGGGGCCTTGCGCGATGTCCTCTAAACCATCCAATCTGCTAAGGGTGAACCCTCACTGAATGCGGCTTACTTAATTGGGTTTAATAGTCACCAATGACTCTTAAAGGGTTTTGGGTTTTTTTTTCTCATTTTTATGGATTTTTAATAAAGGTTAAAATACAAGTTAGACTCAACTTTCCTTGAAAAGACTTTCACAACTATGTCACACAAATAAACGTTTTCAAAACATTTTTCAAAACAAGAAAGACTCATTTTTTTCAAATCATTTTCGAAAATATTTTTATAAAAATAGTGTAACATAGTATAGAAAAACCGTGAAAATATTTGAGCTCTCTTAGTCCAAAGAGTTTTACCTTAGCCAAAAAGTTTTAAATTTTTCAAATTTTTCAGATTATAGCTAAAGTAAATATTCGGTATATGTTGGAGTATAAGGTGGATGCGCCTATTGTGTTGTAGCAGGGTAAATGGATCCTGGAGGAGATCCATTTACCCCATCCAGTGTTTAGTCCCACATCGTCCAGTGGTGGGACTTGGAGGCTCTGGAGAGGCTATATAAGGAGCCCCAGACCTCCTGTATCCATTGAGAAAGTCAATAGACAAACACACCCCAAGTTGAGGGCTTCTCCCGTGGTTTCATCCCGCTCCTCACGGAGTAGGGTTCCACGTAAAAATCTTTTGTGTTCTTTCATGTTTATCTTTATTTCTATGCTCTGATTATCGTTTTCGCTTCCGCTTCCGATTTTCTAACATGGTATCAGAGCAGGTCGATTCTCGAGGAGTCTTGTATTTTATTTGTTTCGAGATTCGATTCAATTAGTGTTCTTTCATGAAGATCATATTCTGTTTATTTTGAGTTTCCGAGAGGAGGTTTCATCTGTAAAACCCTAGATCTACTCGCCGCATCTTGATCATGCGACACGAGATGATTCTCGTACAGGCGGCAGTCCTCCCCTTCCAGTAATCGTGCAATCGTGCGCAGATATTTTTCACGATGGCACACAGGCGGCATGATGCTCCAGCCACATCTCCAGTATCAGGCGCCGCCCTCACCTCTTGCACCCGATGAACAGGATGAAGACCCCAGCAGCGTGAAGAACCTCCATCAAAGCCGCACAAGCCCCAGGCCACGCATCTAGTCGCATGCGTGAGAACATGAGCAAAACCGCAGGCATCCAGGCGCGCAGGCGATGAGTGGGAAGGCCCCATCTTGCGCGACATCCTAGTACGCCTCGCGCGCAAGTCCTTCAGCCGTCATTCAAGTGATCCAAAGGCGACGAGCCTCCTTCTAGCCTCTCCAAGTCCCAGGCGCACCCCCGCTGCCAAGCGCGCACTCCAGGCGCACCCTCGCGTACTCCATCCGAGCAGAAGCGTCAAGGCGGAGGCTCTTCGCGAGCCCAGGCGGTGCTGCACTCCTCCCTCGGCGCACCTCGGCAAGCCCCCAGGCGCGGGGCAGCAGAAGCCCCTGCCGCAAGCCCAGGCGACGGCGGCAGCGTGTTTCATCGAAGGGGGGGAACCCTATTGCGTGGAAACAGGGGGGCGATTCCCCTTCGGTCTTCATTTAAAAAAAAATTGAAGTGGGGGAAATGTTGTGCGGACCAAATGGGCCTGCCGTGTATTAAAAAAAAGAGGAAATCCGTGAGATGGTTTGGGCTCCTTATGGTCGAGATTTGTTTTTTTTTTTAAAGGGAAAAGGGGGGAGGAGAGCTGCGTATAAAAAAAGAGAGGATTGAACTATTTGGGTCCAGCTTGTTGGGCCAAGTTATCAAAAAAGAAGAAGAAGAAGAAGAGGCACGTGCAATAAAAAAAGCCGCATGTATTTCAAAAAAAAATTGATTGAAAGCCGAAAAAAAGGTGAAACGGCTTTGAAAAAAATTGTTTTTTCAAAAAAAAAGAAGGAAAAATATGACGGCTTAAAAAAAAAGAAAGAAAAGTCGCAAGTATGTTTTGCTTTCCCCTTCTGTCTTGTCTTCTCCCAACTTGGTCGACGATCATGTTTTCCGATAAGTATGGGAGAAAGGGGGAGTGTTGTGTAGAGTCACATGTCTTGTATTCCAGATGCAGATTCAGATTTCCAGACCGATCAGATTCCAGACTCTACGGTTCAGATCCAGTTCCAGACTCGACATCATATTATTCCGAGTCTCCAGTTTCAGACACGCACGAGTGTGCGGTCTTTGTCAGATGAGCATAAGTTGCCATCATTGTCAGAGGTCCCCATCATTCTTCTAGTTGTCAGGCCAGAGTTTTCATGTGAGCCATAGGGACTCCAGAGCATAGGACCATTCCCTTGAGGGCAAGGGTTTTCATGTGGTATCATAGGTACACCACAGCAGTGCACCATTCTCTGAGCCAGATGGGAGAGACCCAGTTCTCCGACGAGGAGACTTCAGGCGCAAGTTCAGACTCGATAGTCAGATTCCGAGTCTTCAGTTGACTCACACTCCAGCCCGTTCATCCTCCTCACCTGCACGGCATGAGAAGCAACGTCCTCGACTGCAGCAATGTGCGCGTTGGGTTGATATTGTCCGTAGTGTCCTGTAGCGTTGAGTTGAGTTTATTTCTGTTTGTCCAAGCTGAGCATTTCATGCTCCAGCTTTAGGGGGAGTGTTGGAGTATAAGGTGGATGCGCCTATTGTGTTGTAGCAGGGTATGGATCCTGGAGGAGATCCATTTACCCCATCCAGTGTTTAGTCCCACATCGTCCAGTGGTGGGACTTGGAGGCTCTGGAGAGGCTATATAAGGAGCCCCAGACCTCCTGTATCCATTGAGAAAGTCAATAGACAAACACACCCCAAGTTGAGGGCTTCTCCCGTGGTTTCATCCCGCTCCTCACGGAGTAGGGTTCCACGTAAAAATCTTTTGTGTTCTTTCATGTTTATCTTTATTTCTATGCTCTGATTATCGTTTCCGCTTCCGCTTCCGATTTTCTAACAGTATATACGGTATACCCCCCTGTACTTAAACTTTGCTATGTCCTCATAGCACTAGATGTTACAAGTACATAGGTCCATTTAAATATATAGGAATATACGGGAACCAAGAGGGGCTCCCCCTATACTTAGGTTAGAAATAACCTAAGTATAAAAGCAAGGATAGATGAGTAGAGAAAAATCACGGGGACTCGGGTCCCCCCTATACTTAGGCTGAGATTAGCCTAAGTACAAAGATAGAAATTTGATGTTGGGAGGGACCCAAGGTGAACGAAGAAGAGGAATGGATTTACAAGTGAGCGGTTTGAATCTGCGGAGATGAATAGAGTGACTAAGGTTTTAGGGTGTGTATCGAAGCAAACATGGCTCAATCAATCAAGCAAACCCTTAGTTTCACCAACTCACACATGAAACCAACCAAGGTTGGTTTATTATCTTGTCGGTTTTATTGGTGATAAAACATTAGATTTTTACGCAAAGAAAAGATGTGAAGTGAAAAATCATTGCGTAAGCGAGGGTATTGCTCTCCCAAAACCGAAGTTTTACTCCATTTTATGTTGACTTGCAATTAACAGTCCCAATTTTATTTAAGGTTATCACTGAATTATGGTTAGCTCAAAATCAAGCAATCATCGTCTACCGTTCATTCCCATTTTCCATTAATCTTAGGTGATCAAGATAGGAAAAGAAAGCCGAGAAAAACATGTATTCGATAAAAACCGCGATCTAGGCTAAGCGATAAAACATGCAGTGATTTGGCGATAAATCTGTGAAAAACTCGGGCCGTTTTGAAAACCAACATCAACATGTATGCAAGTCGAAAAAGCTGCACCTAATCATGCATCTATTAGCGGTGATTGATCTTCATTAATTTTAGCTAAGTGATGCGAGATTATGTGCGTCTAAATTTAAAGTGTGTCCTACCTACGAGCAAGCACATAAAAATATGGAAAATAAAAACCGCTCAAAGAGCCGCGTGCCTGGTCCTAGGTCGACACTCAAGTGGGGACAATCCCCACACAACCATGATCGTTCGATTACACGTGTGAGCCTTCGATCGAAGATTCGCTGTAATAGACGAATTATTATTACAAGTATGAAAATAAAAATGCAAGACAAAATTTTTTTTTCTTTCTTCTTGACGCACTCCAAGCATGCTTCTGCGGCTCCTCACAGTGGGTCGCATCTTGCTCCTCGCCTCCTTGAACCATCAAGGGCCCTGCCACAGAAACAATGATTAGAGATCAATCGAAAAGAAAATTTTATAATGCAAAATAAATGAACAAAAATGACCTATAAAAAAGATACACTTAATTAAATAAACAAAAAATCCAAAAAATAAAAGAAATGAGCCGTGTCCCCGGCAACGGCGCCATTTGACGAACCGCAAAATCGGCCCTTTAAGAGTGTAAAATTAACACTTGGTATTGTCGTAGCAGTCGGGCCGAAATGGGCTCATCAAAGAGACCATCTAATTGATATATATCAAATAAGAATGAGATGGTCTGATTTTATTTTACTTGGTAAGATACCAAGGTCGAACTCAGGGACACGAGCCTTTCTTTAATTATCTGGACTTCTATTTATTTAACTAAGTGATGAGTTGAAAGTCAATATAGGTCAAATTATGCGAGAAGATACAACACAACAATGCATTAAGATAAAGTAAACATGCATTTTTTTATCAATTTTTTATGATGCAAATAAATGCCATGTAATGCAATGAAAATATGTCCTAGGTGAAAATGAAGAGCAAAATTAAGTAAGAGTTAATTTCGAGTTTAATTAAAGAGGCAGATGTGATGAACAATTTTAAGTAAGGCATCAGTTCAAGCTCAAATAGACACATGGCTATAAAATAATACATAAAAATCATTGTGTCCAAAACAACAACTAAGCATGCAATTAGAAAGACCATCAAACCAGCTTTAAAACGAAACTGAAATCACCTCAATCGGAGATATGAGGCTCAAGATATGCAAGATCAAAGACAAGGGCATAAATGAAAGAAAACATGAAATAAAAAACTACAAACAGGTCCCTGGGAGGGACTAAAATGAAAACATGAAAAGTACAGGACCTTCCCTGTAAATTACCCTCACGCACAGGGGTATTTTTGCAATTCTCAAAACCCGCGAGGGCTTTGATGCAAATTACCCCCATGCGCACAAGATCTGCACGTGATCTGGACCTGAATGTAATATTGGAGAAGAAGGCGGACGTCTCTGCAATTTGCCCAGATAAGCACGTGCCAGGCACGTGCTATCCAGGCTCGGAAAGAGGCTCGGGATCAGCAGAGGCTCGATGAAGCTTCGGCTAGGCTCGGGCGTCCCAAGCCTGGAGGTTAGGAGACAGAGGCTCGGGGAGGCTGTGGCGTTGACGCGTGGCTTGCTCGGCGGCCATTGGATCGTGTGGATCCAAGGGCTCCTGTATAGTCGGCCAAGAGCTACGTGGCTGCACGGAGGCCGTTGGATCGAGATGCTCCAACGGTTGCTGGAATGGAGGTTCCTGAGCGACATGGCTGAATCCGTGCCGTCAGATGATGCACATCCGACGGCAACTGCTCCTTCATCTTCATCCTCGACTGGCGGCGAGAGCAGCGCTCCGGCGAAGGAGCTCCAGCTCCGCCTCTCATTCTTGGCTGCGCGCGACCTCCCCGAAGCTTCTTAGAAGTAGGTCGATGTCGCTCGAAGCTCGGGGAGGACATCAGTCCTCTTGGATCGGCCCATCGAAGCTCGGACGTCGAGAGCGAAATTGATGAAGAATGCTCCGGCGAGAGCTCCGTTCATTGAAAGCTCCAAGACCTGCATCGTTACTGTAGAGATAGTTGTTCGTCTTTGTGTCTTTTATTACATTTCAGTTTCTTTATGTACCTCTCATGTAATTTACCCAAGGGCTCTCTCCCTATATAAGAGACCCGAGGGCTCTATGGAATAAATCATCTGAGTATTCTAACATGGTATCAGAGCCATGACCCTAACCTAGGGTTCTCCATCTCCACCGCCGCCCCCCCCCTCCTCTAGGGTTTCGCCGCCCAACCCCCCCGGGCTCGAAGCCCCCCGCCGCCGCCTCCTCTCCTTCGCCGGGCCCCCTCTCCTTCGCCGCCAGGCCCCACCAGCCGCCAGCCCCTGCCGCCGGGTCTCACCCCCATCGCCGGATCCCCCCGTCGCTGCTCCCCAGCGCCGGCCCCTCCTCCCCTAGCGCCGCCCAGCCGCCGTTCTTCTAAAGTAGAGGCTTCCAAAGCCTCTACTCGTGGCCGGGGTGCTGCCTTCTCCCTAGGACTCGGCGTCATGTTCGATTCAAGTGCATAATCGTCTACCTATGCACTTGAATC
The DNA here is from genome assembly GCA_037367405.1 of Ottelia alismoides. Classification (NCBI taxonomy): domain Eukaryota; kingdom Viridiplantae; phylum Streptophyta; class Magnoliopsida; order Alismatales; family Hydrocharitaceae; genus Ottelia; species Ottelia alismoides. The sequence goes on along the minus strand of JAZKJV010010053.1, from coordinate 266,707 downwards.
CTACAAGGTCTTGGTAGACAGTATTTTCTTGGTCTATCAGTAGTTGTTCTTCTCCGGCATTATGTCAGATCAGAAGCTCGATATGCCCGCCATAGGTGCCTTCAAAGGTTCGGCACCAATCGTCAAGATGGACGGGACGAACTACGAACTGTGGGCGATGCAGTTCCTCAGTCTCATGAAGTCGTGTGGTAAGAAGCATATTCTTACCGAGGATGAACCGCCAGAGAAAACAGGGATCTATGCCTCATGGGAGGCTGATGATGCGTACGCCAAGGTGTAGCTCTCAGGTACGCTCACGACGGAGATAGCGAATGATGTCCTTCACCAGCCCACCGCTAAGGTGATGTGGGATATTTTGGCTATGACGTACTCTCAGGTCCGCAATGAGACGAAGATGCTCCAGTTGAAGCATGATATATTTACCACGAAGCAGAATGGGAAGCCTCTTCATTCCCTGTACACGTCGCTTCGTGGCATGTTCGAGAAGCTCTATAGCACCATTCCGCTTACAGCCACGCCGGAACAGCAGAAGACGTTCCGCAACGCCACTATGGTTGGCGTATTACTCGCTGCCCTAGATCCGGAGTACGAGGCAGCACACACTCAGATCCTAGCAGATGCCACCATCCCACCGATGGAAGAGGTATACAGGAGGCTCAGTCGTGTACCCGTTCCGTCCAATACAGCGACTGCGACTCCGTCAGCAATGACAGTTTCCAGGGGACGTGGTAGTTCGTCCTCGTTTCGTGGCAGGGGAAGTGGTGGACGTGGCCGCGGAGGCCGCATACGCTCTACGTGCTCATTTTGTCGCCGCACTGGTCATTCGGAGGATACATGCTATTCCAAGCATGGTTTTCCTCCTTCTGCACGAGTTGCTGATCATGTTCAGGGTCCAACAGCAACTACTCCAGATCACAGGTTCGAAGAGTTGGTGGCACGACTTCGGGATATTATGCCACAATCATCATCATCAGAGGGTGCAGACGTTTCTGATGTTGCGGCTTCGGCTTCAGCTAGTACATCGGCCTCAGCCAGTGCCTCAGGTAGTCCTTCAGCCTCATTTCATAGTCATGACCTCACAGGATGGATTGTCGACTCTAGAGCTACCCATCATCTATGCCGTGAGAAAGATATTCTGCAGTCCTACAGAGCTGTTCAGCCAGGTCGCTCTGTACTCATTGCTGATGGCACTCAGTCTCCTATCATCGGTCAGGGGGAGACAGCTTTGCTACCCTCTATGCACTTACAGAATGTGCTACATGCTCCAGAATTCTCTATGAACCTCTTATCTATTAGCCAGATTACACGTGATTTGCACTGTCGTGCTATTTTTGATCCATCGTCTGTTATTTTTCAGGACATACTGACGGGCAGGGTGATTGGCTGTGGTTCTGAGCACAATGGCCTTTATCGTCTCGTTCGTAACTCCTACGCTGGCGTCTCCTTGCATTCCCAGGCCTCCGTTTCTCCGTACACCTGGCATCTTCGGTTCGGTCATCTACCGCTGCAAAAGATGCGTCACCTCCTGCCTCAGATATCTCCGAGTTCCTCTTTTCGATGTGAAGCATGTCAGTTAGGGAAGCACCATAGGTCTAGCTTCCCCGGTCGTCAGAGTCGGAGCAGTAGCTCCCCGTTTGAATTATTTCATATAGATATTTGGGGTCCAAGTCGTGTCCCAGATCATCAGGGGCACAGGTTCTATTTAGTTGTGGTTGATGATTTCTCTAGAGTGTCGTGGACTTTTCTTCTTAAAAATAAATCTGAAGCAGGAAATGTTCTTCAAAATCTAATTAATGAAGTCCAGAATGTTTTCTCATCTACTGTTAAGTATGTGCGTACTGACAATGCATTGGAGTTCTGCACTCGCTCTCTTGCTAGCTTCCTTTCATCTAAAGGCATTGTTCACCAAACCACATGTGCCTACACCTCTCAACAAAATGGGGTTGCAGAACGAAAACATCGACACTTTCTTGATATTGCTCGCACATTACTTATCCAGAGTTGTGCTCCATTAACTTTTTGGGGGGATGCTATACTTACTGCGTGCTATCTTGTCAATCGAATGCCTACAACTGTTCTTGGGGAAAAGTCTCCAATCTCTGTTCTCTTTCCTGACAGAGACTTGTTTACACTGACACCTCGGGTTTTTGGCACTGTTGCGTTTGTTCACCGCTTATCTCCGGGACTTGATAAGCTATCCCCTAGGGCTATCAAGTGTGTTTTTGTGGGTTACTCCAGGACTCAGAAAGGATACCGTTGCTATGACCCTGTCCATGGCAAGTACTATGTGAGTGCAGATGTTACATTTTTCGAGCCTGTCATGTACTTCTTCCCTGCAGGTGACAGATTGGTCTCCTCCACATCATCAGATTCCAATGTCTATGTTCCACCACCTCCAAGCCTGGGTCCATCCTCTACTCCACCGACACCAATATCACCACCACCACCACCTCCTCCGCCACCACCCCCACTTGTCCCTTTCCCTAAGGTCTACACAAGACGGACAGGCCCTGCTCAAGCTACGTGTCAACCATCCAACACGCCTCAGGTATGTACTGATGTTAACACTGATGATGGGTTAAATAATGCACATGTGCAGGAGCTTTTACCACAGGAGGAGGATCAACCAGTCAGCACTGTTTTGGATGACTTGGACCGGCCTATTGCTCATAGGAAGCAGCGAAGACAGTGTGCCTCATATCCCCTGGCCTCTCATGTCTCCTTTCATCGTCTCACTGGGGATTTCCAGAAGTTTGCCGCTGCTGTATCGTCGGTGGAGATTCCACGGACTTATCAGGATGCCATGAAGACTGAATGCTGGCGTCTAGCAATGGAAGAGGAGATGCGTGCCTTGCAATCGAGAGGGACTTGGTCTCTTGTCTCTATTCCTCCAGGTGCATCTGTGGTGAGTTGCAAGTGGGTATTTACGGTCAAATATCATGCAGATGGTCGTCTTGACAGATACAAGGCCAGGCTCGTAGCAAGAGGGTTTACACAAACATATGGGGTAGATTATTTGGACACTTTTTCACCTGTGGCGAGGCACTCTACACTTCGCATCCTTCTATCGGTTGCAGTGGTACATGACTGGACCATATTCCAGCTTGATGTTAAGAATGCTTTCTTGTATGGTGATCTACAGGAGGAAGTCTACATGCAGCAGCCACCCGGGTTTGCTGCTGAGGGGGAGACTCAGAAGGTGTGCAGACTTCATAAGGCTATCTATGGCCTTAAACAGAGTCCTCGAGCATGGTTCCAAAAGCTCTCCCAGCTTATTGAACGACAGGGTTTCAGAAGATCAAATGCGGACCACTCATTGTTCGTCCGGAAGACCCCTAGAGGTACCATCGTTGTTATGGTATATGTTGATGACATATTGGTTACTGGAGATGATGCACAGGGGGTTGAGATAACCAAGTCCATGTTGGGCAGCCAGTTCATTACAAAGGATCTAGGCACAATATGGTATTTTCTGGGGATAGAATTTGCAAGAAATGCACAAGGAATGGTGACGACTCAAAGAAAATATGTCACAGACTTGCTAGTTGAAACAGGAATGACTGGATGCAGACCTTCAAGTACACCTATGGACCCGAGTATGAAGCTGTACGATGATGATACCGAGGAGGTGGACAAGAGAAGGTACAGAGAAATGGTGGGTAAGCTCTTATACATCACTATAACTCGACCGGATATTGCCCTTGCAGTAAACCGGGTGAGTCAATTCATGGAGCAACCGAGGCAAGTACACATGGATGCCTTGTACATGATACTGAGATATCTGAAGTCTTCCCCAGGCACAGGGTTGCTATTCAAGAAAGGTACAGATCTGTCTATTTCCGCCTGTGCAGATGCAGATTATGCAGGATGTCCACGAGATCGTAAGTCTACTTCTGGATTTGCTATCTTCATAGGAAGCTCTTTAGTCTCTTGGAAAAGCAAGAAGCAGACCGTTGTGGCGAGATCCAGTGCCGAATCCGAGTACAGAGCCATGGCACAGGCAAGCACAGAAATGATGTGGGTTAAAGCAGTCTTAGAAGATCTGAATATTGATGTTCCCTTGCCTATGAACCTGCAATGTGACAATCAGGCAGCATTATTCATCGCCAACAATCCAGCCTTCCATGAGAGAACAAAACACATAGAGGTGGATTGTCATTACACTAGGGACATGATTCAGAAGGGCTTCATCTCCACGTCTCACGTCAGTTCAGAGGACCAGACATCGGACATATTCACTAAGCCATTGCTCAGAGGACCTTTCCAGAGATGTTCTTCCAAGCTGAGCATGATAGATATCTATGCTCCATCTTGAGGGGGAGTGTAGAGATAGTTGTTCGTCTTTATGTCTTTTATTACATTTCAGTTTCTTTATGTACCTCTCATGTAATTTACCCAAGGGCTCTCTCCCTATATAAGAGACCCGAGGGCTCTATGGAATAAATCATCTGAGTATTCTAACAGTTACTACATAGCCGAAGCAACAATAGAAGTGCGTGCGTGAATGGGTGAGAGCTCAGGGAGTGGAGAAAATGGGAGCTCGGAGCTCCTCCGCCGTGGGAGGCGGAGGAGATGGGTCGAATGCGGTCTGGGGATCTGGAGGAAGAGGAAGGTGATCTGGAGGCGTAGCGTGAAGGGGAGAAGCGTGGTGAAGCTCGGAGGGGAGTTAATGGAGCGAGAGGACGGTCAGAGAGGCCTAATTAAATCGACGAAATCGAATAAAAAGACAAAGGAAGATCGGAGGGAGCTTACCTGGTCGGAGGCGGAGCGAGGGGCTTGGGCTGGGGCTCGAATCGAGCCCCTGGTCTTCGTTGAACACGGTCAGCCGGGCCGTGCAGCTCGGGCGGTCGTCGGGGCGCCGCAACTCCGCCGTGTGTGGTCGGAGGGTCTCACAAGGGAGATCGTCGTCTTCGCTCAATCCGGCCACCTCCCCCTGTCACTGGGAGGTGGCGGAGGGCTGGGCGAACCCCCATGTAAAGGTGGACCAGGTGTAACGGTGAGGGAGGCGGCGTATTTGAAGGGGCGAGTGGCGGAGCTGGTGATGGGAGTCGTGGGTTTCGAGGGAGTTGTGGGTCAACAGGGAGGACGACGGGGGTCACTTAGTCGCTGGCGAGGATCGTGGGTGAGTGGAGAGGATTGTGAGGCGGTTGGCAAAGTGCGAGGCCGTCGGAGAGGAAGGGAAAAATAGGAAGGCGGACGACGTGCGTGAGATGAGAACGTGGGAAAAGAGGGGGGTCTGGAGGTTGACGACGGCCATCTGATCGTTGGATCTGGAGATCCAACGGTGGGGAGCATTGCGCGAGGGAGCGGTTCTGATGGGATCTGGGCGATGTGAACGAAGGGCTGCGAAGTACGCCACGTGCCAAGCTGAGGGACGCGCGCTAGCGTACGGTGTGGATGTTCTCCAGACTTTGATCAGACGGCCGACACGCGCGATAGGAAGAAGCGATGGAGATGGAAAGATGAATGCGCGATCGAAGGGCTCCGCAGTCGACACGTGGCGCGCTCTACGTGAGGCGCGAATGAGCGGTCAGGATCAGAGGGGGGAAAGATCAATGGCTGAGGATTTAGGCGCACGAGGAGAAGGGCGAACCGTTGGATCTGAAGGAGATCCAACGGCTATGAACGCGGGCGGATGCTGCAAGTAGGAGCGGGCCACGTGGCTCACCCAGATTGGGCCACGTGGCCCAATCAGATTATTTTAATCTTCCCGTTGATGTTTGAAGGCTAGATGACCGAATTTGAGAAAACTCAAAACATGAAAGTTGTAGATCTTGATAAGATCTACAAGTTTCATGTTGACCAAAACTAGAGATGAGATCAACTGTAGCCTCGAAATATTTTTGAGGGTATTTTTTAGTCTAAAAATACCACGAATTTTTGTGTTGTCATTTTTTTGTGATTTTTAATTTATTTAAGACTCTGTTAATTACAGGACATTAACTGGATTTTATTGACACCAAGCTTAAGCAAGGGGGTTAATAATGTGAAATTATGATGATGAAACTGAGTTTCATCAATGGGTCGAAAACTAAAAAGAGAGAGAAAGAAAAGAAAGAGATGGGATATGCTATGTTTTGTAAAGCCCAGTGGGGTTGAGGCTTCTTTGGGCTCAAATGGGCCATGCTTATTTGTTAAAAAAAGATGAAAAGCCAAAAAAGGGAACATATTAAAAAAGAAGGGGCTACGTACAAAAAAAGAAGCCGTACGAAAAAAATTTAAATTATGCAAAAAAAATTAAAAAAATGGAATGAATGATAAAAAAATTGCATGTTATTCATTTGTTTCTCCTAACTTGATGCTATCTTCTATTTATTCTATCAAGTATGGGAGAAAGGGGGAGTCAGAGATGTATTCACAACTTCTATTGCCTGATTACGACTAACAGACCGACACTCCAGTTTTGATTGATCAACCGTCTTCACCAAGCATCAAATTCTTCATCAGGGCGTATACTTTTACGACCCGATCAGTTCCCCGCGTTGAACTTCTTTTGCAACGATTCTTCTCCAGGCACGATAGAGATATGTTCCGGTGACCTGCAAGCATGACAGAGATACGTTTCGGTCACCTGATATCACAGCGGTTCTACATGCATGACAAAGATATGTTCCGATGACCTGAAAGCCGCAGACCCGTCATCGTGCGAGGTCTTCTACCGGCAGTGGACATGTATTCTTCTTGTGATGTATCGTGTGAAGATTTGTTGTAAACTTTCTTTCTGTTGCAAGCTGCAGCTTTCTCAGCTCCAGCTTGAGGGGGAGTGTTAGATAATATATTAGGTGGGTAATTGGATCTCACCATGATCTAATTACCCCACTCATATTTAGTCCCACATGGATGAGCGGTGGGACTTCGGTCTGTTTGTGGGGTTATATACGGAGCCCCACCCCCAATGTACTCATTGAGAATTCTAATAGAATATCCAACCCCTTTGAGGGCTTCTCCTGTGGTTTCATCCCACTCCTTAGGGAGTAGGGTTCCACGTTAAACCTTCTTGTTCTTCATGTTTATTGCTCTTGATTGATATACCGCTTCTGTGTTTCTATTTTAACATTATTATTATATACCGTGTTTAACAAATAGCTAATTTAGCACTTAGCAGTAATGTTTCTACCTTTTAAATGCTAAAGAATTAAATTAAAAATATTTTAATTGCTTTATGTTTGTTGAGATTTGTGTTACGATGTAATATCTTAATAATATACAATATTGTTAATTAAATTACATTTTTTGGTGGAAAATCGAGGCTTATGCTTTGAGTGCCCTTAGGCTACGCCTCTCCTTGATTACATGGAAAATGTCTTGATCTGCCTTTTGTTTTTTGAAACCTTGGATATATCGCAAAAATTCCATTCTTCCTGGCTTCACTGTCAAGGGAAAATGACTCAATCAGACAACTTCTACCGGGATTGCTCAGCCATTGCAAATTATATCTATGGAAGAAGAGCAGGATGCATTGGTAACATGCGGCCTACCTGGAAATGAGCTCTCATACCTACCTTATGACTTCTGCTTTTCATGACGCAATCTTGATGACGACTTGTGAGGCTTGGTGGTGGTATGTCAAGGTTGAGAAAAAGTGCAAAAGGAAGTCAATAATACATAGTCATGTTTTAGCTCTCAAACCATATGTATAGGGTGCACTGGTGAACAAATTTCTAATTGGATCTAAATAGGTCGATCGTAACATCAGTAGAATCATCAGTAGAATCGCAATAGGAAAGTTAGGACTCGAGACCATCCATTTGCGAATTTCCCCTCCCTCTCTTTTTTTCCCTCAGAAAACATTGCCAATTATTTTGATGATAAGTATATAAGATGTAAACTATGGTTAAGGAGCTAGTCGGGGCTTTGTATTTGGCAAGTATTAGACTATTTTTAAAAAAACAAAACAACACAAAACGAAGCAAGTTTCATGCTTGATCAAGTGTTTTTTTAAATCCAATTCACGCTTTCTGCACCCCGATTTTTGACTTTCTTTCTAAACTATTTTTTGCATTGATTTTTCAGACTTCCAGTTATGTAACTATTGTCTTACTTTGGGATGTTTACAGATCGGTCTGGATAAAGGTACACAAGGCAAGCAAATTAACTTCGTAGATCAGGTATTTTGTGAAACAGATAGTAAGTCTGCTAGTTTTAGAGTGCTTAGCATTTGATTTCTGCATATGTGCAATCACAAACTTCCCATGTCTCTCCATATATAATTGGGATTTTACACTTGTACTCTTATGAATTTTCGCAATTACAGATGCTTCTACATTTTTTTGCAATAACATTTTGCTCCTACATTTTTACAAAATTCACAGTATTGCTCTTCCGTTAACGTCATATAAGGGCATGATTTTAACAACGGAAGGGAAATACTGTGAATTTTGAAAGAATACAGGGGCAGAAGGGTTATTGAAAAAGGTTGGTGTGTGTAACGGTGAAAATCTGGAAGGGCATAGGTGTAAAAATCCCTATATTATTTGTCGTGCTTACATAATTCTCATTTACAGGTTCTGGTTTTTGAGCAACAGCTCGAGCTAGCAAAGGCTCTGGAGAGACCGGTTTCTGTCCATTGCGTGCGTGCATACGGCGACCTTCTTGAAATTATGCAGTATGTATCGCGACATCTTGTGGCCAAGTATTTACGAAGTGCTTAATGATTTTTGGAAGAAGTTACATAATCTTGAACAAGAAATAGATATAATGGTTAGATGATATTCAGATAGGGTGAAGTCTCCATATTATCACAGGCTCGCTTAGGAATGCACCCTCTATATATGTGTGTTTTAAGGTGGAGCTCATGATTGTATTGTGTGTTGTTATTCTGGGTGTATACTTTCTACCAGGAGTTCATGTAATTTATCTCCCTCTGCCAGTAGTTTTTCTCTCATCTGCATCGAAATGATTTCTTTACATAAACTCAGTTTGATTTCTGTGGTTGTTGTGCGATTTACTTCATATTCATGTTGCAGAGTTGGGATGGCGATGGTATTTTACTCTATAATGATTGATTCCGGTCTTACAATTTCTTTTGGGGAGAACAAGGGATGGGCACCCAAACTGTGCACAACATCCTAACCATATATTTATATAAATAACTATAATTACAGAGATTAATACTAAAAAGGAGCTTTGGCATGCTTGATTAATTTTTACAGCTAATTTCTCTTGCTGGAAAGTCACCCCATTTTATCCAGCCAAATAAACCAGATCATTTCCAAAGCTCGTGTTATGTTTGTCTCCATGCCACTCTAGTTTCCAATAAATTCCAGAACATTGATTTCATTGGCATAGTTCACTTCTATGAGTTGAATTGCATAACATGCAAGCCTAGAATTGGTGCAAGAACAAGTGGTGTGCAACCTCCAGACCAAGTGCACACTGTGTGCAATCACCATTTATCCCGTGGAAAATCCTGGCCCTCCAAGCACCATTTAGAATTCACTCTGTGTCTGAAAAGCTATAGAAAGATCTTTACCTGCAACGGGACTTTCTAACTCTAACTTGGCATGCAATTCTAAGCAAAGATACTAGACTGAACACCATTGAAGCACACAAAACTTTATAGACCTTGATTGAAAATCTCGTATCCGACCATACCCAGTAGTCACACCCTTTCTGATAGCTCCTCAACAATAGCTAGAAACCTAGACATCTGCATGAAGTTTTTGATCAGCTCAGAACAAAATAATAGGAACCACACACAATTCGACCATGCATCCATAACTCTCAGATGTTGATCATCAACTAGAGTGAATAAATACAGACAACAATTGCAAATGGCCCCTTTTTCTTTCCAGTCACCCAACGAAAATCTAAATTCACATCCATCTCCACCACTGGTCTCAGAACCTTTCCAAATTGTAGAGGGCAAACTGGCAGCAGTAAGACGTGCTGCCAAGCTAGGAGTGACATAATAAACCAATCGAACCATTCTACAAAACAAATCAGAACCATACTCAAAATCCACAGAACCCACTTTGTGAGCAAAGTCGTATTCAATATTCATATATTTGGCTAAGCGCTTGCATATGCAATGGTATATGCATATTTGGTCACATGACAGAAGTGCATATGCCATATGAGGTCCATACACATAGTCGGACCGATTAAATTGAATATGCAGCCGCATATCTGAAGAAGGTCCATATATAGGATCCATATACCTTTCTTTTAACCCATAACATTTTGATGACACATTTACATTGATGTATATTTTTGTTGTTCTCGTATATGTTGCACATGCAAAGATATTTTATGGTATTTATTTCGTTATTGTACTCGTCTTTCCATTATTTTCAGCACAACTAATTAAATGATTGCAGCCTTTATTTTTTTCATTTAATGAAATTTATTCTAATTCTCTGATTACAACTAACAGTGACACTTTAAACCTTTATGCTTCCAATAAATTTTAGAGATATTTACACTCATAACCTGAGTAATTTCCTAATTATGTACATAGCCCAGCGTAATCTAAGGGCTCGTTTGGTTGCAGGGTTGGGCAGGGTTGGCTTGGTCCAACCCGGGTTGGCCCTGCAACCAAACAGGGTTCTCCTCCTCACAGTTTACTATTCACAGGGGTACCCCTGCCCAACCCAACCCTGTCCAACCCTGCAACCAAACGGACCCTAAAATTACACCAGGAACCTCGAATAATTCGTAACTCTTACATGGCATGACCCTGAGTTAACATTCATTCCTTTTCCGTTAACTTTGACGGAATCCGTCAAATGTGGACCATTTTCACCCTTCAGGTTCACGATAATTACACATGATACCCCTCTTCTTTCTTCTCTTCTCCTTCCTTCTCTTCCATAGGAAGCCATCACCGTCGGGGAGGAGGAGGGCAAGGACGGAGGACCTGGAGGAGGAGGTCAGGGAGGAGAAAGGCGAGGATAGAGAACCTGGTGAAGGGGAAGGAGGAGGGCGAGGATAGGAGGAGGAGGACGATGGTGGGAAGAGGAGGAGGAGGTCGGGGAGGAGGGAGGCAAGGGCGAGAGGAGGAGGAGGAGGGCGAGGGCGGGAGGACCTGGAGGAGGAGGTCGGGGAGGAGAAGGGTGAGGGCGAAGGACCTGGAGGAGGAGGTCGGGAGGAGGAGGGCGAGGGCGAGAGGAGGAGGTCGGGAGGAGGGCAAGGGTGGAGGACCTGTAGGAGGAGGAGGTCGGGGAGGAGGATGGCAAGGATTGGAGGAGGAGGAGAGTGGGATGTTGGAGGAGGAAGGGGATTGATGTAGTTTTTTTATTTTTTTTGGAAAATTTAATAACTGTTAGACCGAAGGTTATGTGTGTGAGACAGAGTGACTATTCGGGGTTTCTGGTGTAATTCGAGGTTATGCAGGGTTATGTACATATTTAGGAAATTACTCTGAGTTATGGATGTAAATATATCTAAATTCTATATGCAAATACAATTTATCTTTATATTTTGTGTCTGCAAGATTTGATCCTTATGAGAGATCCATATATGCGTGTAGTTTTGGGTCTATGATTTTTATGTCTGCAGCTTTTCTTCAGCTATTGTATCCTATAGGATCCATATATACGTTGAGTGTTTTCTTGTAGAATCCATGTTCTCCCTACCGAATCCAAATATGTGTGCGCGCACGCGTTGAACTCAATATATGCATTAATAATATCAATTTGTAATATCATACATGTCTTATGGATTGCATTATCGTATTTGAGATTTTGGATTTTGTCAAATCGCCAACTATTTTTAATTATCACCACTATATTATTTGTATTTTTATATATTTTTTTATTAAAATATTATAAATCGCACAATCCGTATATACCCCGTATACTTCTCTGCATACCTTCTTACTTGCTTTAGATTGCCTAGCCGAACGAGTATCACATGCCACATTTCTGAACTTTGATCGTATTCATTCCCTTTATGCTCAACAAAACCTAAATTCCCCTTAAAAATTAGGTCATGTCACCACCTTCCAACTCACCAGTGGGCTGCTTGATGTGTTGCCTGACAGAAGAATCACCACATCAAGAATTCGAGATGATGAAAGAGTAATGGAGTTTCTATTGATGGGGGAGTTCTTGTCTATGGTCCATCAAAAGAGGGATCACTGGACTTGGGCAGATGGTGGTGCTGTATGCTCCGATTATCTTTGATATTGGGATTGCTTCCATGGAGTATAGACAGATTTGTGGTTGGAATATCTCTTTATGGGTCAAGATCTTTTTCTAGTTGTTGAGAAGAAAACTGGGAAAGTTAGGTGCTTGAAGGGAGAGGTTCTTTCAGAGGGTGGACAACATCTGTCAACATTGTGGCGAGAGCTTAGAGGACTATGACCATCTCTTTTTATACGTGATATCTTGGGGGCTTGTTGGGAGATGACTAACTTTAGTAAGGTGGCTTTTGGAAGTGCTTCTGCTTACCGAGGTTGCGTGAGAAGAGGCTCTAGTCGTGGTTTAGATAATTTGGCTAGTGAGAAATGGAATGATTTTTCCTAGTGAGAGGTTTTGTTTTGAAAATGTGGTGGAGCATGCTAGACTCGTAAAGGAGGCATGATCTTTGTTAAGTTTGAACTTACAACTGTGAATATAAAAGGTTTTTGGGTGTCCATCTTTACGATGCACACTTTTTTCCCTCTAAAATAAGGCTTCAAAACTACCATGCACCCACTGTTGACCATAAACGAGATGAGAGGAAGAAAATTGGAATAGTTGACGGAATAGCCTTCACTAGTACCAATCATCCATCCCTAGAGAGGCAAGATGCCTTCCATCGAACGAGCTTCTTTTTCTACTTCTCCACCCCAGTTATAGTTAATCTACATGTCGATGCGGACCACACACTAGCGGCAATCCCAAGTGTGCCAGTGGCAAGCTCACCCTTTGGGTGCCAAGAATAGCCTCACACATGCAACTACCTCCATAGCATCATGGCAAAGGAACAAAAGTGGACCTCCATTAACCCGAAGCTCAGAGATGTCACCAAAGATGTACAGTACAGTCTTGATCACTTTGCATTTAGAAACTCATCCATCCTCAATGTAAATAGTATTATCAAGATGTTAAAGAATCGAGATAGATAGCTTGTCATGACTGAAGAGGGTCACAGTCATGTTGCATAGTAAACCTTTACTATGCACAGCCAGGTTGACCATCACTATTGGGACATCTACCACTGGAATAAAAAAGAGGGACACAAGCGGGTTGGAAAAAGCCACTCTGGTCTGCCATTCACCAAATGGCCAGTTTCTGATTTTTTTTAACTCCACGCAGAAATCAGAGACTAGTCCATAAATCACTGGTCAGAATTTAGTTATTAGATTTTCCACAAATGAGCACCAATTTCGTACTGAAACTTCGATTGATTCTTCTTTTGGAAATGGTTGGCTAATCGAGGATTAGTATATTTCTTACTGGATTTTTTCAACATGTTAAATTTTCCATTATGAAATATGTGTATCACTATAAGATAGCAACTCATGCCTCCAGACTCGTGCAACGGGTGCAATTTGGCATAATCAAATTATCAAACCAATTTGTATAGTGATATATGGTTAGAAATCACAACGGTACACTTACTGTAGCGTATCACATTTATGATATCCTTCGATCTGTTGGTTAAGCTACACAACATCTATTGCTTTCAAAGGAAATTTACCCTGCATTCTGCACTTATAATGTGCGATAACAGACATTACTATACTGAATGTCTCATGAATGCACCATGAAGTAGACTGTCGCAAAATCGGAGATGCATTGTAGTCTCACAGTCTAAAACTGCACTCTACCTTGAGGGATACAGAAAATTGTCACCATATATAAGGCTTATTACTGGTTTGTTTCTCAAGAATTCAGGTTACTATTATGTATTTATGATACTGCTCTTTACAAACATAGACATGACTTTAGGTGTTGACAATTTGGTATGATCATGTTATTTACAGACGCATTGGACCATTCTCAGCGGGTGTGATTCTCCACTCTTTTTTAGGTTCAGCAGAGATGGTCCCTGTTCTTGCCAAATTGGGCGCATATTTTTCCTTTTCGGGCTATCTTCTATCTTTAAAGCCTCAGAAAGCAAAGAAGATGCTTGTCTCTGTAGGTGCAACAGTCTGAAGGAATATAATTACTTTTTATTTCTTTTGCTGATGTATTATTAATGGAATTAAATATCTGTGTCTTGATTGGCCTCTCTTTCCAGATACCAACAGATAGAATCTTGTTGGAGTCCGATGCACCCGATGCATTACCAAGATTGGACATGGATTCTGTCTTGCTCGTTCCTGGGGATCCTTCGGCTTCACCTGAATCAACGTTGCCTGAGAAATCATATAATCATCCGGCTAATATACGATGTGTAAGTTTCAATCGCATATTGTATTTCTTTCATCAAACTCTAATTAGCTCTGCCTCCATTGTTTTTGTGCTTTGAATTATCTTCACATGTGGAACTTGATACCAGATCTTGAGCTATGTTGCTGAGTTGCTCGGGATTCCTAAAGAGGAACTCGCGGAAGCGGCCTATAGGAATTCAATACGGCTGTTCAGTTATCCAGGTTCATGCATTCAATCCAACAGTGGGGATGAGAACACACCTGAAGAATGCACATGAATTTAATTTGGCCGTTTAGTTATCCAGGTTCATATATTCAGTCCAGGGCGGGAACGAGTAAAACACCTGGCGAATGCACATGAATTCAATCCGGCTGTTTAGTTATCCAGGTTCATACATTCAATCTAATGGCGGCGATGAGAACACATCTGAAGAGTGCGCATCTTCCTTCAGTTGAAATGACCAAGAACAATGCATAGGGGGATACTGTCCATGTTAAGTCCAATGTATATAAGTCAAGTTGGGTGTATTAATTAGTGGCAGTACCAGTGGATGTGGGCAAGTGTATCTGTAAATTCCAATTAGAGCATTATTTGTATCTCAATCCAAGTATTAAAGGAGAAATCACTAGTTTTCAAGGTACTTTTATTCATTGGAAATCACATTTACAGTGCTCAAAAAGCATGGTGAGTTCTAATTCTCTTGGTTAGGAAGGGTAAGCTGGTAGAGAGGCTATCTTTTTTAATGGGGTAATTTGGTGGCTAAACAGTTTGTTTCGTTTTTTGGATGAAGGGGGTCTTTGGGAGGCTTTGTTTGATGCGACTTATCTTGGAGTTTGAAAAGATGATTAAGTTTTGTTTTTTTTTTTGTAATTTTAAAATGGTGAGATGCGAAATGGAAGATATGAAAAGCGAGAAGGGAGAGAGCAAGTGTATTCAGGTTTTTTATTTGTAAGATATTTTTTAAAACTATTGAAGTCATCCATTTGCTGAGGAGAACAATGGAGATTTATAGAGCTAAAAGGAAGAACTTCAATATGATCTTTATTGATTTGGAGAAGGCTTATGATTCTGTCCCACGAGAGATATTGTGGAGAGTTTTGGAGAAGAGACAAGTGCCAGTCATATACATTAACCTCATAAAGGACATGTATGGTAGGACTTTATCTTGTGTAAGGACCCCGTCTGGGAAGACTGGGTATTTTGACATCAACATTGGTTTACATCAAGGTTCAACTTTGAGTTCATTTCTTTTTACTTTGATTATGGACGAGTTGACAAGTCACATTCAGGATTAGTTACCTTGGTGTATGTTATTTGCTGATGATATTGTGTTGATTGACGAGATTAGAGATGGAGTAAATGAGAAGCTTGAGGTATGGAGACATGAGTTGGAGAGTAGGATTTCATATAAGTAGGGCTAAGACAGAATATATGGAGTGCACCTTTGATGAAAGCAATGGTGAAGGAATCGAGGTGAAGATCGGTGATAATAACATTCAGAAGAGATATTCTTTTATATATCTGGGTTCTATTTTGCAACATGATGGGGAAATTGATGGAGATGTTACTAACAGAATAAATGCAGGCTGGCTAAAGTGGAGAGGAGCCTCTGCTGTTCTCTGTGATAAGAAATTTTTTTTAAAAATTGAAGGAAAATTTTACAAAGCAACCGTGAGACCTGCTATGCTCTATGGATTTGAATGTTGGCCTGTGAACCATAGACATGTGCAAAGAATGGTTGTAGTAGAAATGAAAATGCTAAGGTGGATGTGTGGACACACATGTAAAGATGAGATTCGGAATGATGCAATCGGAAAGAAAGTTGGTGTTGCTCCGATCGATGATAAGATGCGAGAAAACCGCTTAAGATGGTTTAGTCATTTGCAAAGAAGATCAACTGATGCACCAGTTAGGATATGTGAGCGTTGGGATGTTGAGTCAGCTAAGAGAGGGTAGGGACAACCCAAGAAGTGTTGGAAATAGACCATACGAAGGGATCTTTGTTTTGTGGATATAAGCCTGTGATTGACCCAAGGTAGATTTGAATGGAGGTGAAGAATCCATGTAGCCGACCCTACTTACTTGTGGGAAAAGGCTTTGTTATTGTTGTTGTTGTACGTGTACTTCGCTTGATCAATTCCTCAGAGTCGGAGGAAAATCAACCCTAAAATCGTGAGAAATTGAATTTTAATATATCTTATGCCGAGTAATTTAGAAGATTCTTTCCCCAAGCATTAGTACGCACAATTGGGTAGTTACTTCCATCCTTTGACCTTGCACGTGTGAGAATAAGAAGAGTCGAGAGGTCCGCTTTGCTTGATCAATTCCTCATAGTTGGAGGAAGATCCCTCCTAAAATTGTGGAAAATTGGACTTTCATTGATCTTTTGCTTAGTGGTTTAGAATGCTTTTTCCCCAAGTATTAGTACACCTAGTTGGGAAGTTACTTCCGTCATTGACCTTGTACATGTGAGAATGGTTCCTCCATGATCCTCTCATCCGTGTGAGAATGGTTCATCCATGGTCTCATCATCCTAGTATGAAAGGTACCTAGAACATGGGGGTGATCTTTCGTCTAAGGGGATCTGTGTTACCTCGATTAATTTTGTCTCTAGTTCAACAAGGAAACCTAGAAAGAGCATTGTTGTTTATGAGAAGTTTGAAAATCTCGAGCTCGACGAGAGCACCCATCGGAGTTCTTTTTTTACAGAGGAGTTGAGGTATTTGAATTTAGCTCCTGGTCATTTTTCGTGAAGTTAACATGCTTTGTGGAAATCCTTTGATTACAATAGCCCTCTCCTATCCTTCAGTGGGAAAGAGAGTCGGGGGTAGGAAATCGACGTGACCATATCCCTACATCCTTCCTACAACTTCTAGATAAAAGACCCTTCTTGGGTCATTCCATTTCTTATGTGAGACAAGAGGTAGAAGTGGGCCGAAGAGGGGGACAAACACACTAAAAACAACACATCATCTTTTCACTGCTTTATTGTATGTTTACATCTATCGTGGCGGTGCCGATATACTTCTTCTTGGATCATTTCCCATTTTCTTTTGTGTGGCGGGAGGTAGATGTGGACCGAAGAGGGGAGTGGTTATAGTATCTCAAGATTTTGGCATGGCACATGGCTAAATACTTGAGGTCACTCTTCAATTGATCATTGGACCTTCGTAGAATAAATAGCTTTGCCTACAATTTTTTATTTTCTTTTCTCGGTCAAGCATTCATGTGCTTAGCAAAGAGGTAGATTTCATCATTTTATGGATAATATGGATCTTCATTACTGTCTATATATGGTAGGGTCTAGGATTTGGCTTATTCAGATCGAAAATGATGAATGGGATTGTGGCACTCCACTCGTCGTCAATGTAGAGGGATGTTGCCGAAAATAATGGAAGGTTTCTTCGCTCTGTTGGATGCATTAGATCCTAGAGGAGGATCTCGCTCTTTTCTCAAATTGTAGGGCAAAAGATCATGGTGTTTGCGTTTCCCCTTAGTCGCATGCTCTATCCCTTTTTGGTTTGACTCGTAATCTGATTTTTTTGGTTTTTTTGAACTTTTCTAGCTTTGTTAAAGAGAAAGAAGTAGCATGAGGTGATCGAGTAGGCATCTAACCATAGCGGCTAAAATTTTAGATTCTTGCTTGGTAAAAGAAATTTAACTTGACTTGAATTCAAAACTGAAGTCAAAGACCAGCTCTAATCCTTTTATAAGATTCTTGTTCCTTCTGAATTTAGGTGATAATTATTCTCTTAGGGAGGGAAAAATGAGAGAGTCAAATTCCTAAGTAGTACCTGGGTATTACTTAAATACCCAGGTTCTACGAATTGTTTTTTTTATTCAAAAACTACAGAGGTGTCGCATGCTCAACATGCGACACCCCTTAAGTTCTTTTTTACCCAGGAACTACGTATATGTCGCATTTTGGATATGCACTATAGATAACGCATATTCAATATGCGATATTGAGCCTAAATAAGGCCCGCGCCCAGCGGCCTTGCCATTTACCAGCCCTTTCGTTCTCCTGCACCCGTGCCGCCCCCGACGTCCACTTCGCCACCCGCATCTTGTGATCTCCTCCTCTCTCAAAAACGCCCGTTTTGGTCACTCCTAGCCCCGCAGAACACTCCTTTTCCGTGGTTTCACTGATTGGCACCGTCCTAGCCGCCCCCGCGTCTCAACAGGGCTAATCCCTTTTTGCGAACAATTGGACTTGGTAAAACGTTTTCTTTAGTTATTGTTTGTATCATATGCATATTATTTTCATTTCTCGAATGTATAACGTTTGCTTGTACGTTGTGTCAAGTATTAGGTTAGAATGGAGCAGTTGTATTGTATGTGTCATTTGAGTGGTACACTCATGTGCGGATCGTCAACCAACGTAAGGGGGTCTGTGTTGACTCCTAATATGACGTTCGATGAGATGTTGAACTTGGTTTACCGTAAGTTCAACTTGGATGTTGACAGTCAAAAAATCCGATTATTACATCGCATCCCTCGAGGCCCAGGGGAGGAACCGCCATTTTCATCTATTGTCGATGATGATGATGTGCAGGCAGTTCTTGTGTACGCTCGGACCATTGGGAAATCAATGCCTACCGATATTTATGTTGAAGATGTATCTGTGAGCGAAGTCCCCACTGTTATGACTAACAAGGGACCGTCTGGACTCCTGAGCACACAAGCAGCAGTTGTCCACAGCACGCAACCAAGAAATGTCCCAACCATGGAACCCTACTTTGATACGGATGCGCCTGTAACGCAGCCAAGCACGGATCAGGATTTGGGCTTGAGTGAGCTGTTGCTGCGAGAGGTTAACCGGATGGATCAGGATTTCATCCTTTGGGAGACCGATGATGACCTGGAAGAAGGTAGCGAAGATGTCGAAGATGATCTGATGGACGAGGAGAACCCAGCTGATGAACAAAGCACGCATACTATCACACCCCGTATACCTTTTTTTGGGGTTAGAGGGTCAAATACTCGTTCAACATATGAAGACGACATTCGAAGCAAGTCTAGACTTGATGGTGTCGCTGACGAAATCCGCAAGGGTAGGACGTTCAAATGTAGGGAGGATTTGGTTTACGCTGTGAAGAAGTTCCACATTCTATCACATTATGACTTCATTGTCAAGGAATCCACCAGCTTGATATGGTCGGTTTTTTATACGCAGAGATTGAATGGTTGTGTTAGGTATTTACAAGGATATTTCAGAAAATTTGATGGACTGTGGGTGATCTCCAAGGTTGTTGGGGCACACACTTGTATAAACTTAACAGTTAATCAGAATCACCCTCAGTTGGACCACAAATTCATGTCCAGATCATTGCTAACTCTTGTTAGGGATGACCCTAATGTTCGTGTATCAAGTTGTAGAGCTCACATCCACGAGATGTACAACTACTGGGTTACAAAGAAAAGGGCTTGGGATGCTCGAAGGAAGGCCATCAGAATCGTATTTGGTGACTGGAAGAAGTCATACGCTGAAATGCCTTTTCTTTTGCATGCAATGAAGGCTGCTATTCCAGGGACTGAAATTGATATTGAATATAGCGACCATCTTGATCCTCGGAAACCGCTCTGCCGCAGATTTGAACGATGCTTTTGGGCATTTGGGCCTCCGATTGAAGCATTTAAATATTGCCGGCCTCTGATTAGTGTTGACGGGACACATTTGTACGGGAAGTACAAACAAAAATTGCTCATTGCTTGCGGTATTGATGGGGATAAACATATTGTTCCCCTTGCATTCGGAATTGTTGACGAGGAATCCGCTCCGTCATGGAAGTGGTTTCTTTCGTTGGTACGTGTCCGGGTAATCGGCATGCGAGCTGGACCAATATGTATCATCTCTGACAGGCATTCTGTTATAGAAGCCGCTATGAAAGATGCTGACGTGGATTTATTAGAACCCTTTGCATATTGGCGGTTTTGTACAAGGCACATCGCGAGCAACTTCAATAGCGTCTTTAAAAATGGCTCCATGAAAGCTCTGGTGCAAGCCGCAGCATTACAGACGACACCTAGGAAGTTCGCGTACTTCATGAGGAAATTGCAAGAGTGGAATAATGGAGCAGGTAGATGGTTTTCGACTCATGATTGTCGTCGTGAGCAATGGACCTTGGCCTATGACGGTGGGTATAGGTTTGGTCAGATGACTACAAATCTGAGCGAAAGCTACAATGCAGTTCTTAAAGATGCCCGTTGCTTGCCAATCTCTGCGTTAATTGAGGAGACCTTTTATAATTGTGTGTCATACTTCATTCAACATGTTGAAGAAGCAAGCGTAGCCATCGCTGCTGGTCGAAAATTCACGCATTACGCATCTACAGAGTTGACCCGTTGGACTGCAGCTGCGAATGGACACACAGTAACTCAGGTACAAGTACAACCGGAAATATTATTCAAGGTGTCTACCAGGGCTCGACGGACATCTACCAGTATTCGCGGGCGCAAACAGTACACGGTAAATTTGCTACAAAGGAAATACACTTGTAATAAGTGGCAAATATTTCGTATCCCATGTTCCCACGCCATTGCAGTCATTTCAAAGCGTCGGACTGAAGTGGATTCATATGTTGGAGAGTGGTACACTTGGGAGAACCAGTTGAAGGTTTATGGAGGGCAATTTTTTCCCATCGGTGATCGTGAAACATGGGCTCCCTTCGAATATCCTGAGTTACGTCTGGACCCAAAGCGTAAACGCGGTAAAGGTCGTCCACGTACAACAAGAATACATAATGAAATGGATGCTAGGGATGTGATTCGGCAAAACACTTGTTCCTTTTGTGGGATATTGGGTCACACACACCGTGGATGTCCCAACAAAAACGGAAGGGATTCTCAAGCATCCACATCCAATGCGCCAACGACGACCAGGAATAAGAATAAATGTGGTAATTGTGGTGGCATAGGTCACAACCGACGTAAATGTCCAAGTTCGAGTAAGTGTGCTTCCCTCGTATATTATTAATTTTCATTGTATGTGGTAGTTGTGGTAAATAGTTGTTGCTTTAGTTGTATTTTCATTGTATTGTCTAACATTGAATATTTAAATTTGCAAAAGGATCCCGACCCTATTGACCCATCAGTTTTGCATCTTCAGGAGCGACATCGTTCACGTCGTGTCTGGGCTGGCGATGTAAGTAATTTTAATTTCTTTCTTCCTTCAAATTTTTTACTAACAGTTTTCTTGTAGGAATCTTCATGGTTGCGTTGCCGACGACGAGAGACCCATGTACGTCGGATCCCTTTGGATGACAGGCTACAGCCTTATGTAGCCGAAGCAGGATTTGGATGCATTTCAGAGCTCGAGTTCATTACCCTAGATTGGCATCTGGTGACCGCGTTGGTTGAACGTTGGAGACCCGAGACGCACACCTTCCACATGGCTAGTGGGGAAGTTACCATCACATTGCAGGATGTCGCATTCATCATGGGGCTGCGAATTGATGGGCCCGCGGTTACTGGGGAGACAACACCTGGAGCGACATGGGCAGATACATGCGAGGAATTGTTGGGCATCAGGCCACTGCCCGCAGACATCGTTGGCAGCAGGGTGTCAGCAAGTTGGCTGTCCACCAATTTTGCAGAGTTGCCAGAAGATGCAGACGAGCTGGTAGTACAGAGACACGCTCGAGCATACATTTTGCAGTTACTTGGTGGAGTCCTATTCACGGACAAGTCAGGCTCGTTGGTATCACTTATCGCTCTACCACATCTGCATGATTTCGAGTACTCTGGGGCACTGAGCTGGGGATCTGCAGTTCTTACATATCTGTACAGACATGTGTGTTTAGCATCAGACATGGCGACCGAAGAGATTGGAGACTCGGTCATACTCCTTCAGCCATGGGCATGGGAGCATTTCCCCCACATTGCTCCAATTGTTAGGGACGACAGAGAATGGTACGGGCGCCCGTTAGGAGTCCGCTGGGCAACGGCGTTTGCCCATCGTAGACAACCTACACACATGGTCAGACCTTACAGGGACGCTTTTGACATGCAATCACCCGAGCAGGTAATTTTACATGCACAAATTTTTCCTATATCAAAAAAAATACTAATCGTAATACAATTTTCGCATTCAGGTTTTTTGGACTCCATATACCGATGAGATCCGCGCCCATCTCCCATCCAACTCTCTTGATGGCGAACGCATTTGGAGAGCGGAAGTGCCGTTGATATACTTCCACATTGTGGAGTATTACTACCCAGACCGTTTCTTGAGACAATTTGGGGGCCTTCAAGATATTCCAAGTCGTTGCTTCACTTTTGAGGAACTCCATGCAATTGATTTGAGGGGGAAAGTGTATGTAGATTGGAGGGCAAAACACAGCTTGCATATTGCCCGCTGGGATAAGCGGGAAGATAGAATTGTTCGTATCAATCGGTCCAGAGGGATATTCGCGACACTCGCATACGAGCAATGGTATCAGACCATAACTCGAAGATTTATCGGACGTTTAGGTGCAACTCTGGCAAGCAACGTAAGTGCTCCAACTATAAGTTTGTGGTAAATTAATTAAGAAAACTGCTACAAATTTACATCTACGTTTTTTCCTTGGATGCAGCTCGCCAAGTGGAGCCGTGTGTACGACATTGGACACGAGGAATGCCGCGAGGTTGCGGCACAAGCGAAAGCGGAAATGACGGAGTGGCTGTCATTACAATTTGCAGATGCGGTCACGTTACATGACGAGCGTGCTGATGTGGCTAGGGAGGAGGCAAGGCGAGGAAGGGCAAGAGGACGGGGAAGAGGAAGAGGTCGAGGTAGGGCGCGTGAACAAGTGGCGGAACCCATGGACTATGAAGAAGCCGCTGCGGAAGATGAGAACCTTGCGCAAAGAGACTTCTTCACACCTGCCGAGCGACCACGGGAGGACTTGCCAACGCCTCAGGCATCGTGAGGCATGGTTTGGACGCCAGGCAGACACAACCAACTTACTGCACACTAACGCCGCCGTCGATGCCATCCTTCGAGGAAGATGTCCCAGGGCCCTCTCAAATCCACATGATAGACGAGGCGAACCACCTGTTACCGTTCCATCCTCCTGATTCTACGATTACATACCAGCGGAGGAAAAAGCGTTGACTTGTAATCATTGTAATTTTTAATATGACGCAAAAATGTAATGTACATTCGTGAACAAGTCTATTTATATTAAATGTTTGGAATGTCTTTTTGGATCATACATCTTTGAATGCGTGAATGCGATGTCTATACATCTTTGAATGCGTGAATGCGATGTCTATTTACATTAGAAACATGCAATTGGCATGCTTTTTCAAGGTTTTTAGAAACATGAAATTCCCTGGCCCAGACCTGGCCAGTCATCTGCGAGGGAAATTCCCTGGAAAGATGTCGCATATTGAATATGCGTTATCTGTACTCGGCCTCATTTTTTAGGGAAATTCCCTGGAAGGATGTCACATATTCAACATGCGTTATCTGCTCAGACCATTGGTCGAGACCAGTCCTTTTAGAGGGAAATTCTCTGGAAAGATGTCGCATATTGAATATGCGTTATCTGTACTCGGCCTCATTTTTTAGGGAAATTCCCTGGAAGGATGTCGCATATTCAACATGCGTTATCTGCTCAGACCATTGGTCGAGAACAGTCATTTTCGAGGGAAATTCCCTGGAAATATGTCGCATATTGAATATGCGTTATCTATAGCGCATATCCAAAATGCGACACATATGTAGTTCCTGGGTAAAAAAAACTTAAGGGGTGTCGCATGTTCAACATGCGACACCTCTGTAGTTTTTGAGTAAAAAACATTATGTAGAACCTGGGTATTTAAGTAATTCCCAGGTACTACTTAGGAATTTGACTCAAAAATGAGAACTCATAGGCAAGTTGTGTATGTTGGTTCATGAACAAGTGAGGAGATTTTGATTGCATGAGCACACGTATTTTGATGATAACAAATTTTGTGTATAAATCTTGTAGCTAAGTCAAGAGCATGGAAGCTACTAAATCAAGAATAAACTCAAGCCTAAGGAGCTCGAGCTTAAGTAAAGAAGCAGCTCAAAGGAGTTCAAGGCTAAGGAACTTCATATCAAGCTCAAGAAAGGATCTCTAACTCAAGAAAAAGACAAAGTCTTTTCTTTTATTGAGTCATGCATTTTATAATAGTCTTAGATTGTAAAAAACCTCAAGAATCATACATTTTGCATTTCAACCCTTTGACTTTTACTTTCAGGTCAAAGAGTCAAGCTGGTCAATCAACCATTCTCACATGATCAATCACCTCTGATCATTAACTCTTTTTTTATGATCGATCAATATTTGAATTATAACAACTATATTCTAATCGATCAATTTTTATTTGTGATCGACATCTTTTAATTCTGATCGATCATTTAAATCCACGTGATCATTTGATTCTGATCGATCATACTTCGTATCTTGATCGATCATATTCCGTTTCAGGAATTTTTTTAAGGCGGTTTTATTCCTACTTTTTTCGCAACAACTATTTTTTCAAAGAAAATGGCATGGGGACTCTAGTACTATAAATATGACCCCATACCTCATTCCTAATACACACAACAAGCGCAACAAGTTCTCTTCTCTCTACTTTCTATTCTATACTTAGAGAGAAATCAAAGAGCTATTTTTTGCTCCGTTCTTTATGCTTATAGCTCTGAAGCTCTGCAATTAATTCTTGCTAGCCCCCTCCTCATTCTGTAAGATCGTGTTAGTTTTGCCTCATATTATTCTTTACATATTATTAAGGTTTTTAGGTTTGTTTACCAGTATACAGTTGAGTTGATCGCACAATCAACTCAGGTTGTAATATGGTTGGGTTGACCGTGTAAGCAACTTGATTTAATGGTAAGACCCGGTTGGGTCAGGTTGAAAGCCTGAGTCGGGAGACTCTGGTCGTGATTTTTACCCAAGAGGATTTCTACGTTAAATACTCATGCACGTGTGGTTTGATTGTTTATCTCATGATTGAAAGTTCTACTTAACACATTGCTTGTTTGAGTTCATCATTTGTGGTAAGCAGCCGGTGTCCTCCGGGGTAAACCAACAACGGTTATCAAAATCGCGATCATGCAAAGGAAGTAACACTCTGATGAATCCCAGATTCATCTACATTATTTATTTATGTTATTTCTCTAGCTTAAGAAATCCAATAAAATTCACTAACAATTAACATTAATTATTAATTACTAGTATCCCTATGATTGTGTTTTTATTTTATGTGTTTATTATTTTTTAAAAATCAAATAAAAATTAGTATAACATTGTAAACAATTAATTTAACAAAATATATAAAATTAAAAACCCAAAAAATAAGGAAAATAAGTAAAAAAATACTTTAAATTACTTGCAAAATATTTGCTATGTACAGATGACTTATTTTCTCTTTGAGTTCTACATGAAAGTTGTAGATCTCAAAAAGATCTACAGATTTCTTGTTGGACACTTTTCCTACTTTTAATACTAACTATTCTATATATTATTGTTTTTATAACATCTGATTTATCCTACTGGGCCATGTGGCACCGCCCTCTTCAACCGCGTGGCATGCCTCTCTTGTTGCCACCCGCCTTCATCCAGAGCCTTCTGATCAACTTTGATCATACGGTCTATGATCCGTCATCATCTCCTACTACAACGGTCATCTGATTGATCTGCTTAGGCGCATCTGGACCGCCCCTTTGCGCCTCTTCGAGAACCGTTGGATCAGATGATCCTACAGTCGCTATCCTTTGTCAACCTCTAGCCATCTATTTTGAGAAGATCGAATGCGTTGCAACCGCATGCCCAATTTCATCGTATTTTCTCCCTGTCCTCGAACCTTCTCTCCTTATGCTTCCACTCTTAAATCATAGCCCTAAGCTCTATCTCTAACGCCAAACCTCCTAACCCTAACTTCCCTACTGATGGTGGCGGTTGAAACCACCATGAAAACCACTCGAACTGCCACCGTCATCTCTTTCAAATAGATCATCGCCGCCACAAGAGGCGGCTATCCACCTTTACGTGAGGATCTGCCTAGCCTCCATCTCTTCTTTAAGATAGGATGGAGGGGCCATTGGAGAGCGACGATGACAGAATGCCTCTGGTGTCGACCCATGGTGTACAAGACATGCCACGGTCGAATTCTGACCATTCGAGCTTTCTCCACCGGATGGGGAGATCAAGCGAAGACCCGAGCTTCAAATGAAGCTCAAACCCAAGCCAAACCCTCCGCCCATATTCATCTTCAAGATTCAGGTAATTCATGGTTAGTTTTTCTGCCATTTCCTTTGATTTTTCCCGATTACATCCATCTTCACTCACTCATAAATCTTTCCCGAACATAGCTGTGCATCTGAGATGCACGTTAGAGAAGCCGATCACATCTCCCTCTCTTCCAAAACTAACACCCATCTGGGCCTACCACTTCTTCATCCTCCTGGGCCCAATTCCAATCACTCCCCGTTCACATGCTCATGTAAGTGCTTTGGCTATCTATTGCTGACCCCTACATGTCTGAAGCATCTTTAATGATCGGAATTTTTGGAGCTCCTCCGTTCTCAAAATTTCCACCCGGCAAAGCTTCAACTATGAGGAATTTCAATGGTTCTCGGGCCTTCTTCATCGACCTATGATCTTTGCCGGATCTCCAAGGTTTTCCCTTGACATTCGGAAACAGCATGAGGACTAGGCGGAGCTTTGACGACTTCGCCGGAGTCCAGCCATCGTCATCGCGAGGCGGAGGAGGAGAAGGCCGATGGAGTGTATAGTTATCGTTGGATCACGCCCAATTGGGCGTGATCTAGCGGCTGAGAGGCGACCACGTCGACTCATCTAAGCCTGCATCCTTGGAGTCTCCAACCCACTAGCCGATGCACCATACACTTCCACGTGGCCCGAGACACGTACCTCACCCTGAACCTGGAGCTGTGCGTGCCTCATGCGTGCGGCTCTGAGTAATTTGCATCACGACATGCCAAATTCGCTAAATTACAAAAATACCCCCGCACAGAAGGTATTCAATAAAATCATCATTGTTTTTTTATATTTGCATTTTAGTCCCTGTAGGGACCTATTTGTAATATTTATGTTATGTTTTATTGCATTTATGGTCATGTCTTATTTGTTGAATAACTCGAGCATGTGAACTCCAATTGCCTTGATTTCAGTTTCATTGCAAAGCTCATTTAAACGTCTTTGATATGGTGTATTTAATCTGTGATTTACTTAGCCTCATTGTGCTAATTAATTAGAGGAATAAATTGCTTCATTTATTATTATATTTGCCATTAATTCATTTAGCTTTGATTCATGTATCAATTGGACCTTGAAGAAATTATTTATATGCTGGATTTATACATTTGATTCAGGAGTATAGTTTAATTGTGTATATATAGGTGATATATTCAATTCATTCTGTTCATTATATCCATTATTTTAACTTACATAAAAGGCAAAAGAAAAATGCGTGTTCATTCATATTGTCTTGTGATGCATTGTGCTTGTATCTTCTGACCTAGATGATATATGCCTCACTTAACATAGATATTAAAGTCTAATTAATCCTATTAATAGCTTGTGTCCCTGTGTTCAACATTGGACTTGCTCAGGTTATAAATTAAGGCAAATCCTCCTCGTGGAGATCCTTTAACTTGATTATGGTGATTGCTTCTTGGCCCGTGCTACAATGAGCACATTTAGTCTTAGCTGATTCATCACACTCCGAAGCATACATAGCCTGCACATCAGGATCACGGTTGGAGGGAAACTCTGAGACTCGTCCTCCTTTATTCAGTGGGAAAAACTATGCAAGTTAGAAGAAGAGGATGTTTGTCTTCTTACAAGTAAGTGACTTTGGGATCTATTCCTATAAATATGACCCCATATCACATTCGACAACACCGAACAAGAGCAACAAGTTCTCTGGTCTCTGATATCCAGTTATTTTGAGAGAAAGATCGAAGAGTTATTTTTCGGTTCTTCACGCCAGGGACGAATTCAGAATTTAAACTAGGGGGGGGGGCTAGATTGGACTAGATAGTTTACATACCTAAAGGATTATAGAATAATAACAACTTTTAAATTAATAAAATCCAAACATTGTATTTTCAGGTACTTTATGATATAAAATTAAAAATGATAATAAATTTCTTTCTACCGATCATGATATCTTTGATATTTCATATAATGCTTAAAATGAGAAAACTCATACAAAGCAGTATGAATTTGAACAAAGGGAAAAGGAGATCAAGCATGCCTATTTCTAAAATTACTTAAATCATGCTCTTCGTGACTTTAAATCAAAGTCGTCAATAATTGACTCTATTGAGATCTTCTCTGCAATGTCTTTCTCAATATAAGTTAATATAGAACTTCTGAGAAAATCATCTTCCATCTTATTACGAAGCTTGGATTTTATGATCTTCATAGCTGAAAATGCCCTCCCAGTCGTTGCAGTAGAGATAGGAAGTGACAACACAAGTCGGATCAATCTATCAACCAAATAGTATGTCTTTGCTTTTTTTTCTGATAATTTTTGACAAAGATCTGCAATATTTGAGACACTTTCGAGAAACTTCATGTGTAGTGACATCTTATTTGTAATGTATCAACTGCTTCTCTAGTAATATCAACTCGAGATCTGTGAAATCTACATTATAAAATTCTTGTGCTAATTTGCATATATTCATGCCATCGAATAGCTTGTAATCATCTCTAAGATCTGAAGCTGCACTTAGAGTAAGAAGATGTGCAGATTTCTCGCTAAATCGACTACTTAACTCTGATAATTGGGAGTCTATAGCGGTGGTATATATATTCGAAAGTAATGAAGTAATGTAACTTGTTGTGCATGACCACTAAATCTAGTTCGGCTTCGAGAATATAAAGAATTTACATCTGGAACATCATTGCTTCATTTCTGACAAAATACTACAACTTTTTTGAATAATGGATACCAACCATCTTCTCGTGCTTTTTGAAGGTGCTCTTTTGTGGAAGAAACAAGTTGCAATGCATTCAAAATATCTAGATTCTTCTGTTGTAAAACTTGACATAGATCTTCTGTAATCCCCATGACAAGTTCCATTATATGCATGATGAAAATAAATTCAAAAGAGGTCACAACTTCATCTGCTTCATCTGCCTTTCCACGTTGTAAATAATTATCACCTTCATTTATTATTGTCAGAAGTACTTTACACACTGCACTATACATTTTGATAAAACTGCATATAGATATGTAATGAGATTTCAACCGAGTTTCACTTGGATGTTGTAGTGTACCAATATGATGAAGTCCAGCACCTGATTGAATTTCATCAATAGAAAGTAGATATGCAACATCATTTGCTTGAGTAGCTTGTAATTCGTCATGGTGCTTAGAAGATGCATTGATAATGTTGACAACAATGCTCAGTTTACTGAAGAACTTATGAATTGGGATTACTTCTTTTGGAGCTGTAACAAGAGCCAATTGAAGGCGATGAGCCATGCAATGAATGTAATAAGCATATTTACAATCCTTCATAACAAAAGCCTGCAACCCATTCCATTCACTACGCATGTTACTTGCTCCATCATAACATTGGCCTTAATTCTTTTGTAATCAAGGTAGTTTTGTAAGAGTACTTCAAAAAAATTATCTTTTAATGTCACACCTCTTATATTAGTGATGTAAATTATATCAAAAAATCTTTCACATAAGTTGCCGCTTCTATCTACAAACCTAATAATAATTGCTATTTGCTCTCTTTTTGATTCATCTCTAGCTTCATCAATTATTACGCAAAATGCCGCATCTCCGATCTCAACTCGAATGTCATGTCTAACCTTGTTGGCTATTATATGAAGAATTTCTTTTTTATTATTATGAGATGTATATTTAGCATTTTTCGATGCATTTTCCAAGACGACCTTATCCACTTCTT
This sequence comes from Ottelia alismoides, assembly GCA_037367405.1. Lineage (NCBI taxonomy): Eukaryota > Viridiplantae > Streptophyta > Magnoliopsida > Alismatales > Hydrocharitaceae > Ottelia > Ottelia alismoides. The sequence continues at coordinate 236,494 of JAZKJV010010053.1, read as the reverse complement.
CATTGTAAGAAGCAACTAACTTGATTAGTTCAGTGCAATTCCCACGTGTGATTGAAGATGGTCTTTCATCATTACCTCTAAATGCACATGCTTGAAATGTCAACCATCGAACAATATCAATTGTAATCTTTAGTCGTAATCAATTTTCTTGAATCTGCTTGTCATCTTGTTTTTGAAATACATTTTCAATGTATTGTGCTTTATTCACTAAATTTCTCCAATGTTCTTCAGCCATATTATGTGTTGATCTCTTTTCTCCAACGTAATTAATAAATAGGCAATTTCTTCCATCATTAACCTTCTTCCAATTCCGAAATCCATCAATAACAAAAGCATTTGTACCATGTTTGGAATTAGCTTTATCACAGAAAAGATAGCACGAAAAAAAATGTTGCATATTTTGAAGGAGAGTATTCTAACCATGCATGATACTTAAGCCACGACGCTCGAAATCGTCGACGTTGTTCTCCACTAATATTATATGGATAATTTTTCATGACAAACTGATAAGGTCTCAAATTTATAAGCAAATAACATCTTCTCTCTTCTCGGTGGATACTGTCAAATCATCTGACGCAATCCTGGATCTCTTTCTACTGATATAAATCAATATTTGAAATTTCTACCTGTGGGACTTTATATAGTGGAGACTCATCCTCTTTAGAATCATTAGACTCATGTAAAATTCCTGAGAAGCACTCTTATTCACCTTAGAGAAATAGGTGGTAATCATTTTCTTTGACATTTTCATCTCAAAGTCATATAAATTAAAAGCGATAGAAATAAATATTAGATATGACATTTAATATAAATAATAAAAATTATAAGTTCACAAGCTGTCATGGTATGCAGAAAACACATATAGAAATCAAGGAACGATATTAACAAAAAAGGCAGCGACTGACGACTCTATTTTATAACCCTTTTCTATATTGAAAGAGTTTCTCCTTATATGTATGCATAAATGAAACTATTACTACCCGAGCAAAGGCATGATACATTCAGTTTGTCGAGTATAAAATCTAAATCAGAATATACTAATCATTATATTGGGTTTAATATGATACCACCAAAGAAAATGCATTAGATTTTCAGTATAAGCATGTCATCACTGGAATTTAATACTCAAACTTGTGTCAATCACAAGAGATCTTTACTACTCATGGATCCAAATTTCCAGAGGCCTAGATATAATCCCTCATTTAACATGTATACGGAGATACAAAGCCTCAAATTATTATTGTGATATAATAAAATTTGATAAATATCCATATGGCTATAATAATGCAATTTGTATCTAAGCTAATTTATATTTATAACTAAACATGGGGTCTCATATAGTGAACAAAGGGGTACTCAATAGCATAGTGTTAGTCTCTTCCATTTCAATAAGATCAAACCATGAAGTGAAAGTCTCGCAATTGAATTCATGTATAAATTAGATGGTATAATCAAATATCGATACCTAATAATATACAACATAAGGAAAAATCCACATTTTATTAGTAAGAATATAAATAAAGTAATATGGATATATTAACCATTAGTAATAGGGGTATGGGTTCGTTGATGGGTTCGGTAGTATTCACCCAACCAACCATTTAACCCGAACAATAATTACGGGTGACCCATGGTTTAAATCCACCCAACCCAACCCTAAAATTTTTATGCATGCTTATACACTCACACATATACATGTGTATGTAATATGCATACATTATGCATACTATTATATAATATAATGTAAAAATTCTAACTATTTCCTTGTTAATAAATAATAATAATAAAGTTTGGAATAGGGATCGTTACATATTTGAATTGAATTTGTGGTTGGAATTTGGAATCGAATTGGATAAAATGTTTAATTGAATTGAAACTGGAATTGAATTGGAAATTGGAATTACGATAAGAAAATTTGGAATGTGAAGGGTCACCATTCTCTCTTGAGATTACATTACACACATTTACAAAAGTGATTTGCATTAGTAGCCATGTAGGCTTCTAGCTAATTTAGGAAAAGTGATCTGAACAATTATTAATTTGGAATGAAATGGTCATCGAAAACTCCCATTAATCACATGAATTATCAGACTTGAAAGCTTGTAGCTAATTTAAGAAACAGTAATTTGCATAATTATTAAATGGCAATATTCACCTTTTTTTCAATTTGATTAATTTGGTTTTAGCCGACCCAAACCAATAACCTGAATACCTCCACCTAAATTTATCAAATTCGAACCAAAAAATAGAGAGATCATGATTAATAATATTATACTTAACATTCTTTACAGCTAAAATTGAAAGAATCACTATAATTTTTTGTTTGTATTTTATAGACGTTAATAATAATAAGTTTCAAGCATAATAAATAAAAAACGGTAAGTTGAAAAGGATTATTGAGCTTTTCTATTGTAAGCAATCAAATTTACTCCCACGCTAATACAAATGTTATCGAGGATCCACAATACGACGATAATAGCAATAATCATACTAATCATTAATAAATGACAAGACTATCAACACCATGAAATAATCTTGAGGAGGATCGAAGTCGGCCATTCATTATTCATCTCCCAAAATCAGTGAACCCAAAAATTACAAGATGCACAAATTAAATGAGAGAAGATTGATTATTGATTACCTTTGCTCATGTGTACCTATGATTCACGTGCTCGAGCTCGATCACCTGAACATGAATATGGATAAAGAGATGCCCGTGTCGCCTCTCCCTTATGACTTTGTTCCTTGTTCGCTCATCCTCGCGAGCGACAGTTTCAGTACCGACAATTGTAATACGGTACTAGATATGCAATTCTAACGACAAAGTGAGCTGTAATCTTGCGTTGGTAACGAAGATCCCAAAGATTATGAGATTCAGTAGGATGTACACAAGCTTGTAGAGGGGCTAATTGATTATTATTGGTTAATATAGGGAAGGAAATATGGAGATTAATTTGGCAAAGGGAATGCAAAATGTCTTCCAACTTCTAAAAATAGAAAGGCACACCGGTTGGGAATGTGGTGCACGTTTCAATTGAATCAAAAATGTGGTAAAATTTTCTACTTGCCCATACATTATAATATATACAAGAAGTCAAAATGATTTAGGGGGTTTGGCCTCTCTTTTGTTGGAGAAATTACCATTAAACTACCATTTAATAAGTATACATATAGCAATTTCACCATGATTGGGGGGCTTAGCCCCCACGAGCCCATGCCTCCCTCCATCCCTGCTTCACACTTACAACTTTGAAGCTCTGCGACTAATTCTTACGAGCCCTTTCCTCACTCTGTAAGATAATTTTAGTTTTACCTCATATTATTCTTTGCATATTTAATTTGATATTGGGGTTGTTAGGTTTGTTTATCTGCATACGATTGAGTTGATCGGTTGGGTCAGGTTGAAAGCTCGAGGGGGAAGTTCCGATTGTGGTTTTTACTCAAGAGGGTTTTCACGTTAAATACTTGTGCACTTGTTTTGATTGTTTATCTTATAATTGAAAAAGGTACTATGTAACGATGTGCTCGTTTGAGTTTATCATTTGCAACTATCTAGATCATATTGTTCGATCTACCCGCACATATTAGCTGGTGTCCTCTGAGATAAACCAACCGTCCATTAGTTGCATAGGAAGTGCGAAAAGTGAAAGCATCCTTAGCCTATTGTTCATAATCACTTTCTTTGGATGCGTAGTATGTATTCTCAGATGAGGTTAAAAGAATGGGTTTGAGAGAAACTAGAAGGTTCTTGTGAAGCGAGAGATGACTGGTAGAAGGAGGTTCTATGTGAGGGGTCGATGTACTAGAGCCGCATGGGAGCAACACTTAGAAAAACAATTCGAATTATATTTGGGCCTCGTTCTTCCTAGGTGTTGAGAAGGGCTGCACACTATTAAGCCTTTGCTTTGAGCATAATTAGATTGTTATAATTTGACAGGTTTGATAGATGTGATATGAATTTTAGATGGGATTTCTACACCTAAAATCCTGTATACTTTTAATATCACGTACATAACCCTCACTAATCGTGAATTATATCAAGAACCTCGAGTAGTGCTTAACTCTTACATGACATAATCATGGGTTTACTTCCATGATTACTGATTGACATGCCAGCGGGGTCGATGAATATTCAAATTTCTTCCATTTGCTAGCTAGTGGCATTAGCCTTGGTGCCAAGAGTAGAGCCAGAAAACAAAGTCACTTTTCGTTCCATTCATTTTTCCATTACCGGAGAAAGAATCTATCAAATATTTAAATATTCTACCTTTTAAGTTGACCTTATTTACAAATTATTCCACTCTTCCTGGGGATTTGGATCCGACCGCCTCCTCCCTTTGCTGCCTCCTCCCTTCACCTCCCCACCTCCAACACGACATCGCCCGCAGCAGGCGGAGTGGCCCCCCTCCCTCCCACACCTCCCTCCACCAGAGGGCCTCCCCCTCCCCCACCTCTGAGGCCACCGGGCCTCCCCCTCCCTCCCCCACCCCGGAGGCCACCGGGCTGTGTAGATCCGCTCATTATGGTTGTGCTGTGAGAATATCCTCTGCAATTCATCGGACACAGTGTAAGTGCTTCTTCGAGTGTCGATCGACATCGTCTATTTGCAAGTCTCCAGCGAACCAATGTTTCCCGTCTCCAATTGCTTCGGAGCACCTTCGAGCTATCTTGCTGTAGGAGAGCTCGAGGGGAAAGCCCACCCCCTCTGCCCTAGTTTGCAGAAGATCCTCCTCCCCCTATTCTTCTTCTTCCCCTCGTTTGTTCTTCTTTCTACCTTCCTCTATCATTCGTTCTCCCAAGGAGATCCCTTGGGGTTGCCACCTCCTCTTCTCCCGTTGCACCAACAGCCAAGCAGCTGCCCCCTCCTCACCGCCTGCAAACTCTTCGACGACCCCTCTTCTCCTCCATATCCAAAATACAAAAGGAGGAGGAGGGCTAAAATATAAGGACAGAACCCAACACTGGCAAAAGCCCTAGAGAATAACCCATCGATGGTTTTCTCCCTACCGACGAGACCAAATCCATTAACGGGGCTCCGACCCTCCTTATTACTTGCAACACCACTTCACCGTGGAGCCGCTCCCACTCGCCAGCCTTCGTTGTTCCGTCATGTTCTACGACACAATAATTCCATGAGTCGACACCCCTCGTCACCATAGACTGTTCTCGCCGTTATTGCAGGGCGAACCTATCACCGTCGCATTCTCTCCATTCACCTTAGACCTCGCATACGTCTGAGAAATTGGTTCTGCATCGCATCTGTAGCAGATAAGGAGGTCGGGACTCCCTTCACCATCCGGGAACTCCCTCCACCGCGCATGTAGCAGAGACGAGGTGTCAGGACGAGATTCTCCAGACCTCCCTTCGCCTTTCAGCAAGAATGGAGGAGGAGGAGGTAACAGTGAAGATGGATGGCCAGATGGGTATGGCCCTGTGAGGAATGGTTGGGAGCAAGAGGGAGTAGATAAGGAGATGGGAGGTTGCAGGAGATGCGTGGGCCGCTCGATTTCTTACGATTCGTGCTCAAAAAAAGTACGAAATCATGTGAATCATTCGATCAAAATCGAACGGTCCACACATCTACTGCAGATTCTGCTGCAGCAGCCTCTGCAATAGATGATCCTCTCTAGTAGATAAGAGGAGGAAGGAGGGAGACGATAAAACACAAAAATTACCAGTCATTTGATTCTTACTTGGTTTTATTAACTAAAGATGATGGTTAAGTTAGTGGAGTCCGAGGAGTATGTGCATACAATGGACCATTATTCAGGGTTCTTGATGTAATTTATGATTATTGAAGGTTATGTACGTAATATTGAAGTATGCATGATTATGCATGTAAACATCTCATTTTGAATTATGTAAAAACTTCAAGGGATTTTTACCTGGCAGACCCTATAAACTTTTTAAATTATCTCTACGACCTTTTGCACAACGTAATTACCCCACCGACCCTAAAAATTACCCCAAGAACCCCCACGGGCTTCAAACAGATTATCCGGAGGGTTCATGGGGTAAGAGTTGAAAAGTTTATAGGGTCGATGGAGGAATTATGTTGTTTCAAAGGTCGTAGAGGTAATTGACAAAGTTTATAGGGTCTGTCGGGTAAAAATCCCAAAATGAGAATATTTTTATCATATAATGGTCTAAATCCCTCCATGTATTATCATAAGATACCACAAAAAAATAAAAAATTAAAAGTCATGGTAGTGAAGTTGGCCTTGCCATGGGGTTAGTTCCATTTTACCCCTTGTATATATTTATGTTAGTGTTATCTTTTTTAAATCACTTCGTACTTGGTAGTAGCTTGATCAATATATGCTAATATTCTTTAATATCTGATCCTAATTTGATTCATATTAGTATTCACTTTTTATTCAGTTAGATTCATATTAAATGAATGTTCAATCTGGATTCATTGAATTCAACTGTTGAGGATATGGTTTCTTATATCCATATTTTATTCATATTTGTATCTATATTAAATATAGATGAAAGGGATATGGATATGAAGATAGTCATTTGTGATCCATTTTCATCTCTATCTCCACCTCCACTATGCTCCACTAGGATGAAAATATATACAAATATATCCATATCTGTTCCTATCTGCATTCACCAAATAGAGGACATGGTTACTATTTTCTTATATTCGGCGAAGATGAATGCGGATACGAATACAAAAACTCAATGTTCGACGAATGCAGACACGAATTTGATAATCCTAATTTTCCTTAATACGAATATGAATGTTCAATTTTTTTAGGATATGAATACAAATATTCATTTTTGAAGGATAGAATACACATATTTAAGTACAAATACGGATATGAATAATCAAATTTTGGAGGATGCCAATACCAATATGATATACATATAAGTTTGATTTCTTTTTTATTATTTAGTTATTTTTTAAGATTCTATTATTATTTAGTTATTATTTATGTCCATATTCATTGTTAAAATTAAGATACTTTTTATATATTGGATATTCGTGTGAATCGCAAATGTTCATAGCTTTTAAGTAAATTTAGATATGTCTAACGTTTATAAGTTTTTTTAATTCATTTGCCAAATATCCGTATCCGAATTGTTTTTGCATTCATATTCACATTTTGATGATATTCATATTTATATCCGAATTTAGAAAAAAGATAGAAATATGGTAACACGTATAAACATATCCGTATCCTACGGAATTGCATCATCCTCCCTCTTCCCTAAGAGGGCCACCCTCTTGAGCAATCTGCCATCTATCATGTCATCATCACCTACTTAATCTCGTACATCTCTTATTACTTTAATTGTTAGGACACATTTATTGTTTATAAAATAATATACATGTGTCTATTAAATATTCATATCCGAATTATGATTATTTGTTTCTATATTTGTGACCATATTTAAGGTTATGCTTTGTGATTTTCAACATTCGCAGATATATCTATGTATCAATACTCATATTTTAGAAAGGACAAGGATAGGATAACTCCTATATTTGTATCAATCTGTTTGCATCCCAAGTTCATCCTCCCCCTCTTTTGTTTGCCACGAATTAGAGGAGGTTCGTCTCGATGCTGCCCTCAATGGTATCTCCACATATCCTCAGTTTGGCAAAGGGAGGCGAGGCAACTTGGCCATGATTCTCTAAAGCGTTGAGGAAGACGACCGAGCTTTAGGCTTGGTATGTCCAGGCTCAGGAAGACAAGCCTACGGTGACTCGTATGCACGTTGCATGCACGTGAGGGCGGAAGAAAACCAGGCCCACTTGCCTAGCATGTGTGGGTGAGGGAATGATCTTATGGACCAGTTGCAGTTGTGTTTACAACCTGCAAGGAAACGATGGAAAATTTGATAATAAATTAAAGGGTAAATTATGAAAAAGTGCCCAACTATGTATCGATTTTCAGTTAGGGACTTGACTTTTCAAATGTAACAAAGAGGAGTCGGATCTTCTTTTTTTGTCTCAAATACAGGCTTCCGTAAGTTTTTGCGACCGTTATATGTTGACGTTAAACTTTTAGGTTGAAAGTTCAGGCCCCTCTTTACTGCAACTAAAAAATAAGGCCTCTAATTGAGAATCGTCGTATGGTTGAGGTCCTTTTTTGAATTTATCCTAAATTGTCAAAAGCACATGCGAGATATATTTACATGGAAATATATTTTATATATTCACAGTATCAATTAAATTCAAGATAGATTTGCCCAACAGCACTGTGGATTCCTAACATGCCCGAAGGATTAAAATCCAAAAAAAAATCTTGGAAGATAAATAGTTGCACGAGAGAGCTGTATATATGACTAGAAACAATGATGATGAGAATTTAGGAACATATAACAGAGCTGATAGATTAGATTTTCTGCAGCTACTGACATTTTTAACTGTTAACATAGTATATCTTTCTATGCTCATGCTGGTTTATAAGTTTGAGAATCAAAGTTGCTACTGCAGTCATATGCAACTCAAATGTAAGCGTTCAGTCAGGGGGCCATGGCCCTTCCTTAATTCCTGTATTTCACATGTATAATGTATTATAGTTTTGATATTGCCCCTCCTTAATTTTAGAACAAGTCTATGTATGTAAAGGAAAATAACAAAACCAGTGTATGGTATGGTGGTAATATGGTGTGTTTATGGATTTGTGGAGCAAGGTCTGATTCTCCTCAACATTAATTAATTTTTATTACAAAAATTTAGTACCTCTATAATTTGATATACAATGAGGTTAAATCTCTCATTTATTCTCCTATTTTTTCTAGAAATCCTTACAAACAAAATAAACTTTATTGTTTCCTTTTAACCATGGAATTTTTTGTTTAAAACTTTCACTTTATTATTTAGAGAACTAGACAAGTTTAAATAATCATATTTAACAAAAATTTAAAAAATCGCCATTGAAAAAAATAATTTATTTGAAAAATCTAACCATACTAATAAATTTTAAATTGTAAGTTTACCAAAATCAAAAAAATATCATTTGAAAATATTAACTTTATTTAAAAATACCATTTAAAATATAATAAATTTTTCTCCTTTTTGAGCCTAAATATAAGACGTATACTTGGCCCCTCCTTAATAAAATTCCAGATTCCGCCCTGTGTTCAGTCCTCTCAGAATTGAATAGATAAAGAACATACATACCTATGTAAACAGATCTCCCACAGACAACTCTCTGTAATCGAGTAAAATGTTAGAATGCAGGCGTCACCCATGTTGACATGATATTGGACCATTCGGAATCGATGCGACGGTACGTCCCGACTTTCTGAGCTTCCAAGTCGAAAATGGCCAGATCTTTATCCGGGCTCCAGCCCACACCAGCATTGTCCAAACGGTGGCAGTCGTCACTGTGTTGGGTTTCAATTCCGGGAACTCCATTGTGGACAGAGCGATGGAGCTAAACTCGTCCAAGAAGAGGGCATAGTTCCCTATACTTGTAGTGATCTCTGCGTCTCCCTGCAAATCATTAGGCATCCTGTAAACCTTGACAAGGAGAGTGGTTTCCGGAGGAGACATGTAAGCACGAGACACTAGGATCAGGTCACCATTGGGCAAGAACACAGGGTAGTCCTCGAATTGGCAGTCATACATGAAACAATAATCCTTTAATCCCGATTTTTACATACATCTCTTTGGTGATGGGGATAAGAACCCCGGAAATCGGCCAGGGACCAACGGTCACAGCAGAATTTGGGGGTCCAGACTTTGAAATCGGTGGGGTCGTTTACATCACAGGTGAAAAACCGAATGAAGGAACCGGGAATCCACCGCTCATTATAGCAGAGTCCATAGAGCTTCTTCCCGTGTATGCGAAGGGGCCCGTACACTCCAAGCTCGGGATCAAGGATCGACGACACCCTCACTCAGATATCGAGGTTTCCGGCGTCGGCAAATGCCGTGAAAATTCCACCTGAACTTTTGATCACCACGATGTAACAGAGTCAACAGTGCCTTCTTCTATAGAAGAAGAGGAGGAGGAAATAACGAGAACTTGTAGACGGTGGCTCTGGTGATGGGGTTGATCATGAAGATGCCTGTGAAGGGATCGTCCCAGTAGACAAGGAATCTGTGATCGGACTTCCCAAAGAGCCACTTCTGGTGGATCTCGGGGAGGTGAATCGAGTGCCTTCCTGACATTTCATGGACCCCGGGCAAAAGAGAATAAAATCTTTATAAAAAAAATTTAATTTTTTAATTTGTAAATTTCTTATAAACAAAGGGCCTTTAAAAAAAATAATTTAATTTTTTAAATTTCTTATAAATAAAGTTCTTTAAATTTTACAAAAAAATATGTATGTTTATGATCAACGAGCATCAAACAATAAGTAATGAATTAAAATTATAAAAAATAATTTCTACAACCGAGATAGACATCTATGGATATAATGCAACTCAAGGAACGTAAATACAATCAAAAGCTATGGGCAATAGCTAGAAAAAAAAATGTACGACATTTGTTTTTTTAAGTTAGGATTTTTGAGAACGTTCAAGCACAGAAGTACATATATCTATTGACTACAATAACAAAAATATTTTTCAAAAATTAAGAGTTCCATCTCTTAATGTCTATTTTCCATATCATATGGGCTGGAAAAAATAAGGTTAGAGAATAATATTATTCAAGCAAGAAGCACATAACAGTTAATTACAATAAAAATAATACATGTTTTAAACAAACAATAAAATAATAGTTATGAAAAAATAATCAAGTCATCAATTTTTTTATTTGACTGTGGTAATCAGGTCATGTTGATAGTTTCTATTAACAGTCCAAGATCCAAACATATATATGTTAATAAACAATTCAAGTGGTTAACGCTACGTTCCCAATCCCCTACGATGCATAATAACTTTAAATTTTGTAATTTCTTAGAAAAAAAGATAAGAGATGATTTACAATTACACAAATATGGTGAGTAGATGCGCGAATTCAAACAATAATCGTGATTTGTGGATCTAAGAGAAAAATTACAATGCACAAATATAAAAAAATACCATTAACTGAGGCTATGATTTATGGGTGCAAACAACAGCTAGCCATAAATTGAAAGCAAGAGAAATTGCAGCAGTTGCGGAAGTCGCAAATCACAAGAGAAGGAGGTCATATTTGTCTCCAAAGGACATATTTAAGTTCAATATGTGATATTAACTTTTAAGATATTAATGTGGCATTGGGGAACCCAAAGGCTTTTTAGGCATTTAGAAATATGAAGAGTCAAATGACACATGCAAATGTAACTAATTAATAGACCTGTGTAGCCATTTAGACATTGGATTGGTATTTGATAGGGATGAAAACGGATACGGATATATCCGAATATCCGCTTATAGTATTCGAAAATTATCGAATATGGGTATCCGTATCCAAATATTAATCGAATACGGATCGTATATGGATATGGATTGTAAAAAAATTTCAGATATTGATGCAAATATGGTAATAGCTTGAATATCTGGATCTGGATATAAGAATAAAACATTTAATATTATTTTATATATTAGTTAATATAATACAAGACACAACCCCATGTTATTATATTAGCATTATATATTATATAATACAATCAATGATATTAACAAACTTTCATTTATTTGGGGATGGGCATGAACAAAAGTTACGAAACTATATCCTCCTTTTTGCTTTTGGTTAAGAACACATGTCACCTCGATGATCTTTTTTGTCACGATGCAACTTATTTATATTTCATTGTCAATTTTTAAAGGCATTGTAAACTTTGATTAAATACCAATTCGTATTCGCATGTCATCATTAATAGACCCGTTCCATGTTTATTAGATCCATATTTGGATTCACTCTTTCATTGGTTCATATTTGGATTAGCTCTTTATTTAGTCTGTATTTGGGTTCGCTCTTTACTCGATCCATATTTGGATTCGATAAATAGTTGATTCGTATCTGTATCTGTATTTTTAAGGATACGATTTTCTTAATGCATATCCGAATTATATCCGTACCCATATTTGTATTTGATAGAGATGAAGCAAATGTGGATATAGAAATAGGCATATCTGATCCGTATCCGATCCATTTTCATTCCTAGTATTTGAAATAAAAATAATAAAAGCTAACTATATGAAGCCAATTTAGAGGTGGCCCCCCAAAATTGATGGGCCCTAGGCCATTCCACCTCGGGACAAGGCTCAGGGACGACCCTGGGTGAATGTTGTAGATATCACCGGTGTTCGTGTCCAGGAAGCGGGAGTGGCGGTACTCGGAGTCGTCATATCCACGATAGTCACGGGGAGCAAAAGCCATGGGCGCATCACCCTCGGGGACGCCCCCATCTTAATTGCGGACCTCCACGAAATGCATACCACACCTGCGCGAATCAGATCCACTACTGTCAATCTCGTGAAGATCAGGAGCACGATGTCTATGGGAAAGATCGAGCCCCCTCCACCTCCTCCTCCTCGTCGTCATGCTTCCTCCACTCGCGATCTGGTTGCTCGCCATGTTCATCTTCTTCCTTTGCCCTCACCATAAGCCTTTGCACCTGTACGAGCTGCGTTAGACGAGAGAACGAAGCAGGGTTTACGGTGGTACTGTTGTGATTCTTTTTCTTTTTTTCTTATTCTTCTTTTTGAGAAAAATATAATTTTTAGGAAAATTCAAAAATGGAATCAAAACATAAAAAAGAAAGAAATCCTCAATATAATGGTATGAGATTCATTCATAATCCATCATTTAGGGATGGGCATGGTCGGGCCGACCATGCCTAAACCCGTCTAAATATTTTGGGCCTTGGGCTCCGTAATTCTTCCTTTTGTTCGGCCCAAGCTTAGGGACGACTCATTTCTTTGCGCCGGGCCGACCCAAGTCTCGACACGTTCTACATGCCTGCAAAAATATATCATCGACTTGTCATGACTAATTGTCATGAATTCACCCAAAAAATGATCGATCCTTTCCCACTTCAAGAAGTGTGAATACATCGATCATTTCTAGCCAGAAAAAACCCCTTCATAAGCACGAATATCCTCACATATAATATAAGACATTTATCATGAACCAACAAAATGAAGAATAATATTATATTAATTATGAAAAGAATATGCAAAATTCTAAATCATGATCGGTCTGCATTAAGAGAAAAAGCCCGGTCATATTTTATGAATCTTCGTGATTTGGAAACGAATAAGAAGTAGAGCTAACAAAGAAGTTGCATCTCATTTAAAAAAACATTCAAAGAACATGACTTACAATCAACATGGTTCAGCTCCATAATAGCATTATTTTTTCCTCGTTAGCAGGTCTTGGTGGTTCAGTTGACTAGACTCTATAGGATAGGGGTACACGTACACTGATGAATCTCATACTCATCTTGCTGAAAGTCATTAATTAAACCCCTGGCTTAATCAAACCAATAAAATTCACCATTAATTCCTCCTTTTTATACTGTATTATATTGTATATAATTAACCGTTAATTAATTGTATTTAATTACCCTTATTTTCTTTGTAATTATTTTATTATCAAAAGCCCCTAAAAATTAGGTAGAAATTGTCCATAACATCACTAACCCTTAAAAAAGACTAAAAGCACAAAAACAATTCAAAACCAAAAGATCGGTGTTTTTACCCTCTTAAAAATACCCCCCAAAGATACTTTTTATACAAATAACCTCTTTTGACTTTTTATCCAACATAAAACTTGTAGATCTCATCGAGACGAACAACTTTCATGTTTTGACTTTTTCCTAATTTTGCCTCTAACTATTCCTTTTGTAATTATCTTTATTTTTCATTTCTGAATTATCTGATTGGGCCATGTGGCACCATCTGGGCCGCCCACGTGGACCGCTCTCTACCCGCCAGTGATAATCCCAGTTTTTACCCTCTTTAATGTTGTCTAATTGACGATTTCGTTGCAATCAGATAAATCCGGATCGATCAAAAATAACCGCACAAATCGATTAATCAACGAATGAATATACGCACGGTTTTATTTTTGTTTAGCCTGGGCAAGCCCCAGGGTTGACTCAAGAAGGCAAAGGAACAACTCGAGATCAAGTTAGAGGGATTAGATTGTGATTTTCTAATGGATTTTTTTATGCAATAAAAATGCCGATGCACTGATGCGAATGAACTAGGTTATTAAGAAAATCAACACTTAGCCAAATTTAATTTTAATCTAAAATTAATCCAAATTAGCCAAGTGATATTTTTCCTAAGAACCTAATCCAACAATGAATGCAAAATATATTTTTTTGTATTTTTTAGGTTTAAAATGCACAAATGAAAAATACAAACTTTTTTAGGGGTTTTATGCAATTTTCATGCAAATGATATGCAAAAATTATTAAAAATTTACTAGAAGATAAAAATGATGAAATTAAGCTACACTAATTTTTTTGAAATTTTCTGACACTTTTTGATTTTTTTATGATTTTTTTACTGAAAATAGAGCGAATGCAGGTATTTAATTTCTAATAAATCTACGAAGTCAAATTATTCAGAGAGCTATTTATCTCAATTAGATATTTTAATAAGGAATCCAAGAGAGTTGAAATTTCTCAAAAATCTTATTCGTAGAATTAATTAAAAATCAATTACAAAAATCACTCAAATTGGACGAAATTTGGATAGTAATTAAAGAACACTTAAAGGCATCATTAAAAATTATTTCGTAATTTTTGGAGCAATAAATGAACATGTGCGAATTTCAGAGCTTAAATGGGTAAAATATCACTGATTTTCACTCTCTAATTTTTAATAAATAAATAGATGTCCAAAAAATGCAATTAAATAGCCAGAGGATAAAGATTTTATTTCTCTACAATATGTTATTTTTGATTGAATAAAGAGATGCTGAATGATTGTCCAAATTAATGCATGAACTCAGGGGTGTCTTCGCAAAATAGAATTGTAACAAAATAACTCCAACTGTGCACAGGGGCACTTCTGCAAATATGTAAACATGTAAGGATACGAGTGCAATTTTCACAAGTAAATAAAAAAATTAGAATGAACCTTTCTGTTCTTTCTTCCTATGCAAGTAACGCAAGATGGGGGCGGCTAGGGCTGGGAGGCGCAAGGGGACGTGGGCGGCGGCGCGCGGGCGGAGGCGCCCCACGCGGCAGTGCGGTGGCGCAACACCAACGGCGAGGCTGGGCCGGGAGGTGGCAGCGAGCGGCGCTCGTGGGCGCATGAACGGCAGCGTAGCATCGAGGGAGTCGGTGGAGGGCGGCGCCGCTCGAAGCACACGACATGGGGGGGCGCGTTGATTTAGCCGAGATTCGGTGGTCTTAGGTTCCACACAAGGCGGTAACTCAGTCGAAGTGTCGACCACGCAGAAACCCCAACTAAAGTCAACAATGAACCCACAAATAATAAATCAAGCAATGAATGTGAAATCGCGTATTTTCTTTTTCCTAAAATGTGGAATATTTTTGACATCCAAAAAAATCAAATAATCACGTCATTACGTAGATCTCGTCGAGATCTTTCCAACGAGCCCAAGAACACCCAATTCCGATATTCCTAGCTCAAGTTATCGATGTTTTAAGTATAATAGTTGGGACCCATATATGGATCCGAACCATATCTGAAATTGCACCCATTTTCACCTCTCCCTCTACAAATAGAATGTGATAGCCCAATCTTTCAAAGCCCTAGCCACCACCATCCTTCCCTCTCTTTGGAGCACCACCATCTTGGTCGATTTCATCATTGGAAGGCCGTCGTCGATGTCGGAGGAGGAGCTCGATCAAAGATCCGCGACCACCATCACGTAGAAAAGCTCGAGGTCACCTTCGTACACGCATTCGCTTTACAATCGAGCGACAAAAATATCATTCCGCATGAGAGGAGATCCCGAGGGAACATCCTCGGAGGTAACGATGTTATACCTTCCTCTTGCTGTTGGGTTCATACAATTTTTTATCCCATGTCTTGAACATTGTTAGAGCCTTATCTTTATATATAGACCTTAAATTGTAATGGTAAATACCTTCTCCTTGTTGTTGAGTTCCACATGTTTATAAGTCCTATATTTTTTAATGTCATTAGAGATGTAGGACACTCACGGGATAAATTGTATATGATTAACGATGTCTTATAACGTAATATGCTTTTAGTTATGATTGTTACCTCTATCCCTGATGTAAATTGTAACTTACGTGGATTTTATCCTCATTATTCGAAAAGGGCATTATGACTCATACTCACTTGAAGAAAGAAAATGCCATTGATAGGTCATGTTTGAGAATAAATTTTCATCCAAGTTAAAATTGTGTAATTTGAGCAAACAAAAAAAAAGAAAAAGGTAATACAGGAAGAGGGGTAGTGCTCTACGGATATTCATGAATTTGGTTAGTACAAAAAAAGGGTCGCATAGCACGTTAATACGTTACAACAAAATTTTGAACTGAAGAGCATTCCAATCTTTGAAACTACCTGATTAAATTAGTCTTAATTTGTCATAGATGGTTATTGAATGAAATGTAACATTCGCATAATCATTGAATAAAATGTAACGTAAGAATTATGTGTAGGTGAGACGTCTACTTGAAATGTAATTGAATCATGTATGTTAACTTTTTTTTCAAATGAGATTCATAAGTGCAATTTATAACCAATTGAATTCTCAAGGCAATAAGCATGCATTATAGATGCAATATTACCATGCAATATCTAATGTTACTTAAGTTATTTTGTATCCGCAAATGCTTGTATCTTGAAGCCTCTTAATTATCATAATGAATTCCTTTTATTGTTACTTAGTATATCGATAAGGTCTGAATGAGGGACCTTATTTCTAAGAAATATTAATTAGATACATAATTTATAATCCTCTAACATGATATTATACTGAACATATGAACAACTGTTTGGGATAAAAGGTAGCAACGTTAGTTATGGTATACACTCTACTCAAGACGTATACTTAGTAAATAAAGGGGTTGTCTATGAAGATATCATCCATCCCGTACCACTTGAAAGGAAAATAGAAATAGTATGAAGGCGATTATATTTGCTATGGAAGAGTTGTAAACTACTTGTGTTAATCACACAGTGATTAGTTACTGTCAGGTGAAATCACATATATTATATGCGTCCACAAGTCTTCTTCTAATGGATGCATCACAAAATAGATGTAAAGAAAATTGAACTGAACTTATACTGAATACACATATATTATAAATGACTATTAATTTACATTGGCCACTGGCATAAGCATTTTCAAAGTCAACATACATCTAGCCGTACTTGTAAATAGTGATGAGTTGTCATTGGAGTGAGATCTCAAGATAAACAGGTAGTTGGAATTAGGTGCTTCAAGGGATTGGGCTTGCACCCTTGGCCCCCGGGTAGATGCGACGAAGACCGCAATTCCAACGGACGAGTTGGATGACGTGTTGCACCTAGCAGCCCGGTAGCATCCGGAGTCGCTTGACGGAGTAGGCAGGTGGTGCGGTTGGTGTTCATGGTTTCTCACTTATACACGATTATAAGACTCTATTTAAAATTAGATGTGGCCGCATCTAATTTTACTTCGAGTAATATTATTGTGAGAGGTGTTCCGGGATGTGGTTTGAAGTTGGAGAAATCGGGATATATCTTATCTTACTATAGTCGAACAGAAATCTTGAGAGTTACTCAAGATGAATACAAGTTCCCGCATAGCGGATGCCTGCGAGTTGCGTACTTGCATGTGCTAGAATAATATGAGATGCGATTAATGATCAGATGCCGGTAGTTGTAATTAATTATCATTGTGGTCCCTAATCAACTTGTTGAAATATCAAAATCGCTATAGTAGTACTCAAATGATCAATAAATCAATAAATAAAATCAGTTGATATGTGATCCAAAGTGAATCAGAATGAACTTGATATTTTTCTCCGATCTATAATACATGCATATGCCATTGAATAAAGTTGAGTATACATTCTTTTCTTACCTCCATATTAGTCATTATAGTGTTTCGTTACTGGGCAATTGCTCATAACGTTACCCTCGTGTGAACCCAACAGGTATACCTGAGCAGCCGCCACCACAGTAGTGGTCTTTGGAGGAGATCAGACTTTTCTTCGTCATACTTGCATCAGACAGGGTGCGTCCTACTTAGAGTAATTTATTTACTTCCCACTATTTTATGTTATTTTTGAGAGACATTGTAGCGAGATATGTGGAGAGCTTCTTCTACAAAATTATAATTATATGATATATCTCATTTTGTAGACATGGACTTGATGATTACGGTTATCAATGAGAATGGATGGTGCATTTTACTTTCCATTTCACATTATTCTCCTGTTGTTATTTATATTTCAAATGTTAATCTAATGTGCATAAGATGGTTTGCTGAGTATCATAGATCGTGGGCGTATTTGGACCGTAGGTCCGACACTCCCGTCTCGTCGGTTTCGGTAGCCGAAGGGGCAGGGCGTCACAGATGGTATCAGAGCATGATACTCCATTCTATCTTTGCATATTAGATTATCAACGAGATTTGGAATATAAATATAGAACAAAGCCTTCTAATTTTGGCATTAGTCAAGGAGAATAATTGTAGTCCTGTTTAATGAGTCCATTGTCTTTCCAATCATAGAAATAAAGTCTAATATAATGATTTTGTAGGGAATCATGCCGCCTCGTGTTGACCCTGATGTTGCACAACAGTTAGCCTTACTAGTTCAGGCTGTGCGGGGTATACAACAGCGTCAGGAAGTTTTGGAGCAAAGGCTCCTCCAGCAGGATGACTCTTCATATCAGCCCTCTCGTGAGGAGGAGGACAGTGTTCACCCTTCGGTGTCTCTGGACCCAGAAGGATCAGAGGACCTAGAGGCGTTACAAAAATATCAGACGACCTACGCAGCATATCAGAGGTCTAAGGTGCCACAATTCTTTGGCACCGGCACGCCAGATGAGGCTGAGCTGTGGATGGATCACGTATCCAAAGTTTTGCGGATGATCCATGCTCCTGAAGAGTCTTGGCTTACTTTCGTGGAATTTTCACTAGCAGGGTATGCTGAACGTTGGTGGTACACCACCAAGGAACATCTGGGAGATCCCATAATATGGGAATTATTTCTTGACGAATTTCGTAGCCAGTTCTATCCTGGCCACTGGGTTGAGGATCAGAGAAGGTTGTTTGCAGAGCTGAAGTAGGGGACAATGACGGCCCAAGAATACCTCATTCGCTACACTGAACTCTCCCGCCACTCGCCAGCGACTACTGCTTTTCCTGAGGAGAATTTACAGAAGTTCATTCGAGGACTGTGTGATGATGTGAAACATCAGCTATCTGCATTGGATTTCACTTCCATCAAGGAGGTAGCTGCTAAAGCTACTAAGATGGAGGCAACTCAGAGTCGACTTCAGGGGAGTCCATCACATTTCCAACCATCTCAGTCCGGGAGATCTGCTCGCCGAGATTTCTACAGAGCTCGTAGAGAGCGTCGTTTCCACCCAGTGGCTACCACCCCTACCATTAGCAGATTTGCCCCTACACATACTTTGGGGCAGGGCTTGGCGAGTCGCGGTACTACTTCCTTCCGCTCTTCGACGCACTCACAGGGTCACAAGACAGGAGGTGCTAGCCTTGCCTCGGGAGGCTTCTTTT
Organism: Ottelia alismoides; assembly: GCA_037367405.1. NCBI lineage: Eukaryota > Viridiplantae > Streptophyta > Magnoliopsida > Alismatales > Hydrocharitaceae > Ottelia > Ottelia alismoides. The sequence goes on along the minus strand of JAZKJV010010053.1, from coordinate 216,905 downwards.
CTCAGCCAGGAGATCGTAGGTGTTTCCACTGCCAACAGTCGGGCCATTTCAAGGTCAAGTGTCCCTTACTTGCCAGCAACTCAGGCAGTCATCAACCAAGGGTATGATCAACTTTCTCACCCGCACAGTCACATGGATCAGCTTCTCATCGTGGAGGTCGAGGCTTTCAACGTCCTCCACCACGACCAACTTTCAGTGCTGCAGGTTCTACCGCTCCATCACACCCGCAGGGACAATTGAATGCAACCACACAGAAGCAGGCCCGCGCCTCAGGATCTGTAGTGCGAGGTATGCTTTCAGTGCATGGTATATCCTTACATGCTTTATTTGATTCGGGAGCTACGCACTCTTTTCTTGCACATCGATTAGTGCCCAAGTTAGATAAAGAGTCAGTCTGTGTTCCATCTCCTTACTACATCAAGGGCCCAGGGGGCCAATTATTCATAGTACGAAAAGCAGTGGAGAATGTAGCAGTGCAGATCGGCGGACACATATTGCCCGCATATCTTTTACTCATTCAGTTAGAAGATTTTGATGTCATCTTAGGTATGGATTGGTTCGAGCAATATCACACATGCCTTGATTGCTCGATAAGACGATAGGGTTCCATCTCCCAGGCATACCTACCTTTCAGTTTGATGGACGTACCTCAGATAGTGAGGTCTTGTATGTATCGGCATTGAAGGCCCAACACATGCTCGATCAGGTTTGCATAGGTTTTCTCGCCCATGTTGTTGAGTTACCCATCAAAGATCGTATGATTGAAGACGTCAAAATTGTACGAGATTTTCCTGATGTATTCCCAAAGGAATTACCTGGACTACTGCCAGAGAGGGAGATTGAGTTCGATATTACTTTGATACCCGACACGCAACCGATCTCCATCTCTCCATACAGAATGGCACCAGCCGAACTCAGGGAGCTCAAAGTACAACTACATGAGTTGTTGGAAAAGGTATATATACGTCCCAGTACATCACCTTGAGGAGCACCATCCTCTTCGTAAAGAAGAAAGATGGGTCTATGCGCTTGTGTATCGATTACAGGAAATTGAATAAAAGGACGGTAAAGAACCGTTACCCGCTTCCGCGAATAGATGATCTTTTCGATCAGTTGCAGGGTGCAGCAGTATTCTCAAAGATTGACCTACGATCGGGTTATCATCAATTGAGAATTAAGGACACAGATATGCTTAAATCTGCTTTTCGCACTAGATACGACCACTATGAGTTTGTGGTTATGCCATTTGGACTCAATCACGCACCTGCCGCGTTCATGGACATGATGAACAGAATTTTTCATCCATACTTAGATTGTTTTGTGGTAGTATTCATTGACGATATCTTGATCTACTCACGTGATGAGCATGAGCATGAGCAGCATCTGCATACTATTCTTGAGACACTCAGAGAACACAAGTTGTATGCAAAATACAACAAGTGTGAATTTTGGCTCACTGAAGTAGCTTTCTTTGGTCATGTAATTTAAGGGGCAGGTGTGGCAGTTGATCCAGCCAAGATAGAGGCAGTCATGTCCTGGGAGCAACCCAAGATAGTTACCGAGATACGCAGCTTCTTAGGCCTCGCCGGCTACTACAGGCGTTTTGTTGGGGGCTTCTCGTAGCTAGCTCTACCACTTACTCGTCTGACACAGAAAGATGTCCCTTTCATTTGGAGCGACAAGTGCAAGCTAAGCTTTCGTACATTGAAAGAAAGACTGACCAGTGCTCGATTCTCACCCTTCCTTCATGCCCCTTAGAGTTTACGGTTTATACTGATGCATCAAAGGAAGATTTAGGAGCAGTGTTGATGCAACGTGGTCATGTCATAGCATATTGATTTAGCCGAGATTCGGTGGTCGTAAGTTCCACACAAAGCGGGAACTCAGTCGGTGTGTTGACCACACAAAATCTCAACTAAAGTCAACAATTAACCCACACTATAGATCAAGAAATAAGATATAAATGTGGAGTTAAAATTTATTTTTAACTCTGCACAAGATGTATAGCAAGCAAGTATGCAGAGAGTTCGAACACATGGAGCAAACAGGGTAATTCAAAAAGATGTGTGTGTGTGTGTGTGTGTGTGAATGTGAGTGATGTCTACACTATGCAAGCAAAGAGTTTTTTTGTGGAATTTTTAATTTTTATTTTTTTTAATTTTTTTTAATTTTGTATTTTGATTTTTAATTTTCTAATTTTTATGATTTTATATTTTATATTTTTTTCCTTTTTCAATAATAGAATATAAAAATAATGTAATACAAGGGGTGATAAAATATTTATAAAAATATGCAAAAATAGTTAAAAATTCAGAAATAAAGTCTTTTTGGTATTTTTATAACTTTTTACTATTTTTGTTATTTTTGGGTATTTTTCAGATTGTTTTTGGTATTTTTAAATAGCAAAATGAAGCAAAACAATGAATAAGCTACTGGCTGGGGATAAAATGGGAATTAAAAATAGCAAACAACCACAAAATTTTCCTAAACTAATTTTCAAATAAAGATAATAAAATATAGAAGAAACAAGAACTGAGTTTATAAATTTTGGAGTTTTCTACAATTTTTTAGATTTTTTTGAAGTTTTTATGTATTTTTGAATTTTTAAGGTTTTTCTTTTGAGATTTTAAGGGATTTTTGTACTGACACTAAAATAGGATAAAATAGACAGTAGGGATTTTTTTTTGATTTCGAGGTCTTTTACTATTGTTTTGGTATTTTCTAAGCTAGATAGTGAATAAAAAGCATGTTTTTGATTTTTAATAAATATGAAAATGCAATAAAATCAAAAACTAAAAATATGGCGTTAAAGTCCAAGCACACGGGAGCTTAAGTTTAATTTTTGAGAATTTTTGGAATTAAAATGATGCCTTAATTAATTAGATCTAGCACGCAAAAATATCAAGACTGGCAGGGGTTTATATGCAAATATCCAAAATTCCAGGGGCCTAATCGCAATTTTTACGCAAAATTTAATACTTAAATGAATACTTCATGGACTGAATAGCAAACACCAAACCCGGCGGGGCTTTGTAGCAAAACTCCCACCCTCGTACGTGCAACGCACGCGCTTGGGGAGGGGTAAATAATAATTACCCAAAACGCGGGGGCTAAAATATAAAATGGCCAAAAGGTTTTAAAATAATAAAAATTGTGCTGGACTGAACGCTAATACAAAAAGGTCGGAGGGTTTAACCGCAAAAACGCCAAGTCACGTGCGCCGACGCACGTGACCTGGCGGGGGCCAACATGCAATAATACAAAAACGCAGGGGGGCCTTTAGTAAATTCTACAAAATAATTAAGGTGCAGATGAAAGTTTAAAAGTTTTCTGGATATTACACAAAAATGTGGGGGCGCGGGCACAAAAGTCACCACTTATCCACGTGGCACGCGTGGATGCTCTTTGATGAGAGAGGATCGGACGGAGGTAATCTCTCAAACACGGACGGCCAGGATCAAAGGGGAGGGGGGAGATGGACGACAACTGTAGCTTGCCTCCCTCCCCTTCGTTCAGTCTTGCACAGGTGCGGGTCGGGCGGCCATATCGCACGGGTGGCAGCGTCCTTCTTCTCCGGCGAGCTCGAGGTACAGCCCCCCAGGTGGTTAGGCGTGGATGTCCAGTACCTGCGAGATGAAATGGGCTCGAGAGCACGTCTCGGTCGGCTCGTTAAGTGCGGTGGGTGAGTATGCAAAAGGTGGTGGCTCGCTGGAGCAAGCTCCGGCGAGAGGTATGCGGATGGTTACAGAGTGTTTCTTAAGCAAAATAAACGACAGAGAAGGAGAGATAAGGCTACAGGAATGAAATTGCACAAGAAAAAATTAAGGAAAAACACAGAACCTCAGAGCAAAATGCTCGAGATGGACCTCGACGGTGGCACGACCGTCGGAGATGGTGGAACGTTCTCAAGCCTTAACCGCACCTCGACGAGGGAGCTGGGTCGACCCTCTGTCACCGGGGACTCACAACAAGGGCTCGGAGGTCTTGGCTTTGGCCAAAAGAAGGTTCAAAGAGAAGGGGAAGATGCAGGGGTCGGTTTTGAAAGATGGTCGACGGGTGAACTTCGAGGCAAGATCACGAGCGGATCTTGACTCCATTCCCCTAAATGATCCTTGGGCGTGTAAGCTCAATGGTAGGGGAGAAAAAACCAAGAAGGGATCGACCCCAAAAAGTGAAAGACGAGGTCTCCAAAAATCCGTGAAATCGAGGAAAAACCACAGTCTGATAAGAGCCAGACCTCGGTCAGAGAGTTGACTGAGGTCAACCAAGGAAGAAATCTGGTTGGTCCACGTGGACCAACCAAAAAAAACCTTGGAAAAAATACTTATAAATTCATTAAAAAATAGAAAATGAATTAATTAAATTTTGGTTATAAAATAAAAAATGTTTATTTTTTATAAATTATTTTGTAGTGATTTTTATTTATTTTTATGGGGTGTATAATTACAAGTTGCCTATTATACCCTTTATAGGTATAATTCCTATATATTTGATTATTTGATTTTTATTCGGTGTATTTTAATTTTATTATTTTTATTTATTAATTTTTAAAATTATAGAATACTTTTATATACACAAATATATTCTTATTTTATTTTTCGGATGTGTTTTGTATATTAAATAAAATATAAGTAGGTAATATATAGGTATGTATATAGGTAGTATACCAATGTATTGTATTTATAGGTATTTTTATTTTGAGTTTTCTTTGCATCTTTATTCTGATTTTAATGTACATAATTATTATAAGTAATATTTACATAATTATAAAAATATAAAAAATACAAATATAATGAATAAATAATAAAATGAATATTTTAATTTGTACAATTATACAATGTGGGTCCAAAACTCAACTTTCAAACCGTAGCTCCGCCAAATGCGAAACCACCGCCATTAAATAGCTTATTTTCTTCTATATACAATTAAAGGTGAGTTTGCTGCATTTGGAGTTTTCAGTTGTGAGATACGGGTCTGGGAAGTTGGGATTCTGGATTTTTATTCAGACCATAACTTTTTATCAGTGTATTATTTTTCAGTGAAATCAATTTTATATTTTTCTTTATAAAATTATCTACAACTTTCATGTACAAAGTTTATTTATTTGAGGTATCAAAAGTGGAACCAAAAATAGGTCCCAAATTTAATAAAGAATGAATAGAATAATATAGGTATTTGACCCTTATCTCCCCCTACTTTATTCCTTGTCGACCTAGTCATCGAGATGCCTAGGTCTCGGGGTTTTGGGTCATAAAATATTTACAATATTTTATTCTTTTTCTTTTCTTTTATTTATTCTATAATTTTGGCTTTAATTACAATATTTTATACACTATTTAGATGCACATGCAGAATGCTAAGATTGTGTATTTAATGCTATTTACAGGCATTTGCTAGGGTTTTTGGTGCCAAAATGATATAATAAAGATGATGAAATGTGGATTCATCATCCCCCTATACTTTACCTTTGCTAGTCCCTAGCAAACACTTATGCAATAAGTGCAAAAAGAAAAAAGAAAGAAAAGAAAAAGAAGAACTTGGATTTAGTTCAATTACCAAACTTGTCTTCACAAAATCAAAGTTTAGAGCTTAAGTCGGACCTTTGGAATTTTAGTGCGGGCAGAACCTTAACGAGAACCGAATTTGAAATCCAACAGTCCTTGAGAATCCCGAAACTCTGTCCAAGTCTCCGCAATAGCCAAGTCAGAAACATCTCAATTCATACGCAAACCGTTACGACTATGAATTTGACTCGTACAGTGTAAGTGATGGTGGATCTCCCCAACTAAAATGACAAAGAGACTGACTTCTTCAGTACAACAACCCAATGATTCCCCAATCCAATAACTCCATCCTCGAGGAGCGGGGTATTCCCTTCTAAGTTTAAGTGGCAACCAGCTCAAGAGGAGTGGGTGAAGAGAAGAATGGACGATAGCTAGTGTAGCTACCTATCCTGGGATGCAAGACCAGTGTAGTCAAGTCATCCTGCTGCAGGCTCACATATTTGACTTTGGAACTCAAGCTTGCTTGTTGACTTTACAACATTTGTACATACTTGCAGGATTTTTATTTTTGTACATGCCTGAACATTTTTTTTGAAATACTATTCACAACAGCATTTACATAAGGAGTTTTCCTCTTGAGCCAGTAGACTATCCCTCTTTTGAAGCTTTATCGCAACCCACAGCCTCCTGTCTTTAGACTTCCTTATCACTGGATGGGTTGGGGTGCACTTCCCTCCCTAGAGGAGGACAAATGTTTCCACTTGTGTGCGTCTCATACCGGCAAATCCAATCCCCTCACCACTCCAACTGAGTTGAGCCATGTGAAAGGTGCATGTGTCCAAGTTAGGTCATTATCAACAAGAGTTGTGCGTGTGCTCCGAAATACTTCTACTTAGGCAGTCAAGAATCCATTGAACCAAGTCTCGTGATCCTCAAAGAATTAAGTCAACTAGACCTGAAGTACCTCAAACCCAGTTCCTTTAAGGTTCCTGTTATTAAGTAGATTTTAAGGTCCAATCAAGCTCCAATCTTCGGATTTTACTTAGACTTGTTCAACTATCAAACTCAATCCGAAAAATGCGAATGCTATGCAAATGCAGAATGCAGAAAATATTTTTGTGATGCAATTTTCAAAGTTTTTGAACTTTTTATGGATTTTTGTAAAGATGATGCATGCATTTTTTGTATTTTTCAGAAGGATTTTTCAAATGTTTTTGGATTTTAGTTTTGCAAATGTTTTTGGGATTTTTGAAAACAAAAAGTTTTGGATGAAAACTAGGTTAAAATATGTACACGGGAGTGCTTCTTATATATACAAGAAGTGGATTTTAAGAATTTACAAGGGTAAGTGATCAATGTATATAGAGTGGGTTTTTGTGGGATGTTCATATATTCCTCAAACTTATTTGACACAAGATTTTCACACAATTTTTGAAAACTATAGTCCAAAATAGTTTTTACTAACATTTTTGCAAACATGTACACACATTTGAAAATCATTTTGCACAGGTTTTCAGAACAGTATATATAGATTTTTCAAAATATTTTTGCAACCATTTTTCAAACCATTTGCAACTCATTTTCAAACATTTTTATTTCACACAAAGAAAAGAAGTTTTACAAACCACACAATTTTACACAGGTTGAAAACATGTAACAAAATATTTTCAAAATAGTTTTCAATAAATGTTCACACAGATTTTCAAACTATTTTTCAAACATTTTGCAAAAAAACATTTTCACCTGATTTATTAATCAGTATATAAAAAAGAATTCGAGGAATGGTAACATCTTTTTATTAAGAATTTTTAATGAATTTTAAAGAATTATTAGCCCTATTATTAGGAAAATACGAAAATACGAGTTATGGCTAAAGTATATACGTAGTATATACGACCCCCCTATACTTAGCTTGAGCTATGTCCTCATAGATCGGAGAGAAAAGAGTAGACATAACTCGTACTAAGTATAGGCAAGTCTAAAGAATAAACAAACGAACCAATGAGAAGTTGATCGTCCCCCTATACTTAGGATCAAGTAATCCTAAGTATAGTAGACTGTACACAATGCAGGGAGGGTCAAGGGTGGGAATGAATAGATCGTACTCAGATTGTCTCCCCCTATACTTAGGGTAAGATATCCCTACATATAGACAAGAAGAGGAGACAATGGAGAGGATCAAAGAATAGAAATACTCGGGGTGCACACCCCCCTATACTTAGGACAAAGTACGTCCTAAGTATGGAAAACTGTCTACAAGGGCAGCACCTTTTTGATACATAAAGAAAATAGAAAAGGAAAAGAAGAAAAGAAGAAAAGAAGAAAAAGAGATGAGACTAGAAATGAGATCATGAGAATGTACACGTCACTCCCCCTATACTTAGGGTAAAAGAAGCCCTAAGTATAGGCAACAACAGGAGTGATGACACGGAACGAAGAATGAACACTCGGCTCGTCCACCCCCCTATACTTAGGACAAAGTACGTCCTAAGCAAGGCAAACACGAGAATGGGTGGACGAGCAATACGGAAGATAGACAGAGAGTCACAGGGGAGAATCTACAACATAAATGGGTGATCATAAGAAGGTGGAAAGCAAACCTTCTTGCGGGACCGCTGAGGGATAGATCTGATATGGTGTATGTCGACATCGGGGTCCACAGTGGACGGAGGCCGATCAGGGTCGACACGGTGAAGGCCCTCAGTGGAATCGAATCGGAAAGGGACGAACTGATCAATGGAAGCAGTATGGCTAGGTTCTCCCTTGGTGGTCCTATGGTGTGACGGCACAGACTGGTGAGTGGAAGAAGTACGACTAGGTCCGGCCTTGGAAGTCTTGCAGATGTCAAAGTGGAATGGGACAAACTCATCATCCTCGGAAGAAGTGTAATCGGAGTCGTCCTGCGAGTTATCGTCCAGGTCGAAGTCAAAAGGAATGAAATCATCAGTGGAAGTATACGAACTCTGTTCGTCCTCAAGAGTTTCACCTGGATCATATTTTTCATCAAGAGGCCAAAAATTGTGAAGGTTCGCATCATAACCGACCTCAATCATCTTTATTTGTGAGTGACCAGGAACGAACTTATCAGTGGAAGTGTTCAAACCAGGTCCGTCCTGTCTAGTCTTGGTATCTTCCCTCCGCTCAAATGGATCAATCACATAAATGCTTTGGATTTCATCAACACATCGCCACACACCAGGAGGGGGAACTGCAAGGTCCATGCTTTTCGATTTCCTCCCCTTTCGGGGGATCCGTCGGGTCTCATCAATGGTCGCTGAGGAAGCATCTCTAGTATCATCAGATCGATCACAGGCCTCGGAGTCAGCTATGATCGGTGAAGGTGCATCAGGTGCAGGTCTCTGGTCAACTGTGGGTGCGGTGATCAACACTTCGCTCTTGTCAACAGGATGGAAGCGAACCTCTCTTGATCCATAGTCAATAACGACCCTCGCAGAGGCGAGAAATGGTCGTCCCAGGATGATTGGAGATGGCTCCCCTGTGGAGGTCTCCATGGGCAACACGACAAAATCAACATGGTGGCTCGTGCCCTGAATAGAAATGACGGCGTTTTCAAGGATACCCTTCGGCCTCTTAATAGATCCATCAGCAAACTGAACGATCATCCTGATCTTCTTGAGAGGCCCTAAGTGGAGAGACTGTACCAGCGAGAAGGGTAGTATGCTAATCGATGCACCGCCGTCTAGGAGAGTGTGATCACATGTATAGTCAGAGATGGTGCAAGTGATGAATGGTGTAGCTGTGTTCTTCCTCTTGGGAATGGGACGGTGTGTGATGGCGAGGGCAGTGGCCATGGTCAGAATATGACGCTCAGATCTGCTCCTCCGCTTTCTCTTCTTGGGAAGAGGAGCAGATAATTGGGTCATGGCCTGCTGAAGTGGGGTACGGATAATCTCATGAATAATAGCCACCACTTCGGGTTCAGATAACATTTTTTTGAATTTTTGGACTTCCTCCATACAAGGGAGGAAGTCGGAATCAGCATATACACGAGGCACGCCAAGAGCAGTCTGTACAGCGGCATCCTCGGGGTCAAAGGTGGGACTAGGTGTGAATGGATGTGTGGTCAAGGGCTCTCGCAAATGGACTCTCTCCTCACAATATGAATCAACCAAAGTGTCTCCCGAATTCTTTTTGTATTTTTAAATTTTTCTCATTTTTTTGTATTTTTGGCGATTGCAAGCTCCCATGATCACCTATAAGTGAAGCCGTATTCCCGACGAAAGGAGCATTAATCTGATTCTTCCTCAAGAAAGCAAGATCATCATTCATCAAATCAATGCGCTTTGTCATCCGATTCAAGATATCACTCATAGAAATCAAGGGAGGTGACTCCAACAGGTCAGACTTGGGTGGATGTGAAGGTGGAGGTGGATAATATACAGGTGGGGGTGGGTGTGGGTAGAAGTCCGCAGTCTGATACTGTGGCTGAGGCGGGTATGTACAAAAATCAGAAAAAGTGGGAGGAGGATCCTCCCGATAAAAGGGAGGTGGACCGGCTGGAGCGAGTGAGGGATCCGCAAAGTCCGGATAAAATGCACTCCAGGAATACATCTCGAAATCAAAAGGAAAATGATCGGGAGAGCACGACAGTCAAGTCAAGAGAGTGAAGAAAAGGCGCAAATGCGCAGAGATGATCTAGGACACACACAAAACAATCACAGACAAAAATGAAAAGAATACAAACCCTCAATTCACCTACTCAACTTGGTAGAGACCGCAAAGAGCGGTATTTTTATCTTGTCTGTTTTAGAGTTAGGTGAGAAGTCAAAATATTGTGCAAACACTTAGGGGGCTGAAGATAGGATTTGGGCTCTAACCTTAGTGTGTGCGCGAGCAAATAAAACGAAGACAATGAAGGGATTACTCGCCCCAAGAGAATGATTTTCTTTTTGATCGGTTTTAGGGTCAAGTAATATTAGCAGTCCCAATTTTATTGATTATCACTTTTTTTTGGATTTTTAATGAAATGCACGATCCTATCAGGGAGTCAATTCCTTTGAGCACCTTAGTTGGCAAAATCAGAGGGAGAGTCGGAAAAGCAATGCAAGCGTCAAATCAATGATGGATGCTAAAGAGAAATGCTCACCTTGCCTCCAGCACTCTACATGCAAGGATGCTCAGCAGAATTGAAACCTATCTATATGCAAATGCAAAAGCCAATGAAATCACCCTAAGTTTCAGAAATTGCTATTATCAGGAAGAACCACAAGTTGACCACCAATCCTCAACCCTAGAGTCTGGTCTAGGCTCACCCCTCCTCCTCTCGACAAATCGAGTTCAGGAGAAGCGCTTGGCAGGGAGAGCTCGCGGCGCGACGGATCAAAGACTAATGACTCAACTGTTTAAAATTTGACTAAGTTCAAACGAGACTATAGGTGCATGCAAAATATTAAGTGTTTGGCCTTAGTCTATCGCAAGCAATCCTAAAATTAGGGGCCCAATCACGCAAAAGAAATAAAATCAAAAAATCGGAAAACAAAGTAAAAAAATGCGAAGAAAACACGAAAAAGCACGGTGAGCCCCCAAGTGTACAAACACCTGGAAATTAGGCTCAAGAGTGTCCAATGTCCGGGGATACCTGTATTATTACAATAATAGTGGTCTCTCTCTCACTTGAATTGCAAAAATAAATGCAATGAAAGAAAATGAATGCTAAGAAGTTGTCTTGCAAAATCCTCCAAGTCCTTTTTCGTGCTAGGCTAAAGCCGCTTCACGTGGGTGCGAAGGTGCTTCAAGAGGGGCTCCTCCCTCGATCCGCGTACCTCGCACGGAATCCAAACAAGGAAAGTGGTTTGACAATTCAATAGATATATCAAAATAATACAAATAGAAATAAAAGCCGCGAAATGCAGACAAATTATCACAACACAACAAAAATAAGATCTACGCGCTGTTGCTCCCTGGCAACGGCGCCATTTGATTTAGCCGAGATTCGGTGATCGTAAGTTCCACACAAAGCGGGAACTCAGTCGGTGTGTTGACCACACAAAATCTCAACTAAAGTCAACAATTAACCCACACTATAGATCAAGAAATAAGATATAAATGTGGAGTTAAAATTTATTTTTAACTCTGCACAAGATGTATAGCAAGCAAGTATGCAGAGAGTTCGAACACAGGGAGCAAACAGGGTAATTCAAAAAGATGTGTGTGTGTGTGTGAATGTGAGTGATGTCTACACTATGCAAGCAAAGAGTTTTTTGTGGGTTTTTAATTTTTAATTTTTTTAATTTTTTTAATTTTGTATTTTGATGTTTAATTTTCTAATTTTTATGATTTTATATTTTATAATTTTTTCTTTTTCAATAATAGAATATAAAAACAATGTAATACAAGGGGTGATAAAATATTTATAAAAATATGCAAGAATAGTCAAAAATTCAGAAATAAAGTCTTTTTGGTATTTTTATAACTTTTTACAGTTTTTGTGATTTTTGGGTATTTTTCAGATTGTTTTTGGTATTTTTAAATAGCAAAATAAAGCAAAACAGTGAATAAGCTACTGGCTGGGGATAAAATGGGAATTAAAAATAGCAAACAACCACAAAATTTTCCTAAACTAATTTTCAAATAAAGATAATAAAATATAGAAGAAACAGGAACTGAGTTTATAAATTTTGGAGTTTTCTACAATTTTTTAGATTTTTTTGAAGTTTTTGTGTATTTTTGAATTTTTAAGGTTTTTCTTTTGAGATTTTTAGGGATTTTTGGACTGACACTAAAATAGGATAAAATAGACAGTAGGGATTTTTTTGGAATTTTTCGAGGTCTTTTACTATTTTTTGGTATTTTCTAAGCTAGACAGTGAATAAAAAGCATGTTTTTGATTTTTAATAAATATGAAAATGCAATAAAATCAAAAACTAAAAATATGGCGTTAAAGTCCAAGCACACAGGAGCTTAAGTTTAAATTTTGAGAATTTTTGGAATTAAAATGATGCCTTAATAATTAGATCTAGCACACAAAAATATCAAGGCTGGCAGGGGTTTATATGCAAATATCCAAAATTCCAAGGGACTAATCGCAATTTTTACGCAAAATTTAATACTCAAATGAATACTCCGTGGACTGAATAGCAAACACCAAACCCGGCGGGGCTTTGTAGCAAAACTCCCACCCTCGCGCGTGCAACGCACGCGCCTGGGGAGGGGTAAATAATAATTACCCAAAACGCAGGGGCTAAAATATAAAATGGCCAAAAGGTTTTAAAATAATAAAAATTGTGCTGGACTGAATGCTAATACAAAAAGGTCGGAGGGTTTAACCGCAAAAACGCCAAGTCACGTGCGTCGACACACGTGACCTGGCGGGGGCCAATATGCAATAATACAAAAACACAGGGGGGCCTTTAGTAAATTCTACAAAATAATTAAGGTGCAGATGAAAGTTTAAAAGTTTTCTGGATATTACACAAAAACGTGGGGGCACGGGCGCAAAAGTCACCACTTATCCACGTGGCACGCGTGGATGCTCTTTGATGAGAGAGGATCGGACGGAGGTAATCTCTCAAACACGGACGGCCAGGATCAAAGGGGAGGGGGGATATGGACGGCAACTGTAGCTTGCCTCCCTCCCCTTCGTTCAGTCTTGCACAGGCGCGGGTCGGGCAGCCATGTCGCGCGGGTGGCGGCGTCCTTCTTCTCCGGCGAGCTCGAGGTACACCCCCCCAGGTGGTTAGGCATGGATGTCCATTAGCTGCGAGATGAAATGGGCTCGAGAGCACGTCTCGGCCGGCTCGTTAAGTGCGTTGGGTGAGTACGCAGAAGGTGGTGGCTCGCCGGAGCAAGCTCCGGCGAGAGGTATGCGGATGGTTACAGAGTGTTTCTTAAGCAAAATAAACGGCAGAGAAGGGGAGCTAAGGCTACAGGAATAAAATTGCACAAGAAAAAATGAAGGAAAAACACAGAACCTCAGAGCAAAATGCTCGAGATGGACCTCGACGGCGGCACGGCCGCCGGAGATGGTGGAACGTTCTCAAGCCTTCACCGCACCTCGACGAGGGAGCTGGGTCGACCCTCTGTCACCGGGGACTCACAACAAGGGCTCGGAGGTCTTAGCTTTGGCCAAAAGAAGGTTCAAAGAGAAGGGTAAGATGTGGGGGTCGGTTTTGAAAGATGGTCGACGGGTGAACTTCGAGGTAAGATCACGAGCGTATCTTGACTCCATTCCCCTAAATGATCCTTGGGCGTGTAAGCTCAATGGTAGGGGAGAAAAAACCAAGAAGGGATCGACCCCAAAAAGTGAAAGACGAGGTCTCCAACGCGAAATCGAGGAAAAACCACAGTTTGACAAGAACCAGACCTCGGTCAGAGAGTTGACCGAGGTCAACCAAGGAAGAGATCTGGTTGGTCCACGTGGACCAACCAAAAAAACCTTGGAAAAAATATTTATAAATTCATTAAAAAATAAAAAATGAATTAATTAAATTTTGGTTATAAAAAAATGTTTATTTTTTTATAAATTATTTTATAGTGATTTTTATTTATTTTTATGGGGTGCATAATTACAAGTTACCAATTATACCCTTTATAAGTATAATTCCTATATATTTGATCATTTGATTTTTATTCTGTGTATTTTAATTTTATTATTTTTATTTATTAATTTCTAAAATTATAGAATACTTTTATATACACAAATATATTCTTATTTTATTTTTCTGATGTGTTTTGTATATTAAATAAAATATAAGTAGGTAATATATAAGTATGTATATAGGTAGTGTACCAATGTATTGTATTTATAAGTATTTTTATTTTGAGTTTTCTTTGCATCTTTACTCTGATTTTAATGTACATAATTATTATAAGTAATATTTACATAATTATAAAAATATAAAAATACAAAAATAATGAATAAATAATAAAATGAATATTTTAATATGTACAATTATACAATGTGGGTCCAAAACTCAACTTTCAAACTGTAGCTCCGCCAAATGCGAAACCAATTTGCTGCATTTGGAGTTTTCAGTTGTGAGATACAGGTCTGGGAAGTTGGGATTCTGGATTTTTATTCAGACCATAACTTTTTATCAGTGTATTATTTTTCAGTGAAATCAATTTTGTATTTTTCTTTATAAAATTATCTACAACTTTCATGTAAAAAGTTTATTTATTTGAGGTATAAAAAGTGGAACCAAAAATAGGTCCCAAAATTAATAAAGAATGAATAGAATAATATAGGTATTTGACCCTTATCTCCCCCTACTTTATTCCTTGTCGACCTAGTTATCGAGATGCCTAGGTCTCGGGGTTTTGGGTCATAAAATATTTACAATATTTTATTCCTTTTCTTTTCTTTTATTTATTCTATAATTTTGGCTTTAATTACAGTATTTTATACACTATTTAGATGCACATGCATGAATGATAAGATTGTGTATTTAATGCTATTTACAGGCATTTGCTAGGATTTTTGGTGCCAAAATGATATAATAAAGATGATGAAATGTGGATTCATCACATATGCATCACGACAACTGAAGAACCATGAGCGTAACTACCCTACTCATGACTTGGAGTTGGCAGCTATAGTCTCCGCGTTGAAGATATGGCGTTACTATTTATATGGGGTCACGCTTGAGATTTTTACAGATCACAAGAGTCTCAAATACATCTTTGACCAGTGAGAGTTGAATATGAGGAAAAGAAGGTGGATGGAACTGTTGAAGGATTATGACTGTACTATCTTTACCATCTGGGTAAGGGAAATGTAGTTGTTGATGCTTTGAGTAGAAGAGCACATACCGAGGGCACCGCAGCATGGCTACAGACTTGGGATATGCTCGCAGCACTTAGTGAGTGGCACCCCTTTGATAGTGCTGCAGACGTTGTAACTGTACCTGCCAAGTATAGTGGACTATGGGATAGGATTGTACATGATCAGCAAACAGATCAGAAATTACAAGACTTATTCCATCGATGCCTGAAGGAGGAGTTTATTGGATTCAGAGTCTGTGAGTCCATCTTATGGAAGGGGGGCCGTGTATGTGTCCTTGATGATGGTGAGTTAAGGAAAGACATCCTAGATGAGGCTCACTGTTCTAGATTATCTATCCATTGAGGGAGCACCAAGATGTATAGAGACCTCCGTCAACACTTCTGGTGGGAGGGGATGAAGAGAGATGTTGCAGAACATGTCAGTCGTTGCCTTACGTGCCAATTGGTGAAGGCAGAGCACAAGCGTCCTCCTGGCTTGTTACAGTCACTTCCTATTCCGTTGTGGAAATGGGAGAGTATCTCTATGGACTTCGTGACATCCTTACCTCGTACAGTAGGTGGATATGATGCTATTTGGGTTATTGTGGACAGGTTGACTAAGTCTGCACATTTTATTCCCGTGAACATGACATGCACCCCGGTGGATCTGGCCAAACTATATATTCAACATGTTATTCGCTTGCATGGGATTCCCAAGGAGGTTGTATCTGATAGGGACTCTCGTTTCACGTCACATTATTGGGAAGAATTCATGAAGGCCCTAAAAACTGAACTGTGTCTTAGTCCAGCATATCATCCGTAGACGGATGGACAATCAGAGAGGACAATTCAGGCTCTTGAGGATCTGCTCAGAGCTTGTGCCATTGAGTGGCAAGGATCTTGCAAGGATCACCTTCCTTTAGTGAAGTTCACTTATAACAACAGCTACCATGCTAGTATTGGCATGGCACCTTTCGAGGCATTGTATGGGCGAAGATGCACTACTCCCTTGTGTTAGCAGGAAGTGGGTGACAAGGGCATTTATTCCACTCAGATAATAGAGGACACAACAAGAGCAGTGGAAACGACAAGGAAGAAATTATTGACTGCACAGAGCCGTCAAAAGAGCTATGCTGATCAGAGACGTCGTGATCTTGAATTTGATACCGGAGACTTTGTATTCTTAAAAGTATCTCCAATGAAAGGTATTCAAAGATTTGGTGTCAAGGGCAAGTTGGCACCACAGTTCGTTGGCCCTTTCGAGATTTTATCTCGTATTGGGAAGGTAGCATATCGAGTAGCACTCCCCCCTCACTTGGCAGGTGTGCACGATGTATTCCATGTGTCAAACCTTCATAAGTATATTCGAGACCCTCGACATGTGATTAGCTATGAGGACCTCGCGGTTGAACCGAATTTGTCTTTTCCTGAGGCAGACATGCGACAGAAATACCCCTATCTTTTTGAAGGTATGTTCACGAGACCCTATTCCAATCCTCTTTAAAATTTTTATGGGTTTCATTCTCTTTAAGATTTTTATGCCTGAATATACACCACATTGGAAACTTATACGTTAAATCCAACGTCTCGAGGACGAGACTTCCTTTAAGATTTTTATGGTGTGAAATCCCGTATTTTCTTTTTCCTAAAATCTGGAATATTTTTGACATCCAAAAAAATCAAATAATCACGCCATTACGTAGATCTCGTCGAGATCTTTCCAACGAGCCCAAGAACACCCAATTCCGATATTCCTAGCTCAAGTTATCGATGTTTTAAGTATAATAGTTGGGACCCATATATGGATCCGAACCATATCCGAAATTGCACCCATTTTCACCTCTCCCTTTATAAATAGAAGGTGATAGCTTACTCTCTCAAAGCCCTAGCCACCACCATCCTTCCCTTTCTTTGGAGCACCATCATCTTGGTCGATTTCATCATTGGAAGGCCGTCGTCGACGTCGGAGAAGGAGCTCCGATCGAAGATCCGCGACCACCATCACGTAGGAAAGCTCGAGGTCACCTTCGTACATGCATTCGCTCTACAATCGAGCGACGAAAATATCATTCCGCGTGAGAGGAGATCCCGAGGGAACATCCTCGGAGGTAACGATGTTATACCTTTCTCTTGCTGTTGGGTTCATACAATTTTTGATCCCATGTCTTGAACATTGTTAGAGCCTTATCTTTATATATAGACCTTAAATTGTAATGATAAATACCTTCTCCTTGTTGTTGGGTTCCACATGTTTATAAGTCCTATATTTTTTAATGTCATTAGAGATTTAGGACACTCACGGGATAAATTGTATATGATTAACTATGTCTTATAACGTAATATGCTTTTAGTTATGATTGTTACCTCTATCCCTGATGTAAATTGTAACTTACGTGGATTTTATCCTCATTGTTCGAAAAGGGCATTATGACTCATACTCACTTGAAGAAAGAAAATGCCATTGATAGGTCATGTTTGAGAATAAATTTTCATCCAAGTTAAAATTGTGTAATTCGAGCAAACAAAAAAGAAAGAAAGGGGTAATACAGGAAGTGGGGTAGTGCTCTACGGATATTCATGAATTTGGTTAGTACAAAAAAAGGGTTGCATAGCACGTTAGTACGTTACAACAAATTTTTGAACTGAAGAGCATTCCAATCTTTGAAACTACCGGATTAAATTAGTCTTAATTTGTCACAGATGGTTATTGAATGAAATGTAACATTCACATGATCATTGAATAAAATGTAACGTAAGAATTATGTGTAGGTGAGACGTCTACTTGAAATGAAATTGAATCATGTATGTTAACTTTTTTTTAAATGAGATTCATAAGTACAATTTATAACCAATTGAATTCTCAAGGTAATAAGCATGCATTATAGATGTAATACTACCATGCAATATCTAATGTTACTTAAGTTATTTTGTATCCGCAAATGCTTGTATCTTGAAGCCTCTTAATTATCATAATGAATTCCTTTTATTGTTACTTAGTATATCAACAAGGTCTGAATGAGGGACCTTATTTCTAAGAAATATTAATTAGGTACGTAATTTATAATCCTCTAACATGATATTATACTGAGCATATGAACAACTGTTTGGGATAAAAGGTAGCAACGTTAGTTATGGTATACACTCTACTCAAGACATATACTTAGTAAATAAAGGGGTTGTCTACGAAGATATCATCCATCCCGTACCACTTGAAAGAAAAATAGAAATAGTATGAAGGCAATTATATTTGCTATGGAAGAGTTGTAAACTACTTGTGTTAATCACGCAGTGATTAGTTACTGTCAGGTGAAATCACATATATTATATGCGTCCACAAGTTTTCTTCTAATGGATGCATCAAAAAATAGATGTAAAGAAAATTGAACTGAACTTATACTGAATACTCATATATTATAAATGACTATTAATTTACATTGGCCACTGGCATAAGCATTTTCAAAGTCAACATACATCTAGCCGTACTTGTTAATAGTGATGAGTTGTCATTGGGGTGAGATCTCAAGGTAAACAGGTAGTTGGAATTAGGTGCTTCAAGGGATTGGGCTTACATCCTTGGCCCCCGGGTAGATGCCACGAAGACCGCAATCCCAACGAACGAGTTGGATGACGCGTTGCACCTAGCAGCCCGGTAGCATCCGAAGTCGCTCGACGGAGTAGGCAGGTGGTGCGGTTGGTGTTCATGGTTTCTCACTTATACACGATTATAAGACTCTATTTAAAATTAGATGTGGCCGCATCGAATTTTTCTTCGAGTATTATTATTGTGAGAGGTGTTCTAGGATGTGGTTTGAAGTTGGAGAAATTGGGATATATCTTATCTTACTCTAGTTGAACAGAGATCTTGAGAGTTACTCACGATGAATACAAGTTCCCGCATAGCGGAGGCCTGCGAGTTGCGTACTTGCATGTGCTAGAATAATATGAGATGTGATTAATGATCGGATGCCGGTAGTTGTAATTAATTATCATTGTGGTCCCTAATCAACTTGTTCAAATATCAAAACCGCTATAGTAGTACTCAAATGATCAATAAATCAATAAATAAAATCAGTTGATATGTGATCCAAAGTGAATCAGAATGAACTTGATATTTTTCTTCGACCTATAATACCTGCATATGCCATTGAATAAAGTTGAGTATACATTCTTTTCTTACCCCCATATTAGTAATTATAGTGTTTCGTTACTGGGCAATTGCTCATAACGTTACCCTCGTGTGAACCCAACAAGTATACCTGAGCAGCCGCCACCACAGTAGTGGTCTTTGGAGGAGATTGAACTTTTCTTCGTCATACTTGCATCAGACAGGGTGCATCCTACTTAGAGTAATTTATTTACTTCCACGCTATTTTATGTTATTTTTGAGAGACATTGTAGCGAGATATGTGGAGAGCTTCTTCTACAAAATTATAATTATATGATGTATCTCATTTTGTAGACATGGACTTGATGATTACGGTTATCAATGAGAATGGATGATGCATTTTACTTTCCATTTCACATTATTCTCCTGTTGTTATTTATATTTCAAATGTTTTAATCTAATGTGCATAAGATGGTTTGCTGAGTATCATAGATCGTGGGCGTATTTGGACCGTAGGTCCGACGATCCCGTCTCGTCGGTTTCGGTAGCCGAAGGGGCGGGCGTCACAATGAAGAATAAATGTGAAGTCAAATTTATTTTTAACTCTACAACAAAGATGTATAGGTGTAAGTATGTAGAGGTCGAATACAAGGAGCAAGGCAGGATAGATCAAGCAATGATGCACAAAAATTTGTGGGTTTTTAATTTTTAATATTTTTTATTTAATTTTTAATTTTGTATTTTTTTTATGTTTTATATTTTTTTCAATAATAGAGTGTTTGTACAATATGAAAAAGAGGGGATAAAGTATTTATAAAAATAAGTAAAAATGCTCAAAAATCAGAAAATAAATTGTTTTTGGTCTTTTTATAATTTTTCTACTATTTTTGTGATTTTTTTGGGATTTTTTCAGAATGTTTTTGGTATTTTTAAAAGCCAAAATACAAGAAACAGTGAACAAAGATGCTGGCTGAGATTAAAATGGGAATGAAAAATATCAAATAGTAATAAAAAATTCCCAAATTAATTTTAAAATAAAGATAATAAAATAAAGAAACTACAGGAACAGAGTTTTATTTTTAGGATTTTTCTAGAAGTTTTTAGATTTTTATGAAGATTTTTAGGGTTTTCTAATTTTTTAGGTTTTTGTTTTGAAATTTTTAGTGATTTTTGGACAGTAATTAAAAGACACTAAAATAGACCTTAGGTAATTTTTTTTAGATTTTTTCAAGGGGTTTTAATATTTTTTGGTATTTTCTAATGCAAACAGTAGCTAAAATGCATGTTTTTGATTTTTAATAAATATTAAAATGCAATAAAAATGCAATATAAAATATGGCGTGAATCAGCAAGCCAACAGGAGCCTATGGCATTTTTTGAGAATTTTTCGAGTTAAAAATGATGCTCTAAATAAATAGGAGAAGCATACAAAAATACAAGGCCTGGTAGGGGTATAAGTGCAAATAAACAAACATCCAGGGGCCAAGTTGTAATTTTCACGTAAAATATAACACTAAATATTGCATTTAGTGGACCAATTACAAATATCAAGACCCGCAAGGGTATGCCTGCAAATAACCCACCCACGCGCGTGACTAGCACACGCTTGGGAAGGGTATAAATTCAATTTCCAAAAATCCGGGGGCCTTGATGCAAAATAACCAAAAGTTTTACACTTAATATTTGAGTTTCAGGACTAAAGCTAAATACCTAAACCCACGAGGGTGTCCATGCAAAATGCCCCGCGACTCACGTGAACTGGTCACGTGAGGTGACGTGGCTTGGACTGGAATGCAATATACAAAAAGGTCCAGGGGCTACTTGCAAATATTACAAAAATTATTAAACTACCAATGAAAGTTTTTGGACTAAATAAATATTACAGAACTTGCGGGGGATAATATGAAAAATACCCACGCTTGCGCGGGAGCGGACGGTCCTGATGCGTTCACTTAAACACGTGTCAGCTGATGGACGACCGATGATGCTTCGTGTTGGACGGCGAAGATTAGATCTTCGGGCGAAGATCTGATGGTGGAGAGCTTGGCGCGATCCAACGGTGGCTGGGCGATCTGGAGCTCCGCCTTGATCCAACGGCTCTGAAGACCGGAGCAAGAACAACGAAGGAGCGCCGGCGAGGCGGCCTTCTCCGAGCTCCTGCTCTGTCTCCGGCGAAGTTCTGAGCTTCAAAATACGGCTGGAGACTCCTACGATTAAGGAAAATACGAAAATGCAAAGAAAAATTAAGAAAATGCAGTAAAAACAGACCTCAAGGGCTAGAAGCCCAAGGTAGAACCTCACGGTGGCGTGCCCGCTGGAGATGGTTGGAACTCGACTTAAGGCTCTCGCCGCACCTCGGCTGAAATGTGGGGGAGACTCCCCTGTCACCGGAGCTTAGCTCTACCCACGCCCGGAGGTTTTTGGTGCCCCAAAATCGGTTCAAAAAAGACAAGGAAGGTGGCTGTGCGGTTTTGAAGGATGGACGAGGGGCGAGAAGAACGAGGCGTCAACGGGTGGATCGATGATCCAAAACCCGCAAAAACACTAGGGCATGTATGGTGGAATATCGAGGAGCAAAGTTGCAGAAGAAACTTTCTCGAGATAATGTAAGGAACGACCTAGAAAATTGGTCAAAGGTGACAAGACAACACAGTTCTGACACAACCCAGAGGGAAGGTCAGACTGTTGACCTTGGTCAACAGTCCAGACCACCTGGTTACCAACCAGGAAAAACCTCTGGAAAATTATTTAAAAATAATTTAAAATAGAAAACAAATTATTTAATTTCAGGTTATTAAATAAAATTTTTTATTAATTTATAAGGTATTTTATTATGATTTTTAATTATTTTTTTGAGGTGTAAAAATAAATGTTACCTTTTATACCCTTTATAGGTATATACATCTATATATTTTATTAATTTATTTTATTTTGTGATTTTAATTTATTTATTTTTGTTTATTAATTTATAAATTTATAAAATACTTTTATACACATAAATATATTTTTATTTTATTTTTCTGAGGTGTTTTATATACTTAATAAAATATAAGTATGTATTATATAGGTATATGTATAGGTATAATACCTATGTCTTTTATATATAAGTATTTTTATTTTGTGTTTCTTTTGCATTTTTATTCTGATTTTAATGTCCAAATATATTATAAGTAATATTTACAAAATTGTAAAAATATAAAAATACAAAAATAATGAATAAATAATAAATTGAATATTTTAATCTGTACAAGTATACAATAGGGGTCCACAACTCAACTTTCAAACCGTAGCTCCATCAAATGCAAAACCATCGCCATTAAATAGCTTATTTTTAACTATATACAATTAATGTTAGTTTGATGCATTTGGAGTTTTCATTTGTGAGATACAGATCTGGGAAGTTGGGATTCTGTATTTTTATTCTGACCATAACTTTTTATCTGTATATAATTTTTGAGTGAAATTAATTTTGTAATTTTATTTATTTATTTATCTACAACTTTCATGTTCAAAGTTTCTTTATTTGAGGTATAAAAAGTGTAAGCAAAAATAGGTCCCAAAATGAATAAAGAATGAGTAAAAATAAAAGGTATTTTATTGGTATCTGGCCCTTATCTCCCCCTACTTTGTTCCTTATCGATCTATTCATCAAGATGCCTAGGTCTCGGGGTTTCGGATCATAAAATATTTACAATATTTTATTTTTTTTCTTTTCTTTTATTTATTCTATGATTTTAGCTTTAATTACAGTATTTTATACACAAATTTACATGCACATGCATGAATGCTAAGATGCTGGATTTAATGCTATTTACACGCATTTACTAGGGTTTTTGAGGCCAAAATGATAGAATAAAGATGATGAAATATGGATTCATCATCCCCCTATACTTTACCTTTGCTAGCCCCTAGCAAACACTTATGCAATAAGTGCAGAAAAGAGAACAAAGAAAAGAAAAGGAAGAAATTTGGATTAAATTTGATTGTCAAACTTGTCTTCACAAAATCAAAGTTTGGAGCTTAAGTCGGACCTTTGGAATTTTAGTGCGGGCGGAACCTTAATGAGAACCAGATTTGAAATCCAACAGTCCCTGAGAATCCTAAAACTCTGCCCAAGTCTCCTCAATAGCCAGGTCAGAAATATCTCAACTCATACGCGAACTCTTACGACTATGAATCTGACTCGTACAGTGTAAGTGATGGTGGCTCTCCCCAACTAGAATGACAAAGAAACTGACTTCTCCAGTACGACAACCCAATGATTTCCTAATCCAATAACTCCATCCTCGAGGAGCGAGGTATTCCCTTCTAAGTTCAAGTGGCAACCATCTCAAGAGGATGGGGTGAAGAGAAGAATGGACGGTAGTCAGTGTAGCTACCTATCCTAGGATGTAAGACCAGTGTAGTCAAGCCATCCAGCTGCAGGATCACATATTTGACTTAAGAACTCAAGCTTGCTTATTGACTTTACAACATATGTACATACTTTGCATGTATTTATTTTTGTACAGGCCTGACCATTTTTTTTTGAAATACTATTCACAGCAGCATTTACATAAGGAGTTTTCCCCTCGTGAGCCAGTAGACTATCCCTCTTTTGTAGCTTTATTGCAACCCACACTCTCCTGTCTTTAGACTTCCTTATCACTGGACGGGTTGGGGTGCACTTCCCTCCCTAGAGGAGGACAAGTGTTCCACTTGTATGCGTCTCATACCGGCAAATCCAATCCCCTCACCGCTCCAACTGAGTTGAGCCATGTGAAAGGTGCAGGTGTCCAAGTTAGGTCATTATCAACAAGAGTCGTGCGTGTGCTCCGAAATACTCTACTTAAGCAGTCAAGAATCCATTGAACCAAGTCTCGTGATCCTCAAAGAATTAAGTCAACTAGACCTGAAGTACATCAAACCCAGTTCCTATAAGGTTCCTGTTATTAGGTAGATTTTAAGGTCCAATCTAGCTCCAATCTCCGGATTTTACTTAGACTCATTCAACTATCAAACTCAATCCGAAAAATGCTTATGCTATGCAATGCGATGCAGAAGGCATAAAATATTTTTGTGATGCAATTTTCAAAGATTTTGAACTTTTTATGGATTTTTGAAAAGATGATGATGATGATGATGCATATGCATTTTTTTGTATTTTTCAAAAAGATTTTTCGAATGTTTTTGGATTTTAATTTTGTAAATGCTTTTTTTTTATTTTTGAAAACAAAGATTTTGGCTAAAAGCTAGGTACAAATATTTACACGGGAGTGCTTCTTATATATACAAGAAGTGGATTTTATGCATTTACAGGATAAGTGGTCAATTTTATAAGTATATATATATATAGGATTTTAGGTGAGATGTATGTATTCCTCAAACTTATTTGACACATGCTTTTCAAACAATTTTTGAAAACTATAGTCCAAAATAATTTTTACAAACAATTTTTACAAACATGGACACACATTTGAAAATCATTTTGCAAAGGTTTTTCAAACAGTATAGATAGATTTTTCAAAATATTTTTGCAACCATTTTTCAAACCATTTGCAAATCATTTTTCAAATATTTTTATTTCACACCAAGAAAATAATTTTACAAACCGCACATTTTTACAAAGGTTGAAAACATGTAACAAAACATTTTCAAAATAGTTTTCGAAAGATTTTTCACAAAGATTTTCAAACTATTTTTCAAACATTTTGCAAAAAACATTTTCACCTAATTTATTAATCAATAAATACAAAAAGAGTTTGAGGAATAATCAATATTGTTTTATTACAGTTTTTAATGAATTTTAAAGAATTATTAGCCATATTATTAAGAAAATATGAAAGTACGAGTTATGGCTAAAGTATATACGCAGTATATACGACCCCCCTATACTTAGCTTAAGCTATGTCCTCATAGATCGAAGAGAAAAGAGAAGACATAACTCGTACTAAGTATAAGCAAGTCTAAGGAATAAATAAATAAAGGAATGAATGAACGAATGAGAAGTTGACCGTCCCCTCTATACTTAGAATCGAATAATCCTAAGTATAGCAGACTGTACACAACGCAGGGAGGGTCAAGGGTGGGAATGAACAGATCGTACTCAGATTGTCTCCCCCTATACTTAGGGTAAGATATCTCTAAGTATAGACAAGAAGAGGAGACAATGGAGAGGATCGAAAGAACGGAGAAACTCGGGGTGCACACCCCCTATACTTAAGACAAAGTACGTCCTAAGTATAGAAAACTGACTACAAGGGGCGACACCTTTTCGGTAGATGAAGAAGATATAAGAGGAAAAGAAGAAAAAAAGAATAGAAGAAAAGAGATCTGAAGATGGAAGAGAGATAGATCGTGAGAATGTACACATCACTTCCCCTATACTTAGGGTAAAAGAAGCCCTAAGTATAGGCAACAACAAGATTGATGAAACGGAACGAAGAATGAACACTCAGCTCGTCCACCCCCCTCTACTTAGGACAAGGTACGTCCTAAGCAAGGCAAACACGAGAATGGGTGAACGAGCAATACGGAAGATGGACAGAGATGAGCGAGAGAGAATATACAACAGAGGTGGATGTACACATGATCAAGAAGGTAGAAAGCAAACCTTATTGCGGGACCGCTGAGGGATGGATCTAGTGTGGTGCAAGTCGACATCAGGGTCCATAGTGGACGGAAGCCGATCAGGATCGACAGAGTGAAGGCCCTCGGTGGAGTCAAATAGAAAAGGCATGAACTGGTCAATGGAAGTAGTATGGCTAGGTTCGCCCTTGGTGGTCCTATGGTGTGAAGGCATAGACTGGTGAGTGGAAGAAGTACGGCTAGGTCCGGCCTTGGGGGTCTCGCTGATATCAAAGTGGAATGGGACAAACTCATCGTCCTCGGAAGAAGTGTAATCGGAGTTGTCCTGCGAGGTCTCGTCTAGGTCAAAACCAAAAGGAACGAAATCATTGGTGGAAGTAGTCGAACTCAGATCGTCCTCAATAGTCTCACCTGGATCATCTTCATCATCAGGAGGCCAAAAAATTTTAGTATTCGCATCATAACCGACCTCAATCATCATCACTTTTGAGTGACCAGGAACATACTTATCAGTGGAAGTAGTCAAACCAGGTCCGTCCTGTCTAGTCTTGGTATCTGCCCTTCGCTCAAATGGATCAATCACGTAAATTCCTTGGATTTCATCAACACATTGCCACACACCAGAAGGAGGAACTGCGAGGTCTATGCTTTCCGAGTTCCTCTCCTTTTGGAGGATCCGTCGGGTCTTATCAGTTTTCGCTAAGCAAACATCTCTAATATCATCAGATCGGTCACATGCCTCAGAGTTAGCTAGAATCGGTGAAGGTGCATCAGGTGCAGGTCTTTGGTCAACTGTGGGTGTGGTGATCGACGCTTCGCTTTCGTCAACAAGACGGAAGCGAATCTCTCCTGATCCATAATCAATAACGACCCTCGTAGAGGCGAGGAATGGTCGTCTTAGGATGATTGGAGGGGTCTCCCCTGTGGAGGTCTCCATGGGCAACACGACAAAATCAACATGGTGGGTTGTGCCCTGAATAGAAATAACGATGTTTTCAAGGATACCCTTCGGCCTCTTGATAGATCCATCAGCAAACTAAACGATCATCCTGGTTTTCTTTAGAGGCCCTAAGTGAAGAGATTGTACCAGCGAGAAGGGTAATATGCTAATAGATGCATCGCCGTCCAGGAGAGTTTGATCACACGTATAGTCAGAGATGGTGCAAGTGATGACAGGGGTAGCTGTGTTCTTCTTTCTGGGAATGGGATGGTGTGTGATGGCGAGGGCAGTGGCCATGATCAAAATGTGACGCTCAGATCTGCTCCTCCGCTTTCTCTTCTTGGGAAGAGGAGCAGATAAATCAGTCATGGCCTGTTGAAGTGGGGCACGGATAATCTCATAAATGGTGGCCACCACTTCGGGTTCAGTCAACATTTTTGAATTTTTGGACTTCCTCCATACAAGGGAGGAAGTCGGAATCAGCGTCTACACGAGGCATGCCAAGAGCAGTCTGTACAGCGACATCCTCGAGGTCAAAGGTCGGACAAGATGTGAATGGATGTGTGGTCAAGGGGTCTGGCATGTGGGCCCTCTTCTCATAGTCGGACTCAACCAAACGTCGCCCGAACTCTTTTTGTATTTTTAAAATTTTCTCATTTTTTTGTGTTTTGGGTGATTGCAATCTCCCATGATCTCCCACAAGGAATTCCGTATCCGCTATGAATGGAGCGTCAATCTGTTTTCTCCTCAAGATAGCCATATCATCATTCATCAAATCAAGATGCTCTATCATTCGGTTCAATATATCACTCATAGAGATCGAGGGAGGTGACTCCAACAGGTCAGACTCGGGTGGATGTGAAGGTGGAGGTGGATAATATATAGGTGGAGGTGGGTGTTAATAGAAATCCGAGGTCTGATACTGTGGTTGAGGCGGGTATGTATAAAAATCAGAAAAAATAGGAGGAGGATCCTCATGATAAAAGGGAGGTGGACCGACTGGAGTGAACGAAGGATCCGCAAAGTCCGGATAAAATGCGCTCCAGGGGTCCATCTCGAAAGCAAAAGGAAATGATTAGGGGGAGCACTAAGGTCGTCAAGAGAGTGAAGAAGAAGGTGCAAATGCGCAGAGGCAATCTAGGATGCACACAAAACAATCACAAACAAAAAATGAAAATAATACAAACCCTCAATTCACCTACTCAACTCGGTGAAGACCACAAATACGGTCTTTTATCTTGTCTGTTTTAGAGTTAGGTGAGAAGTCAAAGATTGCACACACACTTAGGGGGCTGAAATGGGATTTGGGCACTAGTCCTTAGGGTGTGCGCGAGCAAGTACAAGCGAAGACAATAAGGGGATTACTCGTCCCAAGACAATGTTTTTCTTTTTAGGTCTTTTTTAGGGTCCAGTAATATTAACAGTCCCAATTTTATTGATTATCATTTTTTTTGGATTTTTAGTGAGAAATGCACGAGCCTAACGAGGAGTCAATTTTACTTAGCACCTAGGTTGGCAAAATCAGAGGTAGAGAGGCAGAAAAGCAATGCAAGCGACAAACAATGATGTATGCTAAAGCGTAAATGCTCACCTTGCCTCCAACACTCTACATGCAAAGATGCTCAGCAGAATCGAAACCTATCTATATGCAAATGCAAGCTGATGAAATCACCCTAAGTTTCAGATATTGCTATTAACATGAAGAACCACAAGTCGGTCACCGATCCTCAATCCAAGAGTCTGGTCTAGGCTCATCCCTCCTCCTCTCGATAAATCGAGTTCAGGAGCAGCACTTGGCAGGGTGGGCTCGCAGCACGTAGGCTCGAAGATGATGATGCGACTGTTTATAGTTTGACTAAGTCCAAACGCGGCTATAGGTACATGCAAGATATATTAGGTGTTTGACCTTAATCTATCGCAAGCAATCCTAAAACTAGAGGCTCAATCACACAAAAGAAATAAAATCAAAAATCGGAAAACAAAGTAAAAAAAATGCGATGAAAAGCCGTCAAACACCGCGGTGATCCCCCAAGTGTACAAACACTTGGAAATTGGGCCCGAATGTCCGAGTGTCCAATGTACATGTATTATTACAACAAAAAGTGGTCTCTCTCTCACTTAATTACAAAAATAAATACAACACAAAAATGCTCAAAAATATGACTGTCTTCTCAAGCCCTCCCTGCCTCCTTTGATGCTCGGTCAGAAATCTCCTGCCGCCTTCACGTGGGTGCGTTGACGCCTAGGGTAGAGCGTCTCCCTCGATCCGCGGTTCCTCGCATAAAGTCCAACAAGGAAGAGTGATTAGACGAGTCAAACAATGATATCAAATAAATGAGCAAATAAAGAAGGTAAAAATATAGACAAGTATCACAATCACAAAGCAAAAATCCAAACTACGCGCTGTTGCTCCCCGGCAACGGTGCCATTTGATTTAGCCGAGATTCGGTGGTCTTAAGTTCCACACAATGCGGGAACTCAATCGAAGTGTCGACCATGCAGAAATCCCAACTAAAGTCAACAATGAACCCACAATAAATAAATCAAGCAATGAAGAATAAATGTGAAGTCAAATTTATTTTTAACTCTACAACAAATATGTATAGGTGTAAGTATGTAGAGGTCGAACACAGGGAGCAAGGCAGGATCGATCAAGCAATGATGCACAAAAATGTGATGTGATCAATTGTCTACAAGATACAAATGTTTTTGTGGGTTTTTAATTTTTAATATTTTTTATTTAATTTTTAATTTTGTATTTTTTTATATTTTATATTTTTTCAATAATAGAGTATATGTACAATATGAAAAAGAGGGGGTAAAGTATTTATAAAAATAAGTAAAAATGCTCAAAAATCAGAAAATAAATTGTTTTTGGTCTTTTTATAATTTTCTACTGTTTTTTTTTGATTTTTTTTGGGATTTTTCAGAATGTTTTTGGTATTTTTAAAAGCCAAATACAAGAAACAGTGAATAAAGATGCTAACTGAGATTAAAATGGGAATGAAAAATATCAAATAGTAACAAAATTTTCCCAAATTAATTTTAAAATAAAGATAATAAAATAGAGAAACTACAGGAACATAGTTTTGTATTTTTAGTAATTTTCTAGAATTTTTTAGATTTTTATTAAGATTTTTAGGGTTTTCTAATTTTTTTAGGTTTTTGTTTTGCAATTTTTAGTGATTTTTGAATAGTACTTAAAAGACAGTAAAATAGATGTTAGGTAATTTTTTTAGATTTTTTCAAGGGGTTTTAATATTTTTTTGGTATTTTCTAATGCAAACAGTAGCTAAAATGCATGTTTTTTGTTTTTAATAAATATTAAAATGCAAAAAAAACATAATGCAAAAATATGGCGTGAATCAGCAAGCCAACAGGAGCCTATGATATTTTTTTGAGAATTTTTCGAGTTAAAATGATGCTCTAAATAAATAGGAGAAGCATAAAAAAATACAAGGCCTGGCAGGGGTATAAGTGCAAACAAACAAACATCCAAGGGCCAAGTTGCAATTTTCACGCAAAATATAACACTAAATATTGCATTTAATGGACCGATTACAAATATCAAGACCCGCAAGGGTATTCATGCAAATAACCTACCCACGTGCGTGACTAGCACGCGCTTGGGAAGGGTATAAATGTAATTTCTAAAAATCCGGGGGCCTTGATGCAAAATAACCAAAAGTTTTACACTTAATATTTGAGTTTCAGGACTAAAGCTAAATACCTAAACTCGCGAGGGTGTCCGTGCAAAATGCCCGCGCCTCACGTGAATTGGTCACGTGAGGTGATGTGGCTTGGACTGGAATGCAATATACAAAAAGGTCAAGGGGCTACTTGCAAATATTACAAAAATTATTAAACTACCAATGAAATTTTTTGGACTAAATAAATATTACAAAACTTGCGAGGGATAATATGCAAAATACCCACGCTTGCGCGGGAGCGGACGGTCCTGATGCGTTCACTTAAACACGTGTCAGCTGATGGAAGGCCGATGACGCTTCGCGTTGACGGCGAAGATTAGATCTTCGGGAAAATATCTGACGGTGGAGAGCTTGGCGTGATCCAACGGTGGTTGGGCGATCTGGAGCTCCGCCTTGATCCAACGGCTCCGAAGACCAGAGCAAGAACAACGGAGGAGCGCCGACGAGGCGACCTTCTCCGAGCTCCTGCTCTGTCTCCGACGAAGTTTTGAGCTTCAAAATACGGCTGGAGACTCCTACGACTAAGGCAAATACGAAAATGCAAAGAAAAATTAAGAAAATGCAGTAAAAACAGACCTCAAGGGCTAGAAGCCCAAGGTAGAACCTCACGGCGGCGCGCCCGCCGGAGATGGTTGGAACTCGACTTAAGGCTATCACCGCACCTCGACTGAAATGTGGGGAGACTCCCCTGTCACCGGAGCTCAGCTCTACCCACACTCGGAGGTTTTTGGCGCCCCAAAATCGGTTCAAAAAAGACAAGGAAGGTGGATGTGCGGTTTTGAAGGATGGACGAGGGGTGAGAAGAACGAGGCGTCAACGGGTGGATCGATGATCCAAAACCCGCAAAAACACTAGGGCGTGTATAGTGGAAGATCGAGGAGAAAAGTTGCAGAAGAAACTTTCTTGAGATAGTGTAAGGAACGGCCTAGAAAATTGGTCAAAGGTGACAAGACAACACAGTCCTGACACAACCCAGAGGGAAGGTCAGACTGTTGACCTTGGTCAACAGTCCAGACCTCCTGGTTGGTCCACATGGACCAACCAGGAAAAACCTCTGGAAAATTACTTAAAAAATAATTTAAAAATAGGAAATGAATTATTTAATTTTAGATTATTAAATAAAAAATGTTTATTATTTTATAAGGTATTTTATTATGATTTTTAATTATTTTTTTGAGGTATAAAAATAAATGTTACCTTTTATAGCCTTTATAGGTATATACATCTTTATATTTTATTAATTTATTTTATTTTGTGATTTTAATTTATTTATTTTTGTTTATTAATTTATAAATTTATAAAATACTTTTATACACATACATATATTTTTATTTTATTTTTCTAAGGTGTTTTATATACTTAATAAAATATAAGTATGTATTATATAGGTATATGTATAGGTATAATACCTATGTCTTTTATATACAAGTATTTTTATTTTGTGTTTCTTTTGCATTTTTATTCTGATTTTAATGTCCAAATATATTATAAGTAATATTTACAAAATTGTAAAAATATAAAAATACAAAAATAATGAATAAAAAAATAAATTGAATATTTTAATCTGTACAAGTATACAATAGAGGTCCAAAACTCAACTTTCAAACCGTACCTCCACCAAATGCGAAACCACCGTCATTAAATAGCTTATTTTTAACTATATACAATTAAAGGTGAGTTTGATGCATTTGGAGTTTTCATTTGTGAGATACGGGTCTGGGAAGTTGGGATTCTGGATTTTTATTCAGATCATAACTTTTTATCTATACATTATTTTTGAATGAAATTAATTTTGTAATTTTATTTATTTATTTATCTACAACTTTCATGTTTAAAGTTTCTTTATTTGAGGTATAAAAAATGTAACCAAAAATAGGTCCCAAAATGAATAAAGAATGAGTAAAAATAAAAGGTATTTTATTGGTATCAGGCCCTTTTCTCCCCCTAATTTGTTCCTTGTCGACCTATTCATCAAGATGCCTAGGTCTCGGGGTTTCGGGTCATAAAATATTTACAATATTTTATTCTTTTTCTTTTCTTTTATTTATTCTATGATTTTGGCTTTAATTACAGTATTTTATACACTATTTACATGTACATGCATGAATGCTAAGATGCTGGATTTAATGCTATTTACACGCATTTACTAGGATTTTTGAGGCCAAAATGATAGAATAAAGATGATGAAATGTGGATTCATCACGCGTCAAGGGCAGCGATGGCGACTGGAGGGCGGCTGCGCGATGGACGACTTAGTGCGGGGTCGACGCGCAGTTGGCGGAGAGGGCTGCGCCTGGGGGGGATGCGACCGCGTGAGGGCGGCGCACCAGGAGGGCGACGTGCCCGTTGGGATGTGGGGGCGGTCGGTGGAGCGCAGCCGTGCGGGGCTGCGGTAGAGGCGGTTGGTCGAGCAGGAGCCGCATGTAGGCAGCGAGGAGAGTGATCGGCTCCTGCGAAGGGTGCGTGGGCGACGGCCGCTGGGAAGCGGCGGGGGAGGGCGTGCGCGGGTAGGAGCAGCCTGGCAGGAGGGCGCGCGGGCGGCGGAGCAACCCGCTCGCTGGGCTGGTGAAGGAGAATCGCGGCCGCCACCGCGGGTGGGGGCAGGCGGCGAGGACGGCCGTCAACGGCCGCTGCACCTGCTTTTTTTATTTTTTTTGTTGTTTTTCTTTTTGCAATTTTTTGTAATTTTTTTAACAGAAATAAAAAAAGTGAAATGAATGGAAATGAAGTGGGATGTTGAAAAGCGAAAAGGCGAGAGCCGCTAAATAGTAGTCTGACAAATCAGACTCACTGTCGCTGATGCGACTACTCAAGCCTCTTTGTTCTTCAACAATTAACCCACACAATCAATCAAAGAATGAATAGAAAGGATTAAAATTTATTATACCCTACTAAAAATGTACAATGGCAAGCAAGTAGGGGTCGAACTCAGGAAGCAAGGGTGTAGAGCATAGATAAAAAGCCAAACCTAGGTCTAATGAACTACTTAGCCAATCTAATTTTTTGTGGGTTTTTACTTTTAATTTTTTTATTTTTTTATTTAATTTTTGATTTTGTATTTTGATTTTTGAATTTTATGATTTTTATAATTTTATATTTTATATTTTTCTATTTTCTTTTTCAATATTGGAAAATAAAGACAATGTAATTGAAGAGAAGCTAGAATATTAATAAAAATATGAAAAAATAGTCAAAAATTCAGAAATAAAATCTTTTTGATATTTTTATAATTTTCTACTGTTTTTGTGATTTTTGGGCAATTCTCAGAATGTTTTTAGTATTTTTAAATAATAAAATAAAGCAAAACAGTGAATAAGAGGTTGGTTGGAGAGAAAATGGGAATTAAAATTAGCAAACGACAACCAAAATTTTTCACACTAATTTTCAAATAAAGAGAATGAAATATGGAGTAAACAGGAACTGAGTTTGCTATTTTTGGAGTTTTCTACATTTTTATATATTTTTTTGAAGTTTTTGAGTGTTTTTGAATTTTTAAGGTTTTTCTTTGAAGATTTTTAGTGATTTTTGGACTGAAAATAAAGTAGGTCAAAACACACAATAGAGAATATTTTTGGAATTTTCTAATGACCTTTTAATATTTTTTTGGTATTTTCTAGGCTAGACAGTGTTGAAACAACATGTTTTTTATTTTTAATAAATATAAAAATACAATAAAAACAAAAACTAAAAATAGGCGTGAAATGGCAAGTTAACAAGAGCTTAAGTCTATTTTTTGAGAATTTTTGGCAATTAAATGAGGCATGAAATAAATAGACTAAGCACACAAAAATCCTAAGCCTGGCAGGGATATAAATGCAATTATCGAAACATCCAGGGGCTCAGGTGCAAAATCCACAAAAAGACACGCGGGGGGCACATGTTCTTTCATTCATAGGGGCATAATTGTAATTAATGAAAACCGGCTAGGCATACATGCAATTTCTCTAGAAACATATTTAATTAACTACGCATAGGGATGTAATTGCAAATACCTAAAAGTTCAGGACCCAATATGCAAAATACCCAAAAGTCACGCGCCCAGTCATGCGAGGTGACGTGGCGTGGACTAAAGTGCAAATAGTGAAAGTGCAAGGGCCTATGTACAATTATTACAAAAGTTTTTAAACTTGGAATAAAAGTTCTAGGACTAAAGCATAAATACAAAAATACTGGGTCGAAGATGCAAAATACCCACTAGGATCGATCGTGCGACCGATGGAGCTCCACTTGGACACGTGGCAAGCATCGAGCGGCTGGTACCCCTTCAACCTGGATGGCTGAGATTAGATCGTGCACGGCTGATCCAACGACGGGGAGCAACAGGCGATCGGACGGCTGGCGTAGCGTCTGGAGATGGCGTCTGATCCAACGGCAGGGGGATGTTCACGAAGAACACCTCCCCAGCGAGCTTTGATCGGCGATTGCGGCCGACACACGACCGCTCCGCCCCCCAGATCAAGGGCAAAAGGATCCTGGGGCCCTTCCGCGTCTGATGGTGGTCTCCGGCGAAGCGGAGGCGGCGTGGAGTGGTCGGACGGGGAAGGCGACCTGGGCGGCGGTTCCTGGAACTTTCGATGGTTGAGGGAGCCTTCTCTTGGGCTCGGACCTGCAAGGTTAGATCCACAAAAACCAGGCGAGCAAAGTGGTGGAGTCTGATAGTGCAATGGAAGCGGGATGTGGGTCGGATGGTGAGCTCCGGCGAGCGGCGGAGATGGGAGCTCCGTGGACTCGATCTGGGCGAGATCGAGGCGAAATGATGGGTGGAGCGGAGCGACGGAGTGAAGGGGGGGAAGGATGGAGGTGATTTGGGCGGCGGTAGACGACTGGAATAGCCGGAAACGCTGGGCGGAGCTCAGCTCCGCCGTGGCTTCGATCGAGGGTTCACGGTGATCGGCGAAACGAAACACAAAACTGATATAAACCTACCCTAATCTACACTAAGGCTACAAGAAAATGGAAGAATAAGAGGGAGAAGCTCACCGGAGACGGAAGTGGGTGGCTTCGGGCGGAGCTCCGGCGAGGGTCGAATCGCTTCAATTCGACGCCAAACACTGCAAACCCAGGCTCGATTCGACGGTTGCTGTCACCAGGAGCACGAAGGGCTAGGGGTTTGAGGGTAGAAATGGCGAAAGAAGGATTAGATTCAAATTGAATTCGGGGGGCTCTTTTTGTAGGGTTGACGAACGGCGTGGAAGACGAGGGTCCAGCGCCTCGATCGATGGTCCCCAGCCCAAGGAATCACCTGGGCGTGATTCACCATTGATCGAGGCGCAAAAACGCAGAAGACATCGTCATGGTTTGGTGCAAGGGCGAGCCTACAAAATGGCGAGAAGATGGGACAAAAATACATCTGACAAGCCTAGAGGAGGAGGTCAGACAGTTGACCGAGGTCAACTGTCAGACCAACCTGGTTGGTCCACGTGGACCAACCAGGAAAAATCCTTAAAACAATTATTTCAAAAATCGAAATAAAATAGTAAATTAATGAATTTCATTTTGGTTAAAAAATAAAAAATGTTTATTAATTGATGAAGTATTTTATTATGAATTTTAATTATTTTTATGAGGCCTATTTTTACAAGTTCACTTTTTAGCCCTTTATAGGTATAATACCTATGTGTTTTAGCATTTTATTTTTATTTACGTATTTTATTTTTATTATTTTTATTTATTATTTTCTAAAATCATAAGATACTTTTATGTACACAAATGTATTTTTATTTTATTTTTCTGAATTGTCTGGTATATTTAATAAAATATAAGTATAAAATGTATAGGTATACATATAGGTATAATACCTGTGTATTTTTATTTTCAAGTATTTTTATTTGGATTTCTTTTGCATTTTTATTCTGATTTTAATGCACATAAATATTATAAGTAATATTTACAAGATTATAAAAATATAAAAATATAAAAATAATGAATAAATAATAAATTGAATATTTTATTCTGTACACTCATACAATGTGGGTCCAAAACTCAACTTTCAAACCGTAGCTCCGCCAAATGCGAAACCACCACCATTAAATAGATTATTTTATTCTATATACAATTAAAGGTGAGTTTGCTGCATTTGGAGTTGTCAGTTGTGAGATACGGGTCTGGGAAGTTGGGATTCTGGATATTTATTCAGACCACGAGTTTTTATCTGTACATTATTTTTCTGTGAAATCAATTTTGTAATTTTCTTTATTTAATTATCTACATCTTTTATGTAAAAAGTTTCTTTATTTGAAGAATAAAAAGTGGAACCAAAAATAGGTCCCAAAATGAATAAAGAATGAATTAATGAATATAGGTATTTGGCCCTTATCTCCCCCTACTTTATTCCTTGTCGACCTATTCATCACTATGCCTAGGTCTCGGGGTTTCGGGTCATAAAATATTTACAATATTTTATTCTTTTTTTTTCTTTTATTTATTATATAATTTTGGCTTTAAAAACCATATTTTATACACTATTTACACCTATGTGCATGAATGCTAAAATGCAGGAATTAAGGCTATTTACAGGCATTTGCCAGGGTTTTTGAGGCCAAAATGATAGAATAAAGATGATGAAATGTGGATTCATCATCTCCCTATACTTTACCTTTGCTAGTCCCTAGCAAACACTTATGCAAAAAGTGCAGAAAAAAAAGAAAGAAAAGAAAAAGAAGAACTTGGATTTAGTTCAATTATCAAACTTGTCTTCACAAAATCAAAGTTTGGAGCTTAAGTCGGACCTTTGGAATTTTAGTGTGGGCGGAACCTTAGTGAGAACCGTGTTTGAAATTCAACAGTCCTTGAGAACCCCAAAACTCTGTCCAAGTCTCCTCAATAGCCAGGTCAGAAATATTTCAACTCATACGCAAACTCTTACGACTATGAGTCTGACTCGTACAGTGTAAGTGATGGTGGCTCTCCCCAACTAGAATGATAAAGAGACTACTTCTCCAGTACGACAACCCAATGATTCCCCAATCCAATAACTCCATCCTCGAGGAGCGGGGTATTCCCTTTTAAGTTCAAGTGGCAACCAGCTCAAGAGGAGGGGGTGAAGAGAAGAATGGATGGTAGCCAGTGTAGCTACCTATCCTGGGATGCAAGACCAGTGTAGTCAAGTCATCCTGCTGCAGGCTCACATGATATGACTTTGGAACTCAAGCTTGCTTATTGACTTTACAACATTTGTACATACTTTGCAGGCTTTTTATTTTGTACATGCCTGAACACACATTTTTTTTTGAAACTATTCACAGCAGCATTTATATAAGGAGTTTTTCCTCTTGAGCCAGTAGACTATCCATCTTTGGAAGCTTTATTGCAACCCACAGCCTCCTGTCTTTAGACTTCCTTATCACTAGACGGGTTGGGGTGCACTTCCCTCCCTAGAGGAGGACAAATGTTTCCACTTGTGTGCGCCTCATACCGGCAAATCCAATCCCCTCACCAATCCAACTGAGTTGAGCCATGTGAAAGGTGCAAGTGTCCAAGTTAGGTCATTATCAACAAGGGTCGTGCGTGTGCTCCGAAATACTCTACTTAGGCAGTCAAGAATCCATTGAGCCAAGTCCCGTGATCCTCAAAGAACTAAGTCAACTAGACCTGAAGTACCTCAAACCCAGTTCCTATAAGGTTCCTGTTTTTAGGTAGATTTTGAAGTCCAATCAAGCTCCAATCTCCGGATTTTACTTAGACTCGTTCAACTATCAAACTCAATCCGAAAAATGCGAATGCTATGCAATGCAATGCAGAAAATATTTTTGTGATGCAATTTTCAAGATTTTGAACTTTTTATGGATTTTTGAAAACATGATGATGATGCATATGCAGATGCAATTTTTTGTATTTTTCAAAAAAGATTTTTCAAATGTTTTTGGATTTTAATTTTGCAAATGTTTTTGGGATTTTTGAAAACAAAAAGATTTTGACTAAAAACTAGGTTAAAAATTTGTACACGGGAGTGCTTCTTATATATACAAGAAGTGGATTTTAAGAATTTATCAGGGGTAGGTGATCAATTTTATACATATATAAATAAGATGGATTTTGGTGTGATGTATATATTCCTCAAACTTATTTGACACAAGTTTTTCAAACAATTTTTGAAAACGATAGTCCAAAATAGTTTTTACACACATTTTACAAACATGTACACTCATTTGAAAATCATTTTGCAAAGGCTTTCAAAACAGTATAAATAGATTTTTCAAATATTTTTGCAACTATTTTTCAAACCATTTGCAAATCATTTTTCAAACATTTTATTTTACACAAAGAAAATAAATTTTGCAAACCACACATTTTTACACAGGTTGAAAACATGTAACAAAATATTTTCAAAATAGTTTTCAATAGATGTTCACAAAGATTTTCAAATATTTTGCAAAAAACATTTTCACCTGATTTATTAATCAGTAATTGCAAAAAAGAATTTGAGGAACAAAACACCTTTTTATTAAAGAATTTTAATGAATTTTGATGAATTAATAGCCATATTATTAAGAAAATACGAAAGTATGAGTTATGGCTAAAGTATATACGTAGTATGTACGACCCCAATATACTTAGCTTGAGCTATGTCTCATAGATCAGAGAGAAAAGAGAAGACATAACTCGTACTCAGTATAGGAAAATCTAAAGAATAAAGGAATAAATAAATGAATGAATGAACGAATGAGAAGTTGACCGTCCCCCCTATACTTAGGATCAAATAATCCTAAGTATAGCAGACTGTACACAAAGCAGGGCGGGTCAAGGGTGGGAATGAACAGATCGTACTCGGGTTGTCTCCCCCTATACTTAGGGTAAGATATCCCTAAGTATAGACAAGAAGAGGAGACAATGGAGAGGATCAAAGAATAAAGAAACTCAGGGTGCACACACCCTATACATAGGACAAAGTACGTCCTAAGTATAGAAAACTGTCTACAAGGGGAGACGCCTTTTTGATAGATTAAGAAAATAGAAGAGGAAAAGAAGAAAAGAAGAAAAGAAGAAAAGAGATGAAATTGGTTTTGAACAACTCGGGATGCACATCCCCCCTATACTTAGGATAGAGTACATCCTAAGTGTAGCAGTGATGAAAGGGATGGCATCAATTCGGTAGAAGAGGATAAAAGAAACTGAAAAGAAGAGAAGAAGAAAAGGAGAAAAGAGAAATCATTCAAAAATGTTTTGATGTGCTTCGCCTTCCTCTGCCTCTTTCAAGATATTCAGCTCATCCTCATAGATTACTTGAATTGAGTCAACGACGGCCATGAATGTATCATGTTCAAGGTATGGCTTCAGAAGCTGTCCATTGACTACAAAAGGCTGTGCATCAGCTGACAGATTGGATATCAATACACTTCCGTGTCACGCACCTGCCTAACCATGAACGGCCCGGTCCACTTGCTCTTCAATTTGCCTGGAAAGATCTTTAATTTCGCATCGAACAACCATACCTTCTGACCTGGATCAAAGGACTTGTGGCAGATGTGCCTGTCATGCCATGTTTTTACCTTCTCCTTGTACATCAGGCTATTGTCATATGCATAATCTCTGAATTCCAGTAGTCTGTTCAGATCTAGTTTTCTGTTCTTCCCCGCTTGCTTGGAGTCCAAATTACAGATGTTAATAGCCCATAAAGATTTGTGAATAAGTTCCACGGGAAAATGACATGGCTTGCCATACACAAGGCGGTAGGGAGACATTCCCAAGGGTGACTTGTACACTGTTCTGTAAGCCCAAAGAACGGAATCGAGCAACTGAGACCAGTTCTTGCGATCTGGACGCACAAGTTTCTGTAGAATTGTCTTGATCTCCCTGTTTGAACATTCAGCTAAGCCATTGGACTGCGGGTGGTAAGGTGAAGCAACACAATGCTCAATGCAGAATTCTTGGGTCAGCTTCTTCACCTCTCTGTTTATGAAATGACTACCCCCGTCAGATATGAGAATTTTGGGAATCCCGAACCGTGCTATGATGTGATCTCTCAAGAATCGACAGACAGTCCTAGTGTCGGCGGCTCGGGCGAGAATAGCCTCCACCCATCGACTGACATAATCGACATCAAGCAGAATATATTCATAACCCTGACTGTTGGGAAACGGGCCCATGAAGTCAATGCCCCATGCGTCAAAGACGTCTGAGATCTGAATGTATTTCAGAGGCATTGTGTCTCTCATTCCTATGGTTCCACCCATCTTTTGGCAGTCAGTGCATCGTTTGACATATCATCTGCATCTTTGAATAAGGAAGGCCACCAGAGGCCACTTTGAAGAACTTTTGCTGCCGTTCGTTTTCCTGAATGGTGTCCTCCAGAATCTTGATCATGACATAGAGCGAGGACACTTGGAACTTCCTCCTGAGGAATACACCTTCTCCAGATGCAATCTGCTCCCTCATGAAACAAATACGAGTCTTCCCACTGGTAGAAATGGATTTTAGACAAGAATCTGTCTATTTTCAACTTAGGCCTGTCCTGTGGGATTTTTTTGGTCACCAGATAGTTCACGATGTCCGCGTACCAAGGAAGTGAGGCGACAGACAGAATTACCTCATCTGGAAAGGTCTCTGTGATAGGCTGCAGGTTCAGTTCAGGAGACTCTGGTTCAGGAAGTCTTGACAGATGATCGGCCACTACATTCTTTACCCCAGGTTTATCTTTGATTTCTAAGTCAAACTCCTGGAGGAGAAGGATCCACCGGATGAGACGTGGTTTGGCGTCCTTCTTCTGTTGTAAATACCGAATGGCCGAATGATCAGTGTAAATGATTACTTTGGACCCAAGGAGGTAAGATCTGAACTTTTCCAAAGCAAAGACTACCGTTAGCAGCTCCTTTTCAGTGACAGTGTAGTTTCTCTGGGCTTCATCGAGCGTTCGACTAGCGTAGTGAATCGTAAATGGTACATTATCTTTCCTCTGTCCCAGTACAACCCCGATGGCATAATCTGACGCGTCGGTCATAATTTCGAAAGGCTGAGTCCAAATCGGTGGTTGTAGGATAGGGGCCTGCGTGATGATCTCTTTCAACTGATTAAAGGCAAGGAGCACACGGTCGTCTACAATGAATTCATTGTCCTTGCCGAGCAATTCAGTCAACGGTCTGGCCAGTTTGCTGAAATCTTTGATGAATCGTCGGTAAAAACCGACATGGCCCAAGAATGACCGGACTTGCTTGATATTTGTAGGTGGCTCAAGTTTGGAAATTACATCCACCTTGGCTGGGTCAACCTCCATGCCACGTTTAGAAACAACGTGACCCAGCACGATTCCTTCGGTCACCATGAAATTGCTCTTCTCCCAAGAGAGCACAAGATTGACTTCGCAGCACCTCCGTAAGACCCGGTCTAGATAGTCCAGACATTGATCAAATGAATTCCCGTAGACCGAAAAATCGTCCATAAAGACCTCGAGAAAGTTGCCCACCATATCGGCAAAGACTGCAAGCATACACCTCTGAAATGTGGTTGGGGCATTGCAAAGCCCGAACGACATCCGTCTGAAGGCATATGTGCCAAAAGGACAGGTGAACGTGGTCTTCTCTTGATCTTTAGGAGCAATAGCAACTTGATTATACCTAGAGTATCCATCCAAGAAGAAGAAATATTCCTTCGCCGCCAATCTCTCCAAGATCTGGTCGATGAAGGGTAGCGGAAAATGATCCTTCTTGGTAGCGAGATTGAGTCTTCTGTAGTCTACGCACACGCGCTAAGAAGTCGGTACTCAGGTTGCGATCTCCTCTCCTTTGTCATTTTTCACAATGGTGATCCCCGATTTCTTGGGCACAACATGCAGGGGGCTCACCCATTTGCTGTCGGAGATGGGATAAATGAATCCCGCATCACACCATTTCTGGATTTCTTTCATAACCACCTCCCGCAGATTCAGGTTTAATCTTCTTTGCAGTTCACGAGAGGGTCTGCAGTCTTCTTCCAGAAAGATGCGGTGCGAACAGAGTGATGGGTTGATCCCATGGAGATCGGATGTTCGCCGGCCGATAGCCTTGCGGTTGCGTTCAAGAACCTCCATCAAACGAGATTCTTGGTCTTCGGTCAAATGTGCATTGATGATGACCGGATACATGTTTGGTTCTCCCGCAAGGAAGGCATACTTCATGTTGGAGGGTAAGGGTTTTAGCTCCGGTGGGGTCTGAGCGGCTTCAGTGGAGACCTCAGCTATTAGTGCGGGTGGTGATTCTTTCAACTGTTCAGTGTCCACCATAATCTGCTCTGTTTCTTCTCTCAGATCCTGACAAAATTCCTCAATGATGTCATCTTCATCAGAAAATGCTTCAAACCTCGGCTCTTGGTTCTGAAGGCACATCACCCCCACGGTAGTATCTTGTAGCACATCAGCAAGTTCCTCATCTTGATTGATAAAGGGGAATTCGACTGCGGTCTCCACTTCCTCCTCGGGACAGAGGAGTTCATGGATCTCATTGTCATTCAGGAATAGGTTGGTATCTTGAATTTCTGCTAGGAAGTCGCAGTCGTCAGCGTACTCGATCACTCTTGCACATGAAGTAGATGTCTGCTCGGTTGGTGTTCCTTTGGACAGGGTCTCAACTCTGATAATTTCATTGCCAGCTCCAAAAGTGATTTCTCCCGTCCCATAATTCACCACTGCGTTTGATGTTCGCAGAAATGGTCTTCCGAGTATGATCGGGGTAAGGAGCAACGGAGCGGGGACGTCCATATTTAAGATCACAAAATCGGTCGGGAATGAATTTCCCTGAACCGTAACGATCACGTCCTCCAACAGGCCCCTAGGCCGCTTGACTGACTTGTCTGCAAACTGCAAGATCATCTTTGTAGGCTTGAGCGGTCCTAGCCTGAACTCCGTGAGTAGCGAAGCTGGCATCAAATTGACAGAAGACCCGCCGTCGAGAAGTGTTTGTTCGAACTCTTGATCGAACATCTGACAACGTACAAGAGGTGCTCCCATATCTGGCTTTTTATCCGGGAGGTTACTGATGGCGTTGACGGTGGCCATTGTGAGGATGTGCTTTTTGGACTTGCCACCCTTGCTTCTGGAATTGTGGGGGTTCGGCCTGCGCTTGGTTGTACATGCCTCTTTTAGTCCATTCCTCACGGCTGGCATGTACTCAAGAGCTTTCATCAAGGGCATATTCAACACCAAATTCTGAATGATTTCTATGATAGCAGGATCAGACAAAGCACTTTTTAAAATTTTCATTTTTTTGTGTTTTTTCATTGCTTCAGGAAAAGGAATATTTACAAACTCTTCACCAATATCATTCAAAATAGTGTCCATATTGTTGTTTACAGGTAGATGACAAAAAGGAATGGATTCATCTACAATTTGCGGACCAAAAATGACAGGCTCGGCTTCAGGTGCTGGCATTAGACTCGCTGCAGGTGTGGTGCTCCTCCTGTCAGGAACTGGCTGTGAGGCAGGTGTAGACGTCTCCAATGCTGGCAGATCTCCACCGAGGTTACTGCTATCTTTTTGTGTTTTTCTGTTTTCTTCATTTTTTTGTGGTTTTCTGGATGCTGGTGCTGCCCCCAAAATGCTGGCTGACCCTGGTGTTGGCTGGACTGACGATTCCCCATCAGATGCAAGATGCTTTCCCTTCGCCGTCGCCGATGGCTGGAGTGTCCTATCGCTCCTGAGAGTAACAGCATTAGATAAAAAATAATTAATTTCACCTGATTCGGGTTGGACACTGCCGGCTACCTGCTCCTTGCGTCGGAAATTGTTAGGGTTAGCTTCGACCTGGGCTGGTATGACGGTTTTTGCTGTCGTCAGGTCGTCGATCTTCTGGTTCATCTCAGCCATGTTCTTCATTAACTGCTCCAAACAGGCCAGGGTCGGATTGGCCGGTGCAATCTCAGAGGATTCCCCCTGCTGGGGTCTAGAATGTTGGTATGGTGGCTGAGAGTGCGGCTGATAACCTTGTGAAAATTGTTGAGGAGGAGGG
This sequence comes from Ottelia alismoides, assembly GCA_037367405.1. NCBI lineage: Eukaryota > Viridiplantae > Streptophyta > Magnoliopsida > Alismatales > Hydrocharitaceae > Ottelia > Ottelia alismoides. Next base: position 172,443 of record JAZKJV010010053.1, on the reverse strand, counting down.
TTGGAGGAGTACTGTGAGTTATGTTGACTGTATTGAGCAACCGGTTGCTGATGATATCCCTGTCCGCGATATCCGGACTGCTGAGGACCGTGCTGGTAGTTCTGCCTCCAGGTGTTTCCTTGGGATGGAGGCTGGTACTGGTAGGACTGGAAGGGTCTCCCACCCTGCTGCTGCTGATGAAAGGGCCTGTTGCCCATGTTCTGACCTTGAGAGTGTCCCTGAGGACGGGTCAGCTGTGCTTCATTGTTCCAGACGCCATTGATCTCCTGGATCAGTGGCGGGGGTGGAGAGAACTGCTCGGAATATGCGGGCTGGGGCTCTGGTTGGTATACAACCATCTGTGTTTGAGGCTGCGGTGGCTGCTCCGGAACCTGCACGTAGTTTACGTGCTGGACAGGCTGGGGCTGCGGTGGAGTCGGCTGAGGGTTTTGCTGCATTGTGGGCTCCTTCTTCTCAGCACTCGGCTCTGCAGAGGTAGACACAGCGTTGCACATGTTGGCGTTCAATGCTCGAACGAGCTGCTCCAGCTGCTGATAGATCTGGCCGAGCTTCTCCAGACCTTGGGTCCTTTTTTCAATGACTGCCAGTTTTTCGAGGTCCTGTGACCTCTTCTCAATGATGTCCACCTTGGACAAGTGGCTCCCAATGATGCTCAGGTTGGAGCTCTCATCCTTGTCCTCGGTGTGAGAAGCCATGTTAACTGGCTTGCTGATGGCGGTTGGTGACTTCATGTAGATTCTAGACGAGGATTGGGCTGCTTCTCCCTCAGCCATTTCTTCGAAGACGTTCCATACTACGTCCTCGTCCTTGTTAAAATGTGAACCGCCGCAAGCTGCATCCATGAGCTTTTGGCTCTCGAATGATAGCCCCCAAAGAAGTGTTGTACGAGACTGGTCTTTGGTATTTCATGGTGGGGGCACTTTTCCTGGAGATCTTTGAATCTCTCCCACACTTCATGGATCGTCTCGTGGGGTTGCTGGCAGAAACTGGAGATCCGAGCGCGCATCTGATTTAATCTCCCAAGAGGATAGAATTTATGGAGAAAGGCAGATTTCAATTCCTCTCAGGTGGTGACGACCTTCCCAAGATGGTCGACCTAATAAAGGGCCTTGTCTTGAAGGCTGAAAGGGAATGCGGTCATCTTGACTACATCAAGAGGGACTTCGGGGTAGTGAGTAGTGGAACAGATGCTGCCAAACTTCTTGAGAAAAATGTATGGTTCTTCAGTGGTGTTCCCATGAAAAGTGGGAAGCAGTGACAGAAATTGCGGCTTCAGCTCGAAGTGGGCATGTGCATACGTGGAACTTGAATCCACTCAGTGATGCACCCTGCTCCTGGGTTGTATGTCTCCTTGAGTGTGGGCTTGGGCTACGACGGATCTTCTTCTGCTGCTTCATATTCAGGTCCCACTGAAAACTCATCTCTGACTTCATGGAAATTGGGATCGAAGTTCGGATCATCCTCTCGTCGACCGTCTCTCGCATCGGCCCTCCTCCTCAGATCGTTCATCATGTCCTGGAAGGCTGTCTGAGCCAGGGCCAGATTAGTCAACTGCTGCTGAATGGCTTGGATGGAAGCCAGCAGCTGACTGTTAACCTTGCCCTGCGTGGTATATTGTCCTTCCCCTGGATCGACTTCGGGTTCAGGTGGTGCTTGCGGTCCTTTTCCTCTTCCACCTGCCATCTCGGATTCTGTCGGATTTGCTGGCTCGGGCTCTAAGTCTGCACATGGTAAAATGCCCCAATCAGTCTGAATTGCAGCACCAGATAGAGAGATGTTGTTTGTGTCAAGGTCGACACAGAATTTCGCTAAGGATGGCGATGTATAAGGAGTAAAATCAATAGCCATCCAAAACAGACAGAATTCGGGATGAGAGTGATCCCGGTTTATTGAAGAAGACATGGAGTCTGGAGATTGGTCCATAGGGTTTGAACTGGGTTCTCGGGAATCGCCCTGAATTATTGGAGAGGGTGAGCGAATGGAACTGATGTGGGTGCCGACAGAGCCTTGACTAAACCGCCCATTCGTCGCCATCTCGAAGATCAAGAGGAAGATCGATGTGGATGAAAGATACGGAGGTCAACAAGGAATCAAAGGAGTGCAAAACAGTAGAAGGCTCACAATGAGCAAGGGTCAACTAGAGGGGGAACAAAATTTGCGCAAAGGCGCGATATTTTTGATCTTTGACCTAAATGTAACTAGCAACCAAACACAAGACAAGGGAGTTCACCAACTCAACACATGAAGCCGTGAAGGTTCGGCTTTTATCTTTGTAATTTTTATCTTGATTTCAGGAATTTATCTTTCAACGAGTCCTTAGAGCGCTACGCCTATAGGAGCGAGAGTACTGCCGGAAAAGTATTCCCATACTTGTCCTCCTCTTGTGTAACCTGTAACTTGCGCTTTTTAAGGTCCTTGTAACCCTTCCTGGATCCCTACTCAACCAAAGAAATAGAGAGAGGAAGCCGATAGGCGAAACCGATACTTCGGACCTCACTCGCAACGGAATCACCCGTGAACGTGCAAGATCCTACTCGGACGCAGCCGGTGAGACAGACACACCCGTGAAGGCGTGGCATATGCTCGGTACTTCGGACAAGGTCGATGCTCACACAATAGTGAGTCACCAATGGCGACCAAGCCCTACTCGACTACGTACGATAGTAGCGCCAATACTTCGAAAATCCAGGCGATACACAAGGCAGCCACAAGTTGGGTTTTTGGCTCTAATCCCTATGAAGCGCTCACCTCACTTGGAAGGAGACCTTCCCATGCAACCTGAAAACAAGTGAGGGTGTTACTCTCCCCAATCAATGAGTCCAATTACCAATTTTTATTTAGGTCAAAGTTTTCTTAGCAGTCCCTTTTTTTAATTTTTTTTGGTGTTATCGCTTCTTTTGAGTAGATTCAAACAAGCGCCTAACGATTTTGTATTTTCTTTATCCTACTTTGTCCAAAATCAGAGGGAGAAAAGAGTCGGGAAAAGCCAATGCAAGTCGGCACCAAGATGGAAATCTCACCTTTGTGCCTATATGATGGATGCAAAGTAAGAAGACTTACAACAAATCCCAGCTCTCTCCATGCGGGATGCAAAGCAGAAATTTATAAACCTAACTATATGCCGGTATGCAAGGCGGAAATCGTCCTAAGATAGGCAACTGCTAGCGTGAAGAACCACAAGCTAATCACTCAACCCCAATCCTAAGATCCGGTCTAGGCTCACCCCTCCTCTGCTCAACACACTTGAGTTTAGGAGAAAGTGCTTTACAGGGAGAGCTTGCGGCGCGCGGATCAAAGAAGAGTGACTTCGCTGTTTAATTAAACTATGTCCAAGGACGAACTATAGGTACATGCAATTGTTGTTAGGTGTTTGGACCTAATCTAATCGATCAAGCAATGCCTAAGTCTAAGAGCTCAATCCACAAAAGAAAATGAAAAAGAAATCAAAACCGGAAAATGACCGTCGAGAACACACGAGAAAACTGCGGTGAGACCCCGGGTGAACAAACACCCGGAAATTAGGCCCGAGGTGTTCAAGTGTCCAAGTCCTGTATTATTACAAATTAAACAAATAACTCTCTCTCACAAAAATAAAAGCAACTCTCTCTCTAGCTCTCCTGCTCTCTCCTGCCGGCTAGGGTAGAATAGCCGGCTCCTCCTCCCAAGGATGCACAGGATCCCCTAGGCGATCCTCCTCGGTCAGCGGTCCCTCACAGGAAAACAAAAGAGATGTCAGATAGTTCAAAACAAAAGATGCACTAGAGACAAATAATCAAAAATGGTTAAGTAAATAAAAAGACCCAAAGGTACTCTACAAGCCGATACTCCCCGGCAACGGCGCCATTTGAAAAGCGAAAAGGCGAGAGCCGCTAAATAGTAGTCTGACAAATCAGACTCACTGTCGCTGATGCGACTACTCAAGCCTCTTCGTTCTTCAACAATTAACCCACACAATCAATCAAAGAATGAATAGCAAGGATTAAAATTTATTATACCCTACTAAAAATGTACAATGGCAAGCAAGTAGGGGTCGAACTCAAGAAGCAAGGGTGTAGAGCATAGATAAAAAGCCAAACGTAGGTCTAATGAACCACTTAGCCAATCTAATTTTTTTGTGGGTTTTTCATTTTAATTTTTTTATTTTTTTATTTAATTTTTGATTTTGTATTTTGATTTTTGAATTTTATGATTTTTATAATTTTATATTTTATATTTTTCTATTTTCTTTTTCAATATTGGAAAATAAAGACAATGTAAAAGAAGAGAAGCTAGAATATTAATAAAAATATGCAAAAATAGTCAAAAATTCAGAAATAAAATCTTTTTGATGTTTTTATATTTTTCTACTATTTTTGTGATTTTTGGGTAATTCTCAGAATGTTTTTGGTATTTTTAAATAATAAAATAAAGCAAAACAGTGAATAAGAGGCTGGCTGGAGAGAAAATAGGAATTAAAATTAGCAAACAGCAACCAAAATTTTTCACACTAATTTTTAAATAAAGAGAATGAAATATGGAGTAAACAGGAACTGAGTTTGCTATTTTTGGAGTTTTCTATAATTTTATATATTTTTTTTGAAGTTTTTGAGTGTTTTTGAATTTTTAAGGTTTTTCTTTGAAGATTTTTTGTGATTTTTGGACTGAAAATAAAGTAGGTCAAAACACACAACAGAGAATATTTTTGGAATTTTCTAAGACCTTTTAATATTTTTTTGGTATTTTCTAGTCTAGACAGTGCTGAAACAACATGTTTTTGATTTTTAATAAATATAAAATACAATAAAAACAAAAAATAAAAATAGGCGTGAAATGGCAAGTTAACAGGAGATTAAGTCTATTTTTTGAGAATTTTTGGCAATTAAATGAGGCATGAAATAAATAGACTAAGCACACGAAAATCCTAAGCCTAGCAGGGGTATAAATGCAATTATCGAAACATCCGGGGGCTCAGGTGCAAAATCCACAAAAAGACACGCGTGAGGTACGTGTTCTGTTATTCACAGGGGCATAATTGTAATTAATGAAAACCGGCTGGGCATACATGCAATTTCTCCAAAAACATATTTAATTAACTACGCACAGGGATGTAATTGTAAATACCTAAAAGTTCAGGACCCAATATGCAAAATACCCCAGTCACGTGAGGTGACGTGGCGTGGACTAAAGTGCAAATAGTGAAAGTGCGAGGGCCTATGTGCAATTATTACAAAAGTTTTTAAACTTGGAATAAAAGTTCTAGGACTAAAGCATAAATACAAAAATGTGTGGGTCGAAGATGCAAAATACCCACTGGGATCGATCGTGCGGCTGATGGAGCTTCACTTGGACACGTGGCAAGCATCGAGCGGCTGGTACCCCTTCGTCCTGGATGGCTGAGATTAGATCGTGCGCGACTGATCCAATGGCGGGGAGCAACAGGCGATCGGACGGCTGGCGTAGCGTCTGGAGATGGCGTCTGATCCAACGGCAGGGGGAGGTTCACGAAGAACACCTCCCCGACGAGCTTTGATCGGCGATTGCGTCCGACACACGGCCGCTCCGGCCCCCGGATCAAGGGCAAAAGGATCCTGGGGCCCTTCCGCGTCTGATGGTGGTCTCCGGCGAAGCGGAGGCGGCGTGGAGTGGTCGGACGGGGAAGGCGACCTGGGCGGCGGTTCCTGGAACTTTCGATGGTCGAGGGAGCCTTCTCTTGGGCTCGGACCTGCAAGGTTAGATCCACAAAAACCAGGAGAGCAAAATGGTGGAGTCTGATAGTGAAATGGAAGCGGGATGTGTGTCGGATGGTGAGCTCCGCCGAGCGGCGGAGATGGGAGCTCCGTGGACTCGATCTGGGCGAGATCGAGGCGAAATGATGGGTGGAGCAGAGCGACAGAGTGAAGGGGGAAAGGATGGAGGTGATTTGGGCGGCGGTAGACGACTGGAATGGCCGGAAACGCTGGGCGAAGCTCAGCTCCGCCGTGGCTTCGATCGAGGGTTCACGGTGATCGGCGAAACGAAACACAAAACTGATATAAACCTACCCTAATCTACACTAAGACTACAAGAAAATGGAAGAAAAAGAGGGAGAAGCTCACTGGAGACGGAAGTGGGTGGCTTCGGGCGGAGCTCCGGCGAGGGTCGAATCGCTTCAATTCGACGCCAAACACTGCAAACCCAGGCACGATTCGACGCCTGCTGTCACCAGGAGCACGAAGGGCTAGGGGTTTGAGGGTAGAAATGGCGGAAGAAGGATTAGATTCAAATTAAAGTCGGGGGGCTCTTTTTGTAGGGTTGACGAACGGCGTGGAAGACGAGGGTCCAGCGCCTCGATCGATGGTCATCGGCCCAAGGAATCACCTGGGCGTGATTCACCATTGATCGAGGCGCAAAAACGCAGAAGACGTCGTCATGGTTTGGTGCAAGGGCAAGCCTAGAAAATGGCGAGAAGATGGGACAAAAATACATCTGACAAGCCTAGAGGAGGAGGTCAGACAGTTGACCGAGGTCAACTGTCAGACCAACTTGGTTGGTCCACGTGGACCAACCAGGAAAAATACTCAAAAAAGTTATTTCAAAAATCGAAATAAAATAGTAAATTAATGAATTTCATTTTGGTTAAAAAATAAAAAATGTTTATTAATTGATGAAGTATTTATTATGAATTTTAATTATTTTTATGATGCTTATTTTTACAAGTTCACTTTTTAGCCCTTTATAGGTATAATACCTATGTGTTTTAGCATTTTATTTTTATTTACGTATTTTATTTTTATTATTTTTATTTATTATTTTCTAAAATCATAAGATACTTTTATGTACACAAATGTATTTTTATTTTATTTTTCTGAATTGTCTGGTATATTTAATAAAATATAAGTATAAAATGTATAGGTATACATATAGGTATAATACCTATGTATTTTTATTTTCAAGTATTTTTATTTGGATTTCTTTTGCATTTTTATTCTGATTTTAATGCACATAAATATTATAAGTAATATTTACAAGATTATAAAAATATAAAAATATAAAAATAATGAATAAATAATAAATTGAATATTTTATTCTGTACACTTATACAATGTGGGTCCAAAACACAACTTTCAAACCGTAGCTCCGCCAAATGCGAAACCACCACCATTAAATAGATTATTTTATTCTATATACAATTAAAGGTGAGTTTGCTGCATTTGGAGTTGTCAGTTGTGAGATACGGGTCTGGGAAGTTGGGATTCTGGATATTTATTCAGACCACAACTTTTTATCTGTACATTATTTTTCTGTGAAATCAATTTTGTAATTTTCTTTATTTAATTATCTACATCTTTTATGTACAAAGTTTCTTTATTTGTTGAATAAAAAGTGGAACTAAAAATAGGTCCCAAAATGAATAAAGAATGAATTAATGAATATAGGTATTTGGCCCTTATCTCCCCCTACTTTATTCCTTGTCGACCTATTCATCACTATGCCTAGGTCTCGGGGTTTCGGGTCATAAAATATTTACAATATTTTATTCTTTTTCTTTTCTTTTATTTATTCTATAATTTTGGCTTTAAAAATCATATTTTATACACTATTTACATCTATGTGCATGAATGCTAAAATGCAGGAATTAAGGCTATTTACAGGCATTTGCTAGGGTTTTTGAGGCCAAAATGATAGAACAAAGATGATGAAATGTGGATTCATCAGGTGTGTGTGTGATGGTGATTGTGATTGTGGTGATGTTTGTGAAATGTTTGATCGTGATGAAAAAAGCAAGAAAATATGTTAGATAAACAAATGAAATGAAAAGATAGGATGGAAAATACTTACCTGTGTGGTTCTCCTGATTGTGGAGCCAAGGTGTGCGGCTCCGGTTGTGGCCTCGATCCGATTTGGTTATCAAAAATCAGAGAAGCTCTGTGAGCTTGGCTGGCAGCTCACTACACGGGGATTAACCGCAGATCTCGCCTTGAGGTTGTCGTCGCTGGACTCGTCTCCTATAGCTGTCACCTGAAGGTTAAAGGGGCTCGACCTCACTTCTCTCGAAAATGGCAGATGAAGAAAAATGGAGAGGGCGAGTGTAATAAAAAGGAAGGGAAGGGAGTTAGAAAGTGAGTGGAGAAGATGTAGAAAATGGAGGAGGTGATGGCTTGGAGTGGAAGACAAGTAAGGAGAAGAAGTAAAAGAGGGATAAAATAAATAATTAATAAAATAATAGAGTAGGCTCTAAAAATAATTAAAATAGTAATAGTAAAATAATAGTAAAAATAAATCTGAAAATAATAAAATAAATCTGAAAATAATAAAAAAAGGTGACATGTGGCAGCTCCAGGAGCTGCCACATGTCGCTCCTAAAAAATTAAATGTAAAGAAAAATAAAAAAGAAATAACAAAAGGATTAAATCAAAAAGTGATCAACACAAAAGCTCGTCTCGATGAGATATACAACTTTCGTGAAAGGTCAAAAATCAAAATAAGTCATCTGTAAAAAAATGTATTTTTGGGTGATACCTTATAGATATAAAATACCACATTTTATCTTTTGTAATTTTTTTGTCATTTTTAAAAGAGAGAAAATCAAAGTAAAGTTACAAATAATATGAAAGGAATATGTACAACTTAATCTATTTTTTTGGATTTTTAATAATTAAGAAAATAAAAGGATATAATAAAGGGCAAAACGGTTAGTATGTACAATATACAATAGGGGCCCAAAACCCAAGTTTTGCATACGAGCTCCGATTTTAATGAAATTGATCTTGTTTTGAAGGTCTTTGAATGTATATTACTTTAAAAGTGAGTAGACTAATTCGGAGGTTGTATGAGAGAGATACGAGCATTCTAAGGTCTAAGGTCTCCAACTGGGTTTGGGGTTTTATTGGGGAATTTTACAAGTTAGTATTTTTTGTTGATATTTTTCTTTAATTAATGTTAGTCATATATACACAATAGAGTTAGTTTTATTGGATTTAGAGTTAGTATAAAATATATACAAATAAGGTATTTTAGCTAACATACAAGTGAATATTTACAAGTGAAATTGGCTTCTTATTTAATGCAAATATGAATGCTAAAATGCATATATTATTTATGCATGCATGAATGCTAATTTTGCATGATAAGGGGAAATATGCTGCTATTTACTTGGGAACAAGACTATTTTCAAATTTTAGAGTGATGAATCACGGATTCATCAACCCCCTATACTTAAACCTTGCTCATCCTCGAGCAACTAAAATGAAATGCAAGAGTGAAATGATTTTGGGTTCCATACTGTTGGACATGCGAGCCCACGGCGAGCCATTATGCAATAAATGTTATTGCAATTCACTCCTTAATCTGAAATAAAGAGTACATAATTTGCATAATAGGTCCCTTAGTACAATTAGGGTTATGTACCATGGCCATCTTAATGATCATACAGCTGTTGATTCAATTATTGAACCATAGAGGCTGGTGCTTAGATGAATATCTAATGAGTTAGATTGAGGACTCATCAAGCACCGTCAAATGATTATTAAGAGATGATCTCCAGCCTGAGTAGGAGATGGCAATCCTATCTCATTTAGGTTGATATCTGACCGACCTCTTGATGCAGGTCCTCTGCATAGGAATGGAGATTCGGAGGTGTCGGATGAGTTAGGTCAAAGAGTTGACTTAATGAGATCGAGATAACCTAAATCCTATATCATAAGCTGTCATGATATAGGCACACATCCTCTTACCGGAGACAGATGTGTTACTATATGTCTGAGTATGTACATTTGGCAGACCAATAGGTTGATGACCTAATCAAGGTCTATACACCGGCGCGCTGGTGTGCATATAAGGGCATATGAGTATTACGATCTCTCAAAGGGATCATACAGGTTCAGTTACTAAACCGGAAGACATGAGCTCACTCATGAGATATTGGGAAGAATCAAATTCCATGCGCATGGTCGTCTCGCTTTGGAAGCTTGATTGAATTTGTAGGTTTGATATATACTTTTGGAAAGTATATGATCAAGACCTAGGTATGATATATGCTTTTGGAAAGTATATGATCGATACCGACTCCCAATGATAGAATGAGAAACTTACTGATAAAACTCTGAAGTATACAGTATAAAGTTAATCTAATACTTCGGGTTTATTCTGAGTCTTCCAGTATGCAGGATGTATAGGTATTGGGAATACCTGAAGGTGATGTGATCATAAACGATTGTATAACCATGACGCTTCCATTCCTAGGGAGTGATGAAACGGGTCTGGATTTTAGTGACTCCTCTCAGTAGAGAAGTAATCTGATCTTAGTCCAAATGTTGGACATTGATCTGAATGTGATTCAGATGCAATGAGAAGATTAGATTTGCGGTCTTGATTTAATCAAGCATCTATGGGAGGCCCGCGATCTGGATTTGAGATATGATCTCAATATCCATGTCACTATACGTGGAACAATTCAATCGCCCTGTCCTTATCTCCAAGTATTCGCGGAGAAAGCGCATTATCCTTGAAAGAGTTCATGGATAACTCTATTGTTGATATATGTATCAGAGCATTGAGAAAATGGATAATTAAATGTGATTTAATTATCATGAATAATATGAATTTGATTCGTATTATAAGGAGAGTTATCTTAGATAATTAAATGTGATTTGATTATCAAAGATATGAATAATGTGAATGTGATTCATATTATTTGGGCACATGAGAATAAGTTATCCAATATAATTAAATGTGATTTAATTATTATGGATAAGAATAATGTGGATAGTAATATCCAATTATTCATAATATATTATAAATGTGATTTATAATGTATTAGAGAGAGCTAATTATAATTTATATGTGTTGATTAATTATTATGTGTATTGGATACACATTGTGCAATTAATTGACAATGTAAATTATATGTTGTTTTGGGTTGTGAATATGATTCACAATTTTTCAATGGCAAGATTGTAATATTCTCAAATATAATTGTGAATTATTTTTGAAGAATAAAAAGCCAACAAAAGTTGTTGGAAATAAATAAAGGAGATTTTCAAGGAGATATGCAATCTCATGGATTTCCGTGAGATTGCTCTCCCCATGGAAATGAGTGGGCGGCACCCTATTCCAATTAGAAAAGGGTGGACGTCCACATGGAAAGAGCATGGAGATGAAATCTCCATGCACATTCTCTCCTTATTTATTGGTTTGATTTAAGACTAATTTATATTTAATTTTGTCAAATATATTTTAACCTAAATTTGTTGGTTTTACCAACAACAATCTTGACCATTGGATTGACATAAATCAATCTCATCCATTGATTGTACATGTCACATGGATTGAGATCCATGGATCCCAAAACCTATAAATAGAGAGTCATACCATGCTCTCTACTTTACACACAATGCTTGAGAAGCATCTCTCTCTCTCTCTCTAGACGTCAGCCCTCCCTCTCCCTCTCATGGCCGTCCACCATGGATGCCATGGAGAGAGTCTTCATCGTCGCAACGTCGTCGTTATGCTGCCCGATCGTCTGCTCGTGGATCTCCGTCTCCTTCGGTGCGCCTCGCTCGTGAAGAAGACATCGGATCTCGTGTGTCGAGATCAGGAGATCTGCCGCTTGGATCATCAACATGGATTGCGAGAAGCACGCGGTTCATCCCCGCGCTCGCAAGCGTCTCCTTCGTCGGATCGGACTTGAGACAGGAGGTCTCTTCGTTTAGAGACTTGATCGCAACCACGCTTCAAGAGGTAATCCTATTACTTGTTTGTGGCTTAGACGAGACGATCCGAGAAGTGTTCTTGGATCATGTGGTTTCGTCGTAATAAATTTTTTTTAAATTCCGTTGCATCGAGCAACTAGTGCGACTAGTCGCTCCTCGTCGTATTCGATACGACGCTCACGCTTCCGTGATGTGCTTGAAGATCTAACCATATCCTTCAAGTGGTATCATAGCCTTAGGTCGATGGTTTCGAATATGATTCGCTAACCGAGGACGACTTGGGTTCGTTAAGGTCGCGAAAGTTTTCTTCGCATTTGATTTCGCAGATCTGTTTAGTAAATAAATTCGGCACTATTTAAATTGTTTAAACACAAATTTAATACTTGGATTTTGTTTCCCATTAAATAAGGAAATCATAGGATCTGAGTTTGCGTAAATCGGATTTCGTTTGCTCTAGATATGGTTGTTTTAATGAACATGTATTCACTGTTACGGGAACTGCGAATCTTAACGTAATTAAGGAGTTAATTACTGTTTAGAGACGCCTCGAAATGCATGCAAATCATATAGGTTCTATTGTAAATCAAGTTAGCAAACTATGGAAACTTACTTTGCTTAATTTGGATTTAAATTGATTGAGATATGCTAATTTTAGTAAGTAGGGGTCACTGCTGAAATTACTTTCCTAATCAAGAACCATGTGATTGTCAATTAATGAAATTAATTGTTAATTTCGAGAAATAATTATGGAAAATACTTGAGAAATATTGGAAGATGATTATTTCCTTAATTGACTTGGCCTCAACCAATTAATTATTTAGATTTGATCTAGATCATAATTGGAAACACGATCAACAAACTCCTTGCTTGAATAGGATTGGGAATTTGTCTAGCAAATTTCCTTATAATCAAAATTATTTTGATTACTATATGGTATAATTTCGGTTGAAGAACCGATGATCATCTCAAGTACAAATTAATCAATTTGGCATTATCCTTTCCCGAGGCGGATATGGTGTCTAGTCGGGGATCGCTGGGGTAGCGGGTTGCAACGTATGCGGTCCGTCCCACTCCCGCCGGTACTGGCCATGACAGCGGGTAGGGCCGGGATAATGTCCGAGGGATTAAGTTGTATTTTTCTAATTATTAAAATACGAATTAATGCGTACTTTGAGAATAATACCGTATATATTCAAGCATAAAAATCGAGTTTGATTGATTGAATTGGATTGATAATTAATTTAATATGATTGAATTGATTATGTCCAATTATACTCTAATTTGATTAGAGTTAATAATTGCCTTGGAAGAATTAATTATATGAATGTGATTCATAGTAATTAATTAAATTTGAATAAGAGGTGGAGGATCACATAAGTGGCATCCATGGTCTCCCGTCAAGGCGAAGGGTTTCCATCGCCAGGGATTGTATATAGGAGACGCATGTACGTAGTGACAGCTCCTATATACAAGCGCATCTGGATCGGACTCTTTGCTTCTCGAAAGAGTAATGCCGTATGCGTAGTGACCCCAATATCGGATCCTCATATTATTGGGGCGATATTGGATTGCGCATAGCGAGTTCTATTCCTGTTGACGGATGGTTCAATTAACGACGGGTCAACATCACCTTAGGGGTGGTGGGTCCGGGTGTTAAAGACCGGATTGGGAAATGCAAGTTGGACTTTCAAGGCGGAATGTGTTCCCGCTTCTCTTTATTGGAGTTGCAGTTTCTCATATTATTGGGATGTAACAAAGATAAAGAGGAGATCCCAGATCTTGCTGTGATATAATGGTAAGTATATCTCTTACATTGAAAGTGATTAAGGGAATGAACTTTCATTGTTGACATGGTAAGACAACTTTGATATAAAAACTCCTAAATCAAAGTATAATATGTGTATATATATACACACTCATGCAAATTTCTTATTTCAGATAATCCTTCATTAAACCCACTCAATTCTATACTCAATAATAACCAGTAAAATATCATGGATTGGACTCATGATCCAGATATTGTACTTGCAGTTGGACACATAATTATGTGGTTGCAGTATGCAAGTTTCCTCATAATAATGAGGAATGACAATTAAATAGATAGTAGGACTTCAAACCTAGGGTTTGTATGTTTCTATAGTCTTGATATCATCAAATGTGCTTTGGAAGTGACATGTTGATGATGATCGCAATTGTCAAACTAATCCTTATAAAATCAATAAAGATATTCTAGCATACATATGTGCTCTCAACATTTAATCATGAATGACATGGTTCTCTGCATCATGCAGAATGGTGGCTCCATAAGAGATGATGTATTCAAAACATTTGAATACCTACCTGAACCAATGTTTTAAGAGTTTAGATGGATGTAGGTGATGAGTGTCATCATTCTACTATCTTTAGTCATTCATGAAGCTTCATAATATTCATATTGTATGAATTAGTTGAAGCATATATAAGTGTTGAAATACTCTTATTTTGAATTCTTTTTGAATTTAACATGAGAGATCCTTTAGTCTTGAGCAATGGTTGCTTAGAGATAAAGGGAGCGCAGTGGAAGCATGGGTTGGACCCAAGTAAGAAGTATAGTCAAAGAGTTGATTGTACTTTTGTGCCTTCCATCCAAAGAGTTGGATGAATGCCAATATTGCAATAAGTTGATGTGTTGATAGTATGACTATCAAGTCTGTCTAGAATCCTCAGAAAAGGACTCGGATGGAGCATCAATATAATCTACATAGATCATTGATATTGACTTGCTTATTGAATAATATAAAGTCTTATAATTGTATCTCAATCTTCTAACAACACTTGCAATGGGTTGCATATGTTTTAGAAGACTGGAAAATTTGATCTTAAGGTTTATAGTCTTCTACATGGATATTGATGCAATTGTTGCAACAATCTCTATTGGATTGATAGACTTCTCAATTTCAGTGGGAGCCCTTAGTCATAGAGAATGTCTCTATGATCCAGATATTAGAATACATTATTGTTTATTTCTAAATGTTGGAGGTAAACATGAATTCTGAAATTTATCTATCATAAAGACTTATGATGGATATATATTTCAGATAGTAATCTAACATCTAGCGGACTCCATAAAATTAGAAATTAATGAATGGTTCATTAAGATTTCTAATACTGAAAATTAAACCTTTAAAGATCAATAGGAGGACAAAGATCATTTGACAATGATCTGGCATCATGTTTTGGACATTTATCTGTTGATATGATCAATAGACTGATAAGAGATGAACCTTTAGATTGTCTAATGTTCAAATCTTACATACTTGTGAATATTGTATTCAAAAGTAGAAATGTCCAATACACCCTTCCTTGGAATGATGAAAAATGTCAAGGTATTCAAGATCTCATACATATTGATGTATGTGAATCATCTATATCAGAATAAACATTATGGATATGTGATATCTATTAATGATTATTTGTGATATGAGATTTCTTCTCTTCACTTAGAAAACCTTGAAATGTTCAAAGATTTCACAATTTTGGTTTAGAACCAAAGGTTGAAGGAAGATGAAAAGAATTTGATCTAACCAGGGTAGCTTGTACCTATTAGATGAATTCAAGGAATACCTTATAGAGATGTGAATATCATTCCTATCTCACCCCTCCTAATGAACCTTAACTCAATAGAGTTGTAGGGAGATACAATTGATCATGTGCGACATGATTTGATCAATGATTAATCTTAGCATAATTATCTCTTAGTTTCCAGGTATATGTATATGTGGTAGAGACTACATTATACACTTAATAAGGTCCTAAGCTGGTAAGCTGGAATCTAGCACCAGAGAGTGCTACTCCATTAGGAAAATAAAGGATGGTATTAGATACCTACTTTATGACCTCGAGATTCTTAAAAGATCACATCTTTGAGAATATGATTTTTATAGGATGACTCTCTTGAGAATCAAGATGAAAATGAAGTAAAGGAACTCATTTAATCTTGAAAAGATAGTGAGGCTCCTGAAATCGAAAACTAAAATAGATAATTAAAGATGAAACATTAATACCTCTTCAAATAAGTTTGAGGATGGATTCCATGTGTCAATTAAATCTGAAAATGATCGAACTTCATGTGATGAAGCTCCTGAGGATCATGACATGGAAAGATGGATGTTAGCAATAAAAGTATAATGTAGACTTCATATACAAGTGTTGTATATGGACCCTCGAGGATCCACCTATATGGGTCAGACCCATTAAGATGTAAATGGATCTTCAAGAGAAAGAGGGAACCTGATGAAAAGGTAGAGACCTTCAAAGCACGGTTCGTAGCCATGAGCTACACACCGAAGAGAAGACATCGCTTACGATGAGACTTGCTCTCCAGTGACCTTGCTTTAACTCATCAGAATATTGCTAGCTATAGCTACACAACTTGACTATGACATCTTCATGATGTGAGTCAAGATTGCATTCCTCTATGAATACCTCTCTGAGGATATTCATATGAAGTAGCCCCAGGGCTTCATGGTTGAGGAAAGCAAGGTGTGCAAGCCAAAGAACTCCATCTTTGGACTCAAATAAGCTTCTTGTATTTGGAACATAAGATTTGATGAAATTGTAAATGTTATGATTTCAGATAGAATCTTGATGAACCATGTAAAGCTTAGTGGGAGTGCCATTGTGTTCATAGTGCTAAATGTAGATATTATTCTAATCATTTAGAATGATATAAGAATAAATAATAAGTGTTTTAAAATTTGGTTGTTCCATACTTTGAGATATGATCTCAAGGATACCTCTTAGATCTTAGTTCTGAAGTCGTTCAGAAACAAAGAGAAGAGGATATTGGGACTGTCAAATTAGTAGTACACCTTGGACTTATTCCATTTTCTGGTAAAATTCCAAGAAAGGCTTCCTTCCCTTAAGATGTGGTAGTGACCTGTCTAAAGGGATAGCACCTCAAAGAGTTGAGGAAGTGAATGCTAGAACTGCTTGCACTTGTGCATCAGTTATGAGAAGTTGGGTATATGCTAGATGTGTACAAGAGACAGATGTCTGCCATGTAGTGGGAGTAGTAAACTGTTACTAATCCTGCTATGGAGATAAAACACTTGATTGCAGTAATAATAATATCTTCAAAGATGATAAAACTTAGAGATAGTGATCTCAAAGTCTTATCTTCAAAAGTTTAAGATCTTGTAGATAGTGATCTATAAGGGTCTTAACTGCAGATACCTTAGGAGATAGAGATCTCCAGGAATGAAGGTATTCTAAAAGGATTATGGGAATACTGGTTATGATAATTAATAAGATGTAGTGTCAATGACACTATAACTGACAAAATTGAGTATTGGTTGCATAGGATGCAACATTAGCATTGGATGCAAGCACTGTTACTAGGAGATATGCAAGTGCCCTAAAAGGACTTGGCGTAGTCTCTTGGGAACAGAGTGACTAATCAGCTTACCTAGTTATTTTCTAAATAGCCTATGATTGTCACATGAGTGTGGGTTTAAATGATTGGCCCATTAATGGCTCTTTGGGCTAGTGGGAGATTGTAGGACATGCGAGCCCACGGTGAGCCATTATGCAATAAATATTATTGCAATTCACTCCTTAATCTGAAATAAAGAGTACATATTTTGCATAATAGGTCCCTTAGTACAATTAGGGTTATGTACCATGGCCATCTTAATGATCATACAGTTGTTGATTCAATTATTGAACCATAGAGGCTGGTGCTTAGATGAATATCTAATGAGTTAGATTGAGGACTCATCAAGCACCGTCAAATGATTATTAAGAGATGATCTCCAGCCTGAGTAGGAGATGGCAATCCTATCTCATTTAGGCTGATATCTGACCGACCTCTTGATGCAGGTCCTCTGCATAGGAATGGAGATTCAGAGGTGTCGGATGAGTTAGGTCAAAGAGTTGACTTAACGAGATCGAGATAACCTAAGTCCTATATCATAAGCTGTCATGATATAGGCACACATCCTCTGACCGGAGACAGATGTGTTACTATATGTCTGAGTATGTACATTTGGCAAACAATAGGTTGATGACCTAATCAAGGTCTATACACCGACGTGCTGGTGTGCATATAAGGGCATATGAGTAATACGATCTCTCAAAGGGATCATACATGTTCAGTTACTTAACCGGAAGACATGAGCTCACTCATGAGATATTGGGAAGAATCAAATTCCATGTACATGGTCGTCTCGCTTTGGAAGCTTGACTGAATTTGTAGGTTTGATATATACTTTTGGAAAGTATATGATCAAGACCTAGGTATGATATATGCTTTTGGAAAGTATATGATCGATACCGACTCCCAATGATCGAATGAGAAACTTACTGATAAAACCCTGAAGTAGACAGTATAAAGTTGATCTAATACTTCGGGTTTATTCTGAGTCTTCCAGTATGCAGGATGTATAGGTATTGGGAATACCTGAGGGTGATGAGATCATAAATGATTGTATAACCATGACGCTTCCATTGCTAGGGAGTGATGAAACGGGTCTGGATTTTAGTGACTCCTCTCAGTAGAGAAGTAATCTGATCTTAGTCCAAATGTTGGACATTGATCTGAATGTGATTCAGATGCAATGAGAAGATTAGATTTGCGGTCTTGATTTAATCAAGCATCTATGGGACGCCCGCGATCTGGATTTGAGATATGATCTCAATATCCATGTCACTATACGTGGAACAATACAATCGCCCTGTCCTAATCTCCAAGTATTCGCGGAGAAAGCGCATTATCCTTGAAAGAGTTCATGGATAATTGTATTGTTGATATATGTATCCGAGCATTGAGAAAATAGATAATTAAATGTGATTTAATTATCATGAATAATATGAATTTGATTCATATTATAAGGAGAGTTATCTTAGATAATTAAATGTGATTTGATTATCAAAGATGTGAATAATGTGAATGTGATTCATATTATTTGGGCACATGAGAATAAGTTATCCAATATAATTAAATGTGATTTAATTATTATGGATAAGAATAATGTGGATAGTAATATCCAATTATTCATAATATATTATAAATGTGATTTATAATGTATTAGAGAGAGCTAATTATAATTTATATGTGTTGATTAATTATTATGTGTATTGGATACACATTGTGTAATTAATTGACAATGTAAATTATATGTTGTTTTGGGTTGTGAATATGATTCACAATTTTTCAATGGAAAGATTGCAATATTCTCAAATATAATTGTGAATTATTTTTGAAGAATAAAAAGCCAACAAAAGTTGTTGGAAATAAATAAAGAAGATTTTCAAGGAGATATGCAATCTCATGGATTGCCATGAGATTGCTCTCCCCATGGAAATGAGTGGGCGGCACCCTATTCCAATTAGGAAAGGGTGGTCGTCCACATGGAAAGAACATGGAGATGAAATCTCCATGCACATTCTCTCCTTATTTATTGGTTTGATTTAGGACTAATTTATATTTCATTTTGTCAAATATATTTTAACCTATATTTGTTGGTTTTACCAACAACAATCTTGACCATTGGATTGACATAAATCAATCTCATCCATTGATTGTACATGTCACATGGATTGAGATCCATGGATCCTAAAACCCTATAAATAGAGAGGCATACCATGCTCTCTATTTTACACACAATGCTTGAGAAGCATCTCTCTCTCTTTTTCTCTAGACGTCAGCCCTCCCTCTCCCTCTCATGGCTGTCCACCATGGATGCCATGGAGAGAGTCTTCATCGCCGCAGCGTCGTCGTTATGCTGCCCGATCATCTGCTCGCGGATCTCTGTCTCCTTCGGTGTGCCTCGCTCGTGAAGAAGACGTCGGATCTCGTGTGTCGAGATCAGGAGATCCGCCGCTTGGATCATCAACATGGATTGCGAGAAGTACGTGGTTCATCCCCGCGCTCGCAAGCGTCTCCTCCGTCGGATCGGACTTGAGACAGGAGGTCTCTTCGTTTAGAGACTTGATCGGAACCACGCTTCAAGAGGTAATCCTATTACTTGTTTGTGGCTTAGACGAGACGATCCGAGAAGTGTTCTTGGATCATGTGGTTTCCTCGTAATAATTTTTTTTAAATTCCGCTGCATCGAGCAACTAGTGCGACTATTCGCTCCTCGTCGTATTCGATACGACGCTCACGCTTCCGTGATGCGCTTGAGGATCTAACCATATCCTTCACATACCAAGGTCATGAACAAAAGTTGAAAATGGAGCTTTACTCGATCTTTGGATTAATTGTGTGGCAGAACCTTATTGGGATCTGAATTTAAGACTTAACAGACTTCAAGTTCCACAAGTCCTCTATTCAAGACGCCTCAACAGTCAGGTCAGAACAAATCCTCAACGCAAATTTCTGATGACTAGATTCTTACTTGTACCGTGTAAGTGTAAAATAGCTCTCCACATCAGAAATGGCTCAGAACCAGCCTCCTCTAACAAGGTAACTCTAATTACCCAGTCCAGTAACTCTTTCCTCGAGGAGCGGGGTATTCCCTTCTAAGTTCAAGTGCGACCAGCTCAAAAGGAAGGGGTGGAGAAAAGAATGGACGGTAGACAGTGAAAATGTATGGTTTGTAAAAATCTATTTTCTTTATGTGAAATAAAATGTTTGAAAATGATTTTCAAACGGTTTGAAAAATGGTTGCAAAAATGTTTTGAAAAAATCTATAGATATTGTTTTGAAAACCTTTGCAAAATGATTTTCAAATGTGTGTACATGTTTGTAAAAATGTTTGTAAAATTATTTTGGACTAGAGTTTCTTAAAAAATTCTTTGAAAAGCTTGTGTCAAATAAGTTTGAGGAATACATACATCACACCAAAATCCACCATCCCAAAAACATTTGCAAAATTAAAATCCAAAAACATTTGAAAAATCTTTTTGAAAAATACAAAAAAAATGCATTTGCATAAGCATCATCTTTTCAAAAACCCATAAAAAGTTCAAAATCTTTGAAAATTGCATCACAAAATTATTTTCTGTATTGCATTTGCATGGCATTCGCATTTTTCGGATTGAGTTTGATAGTCGAACAAGTCTAAGTAAAATCTGGAGATTGGAGCTTGATTGGACCTTAAAATCTACCTAATAACAGGAACCTTATAGGAACTGGGTTTGAGGTACTTTAGGTCTAGTTGACTTAATTCTTTGAGGATCACGGGACTGGGTTCAATGGATTCTTGACTGCCTAAGTAGAGTATTTCGGAGCACACGCACGACTCTTGTTGATAATAACCTAACTTGGACACCTGCACCTTTCACATGGCTCAACTCAGTTGGAGTGGTGAGGGGATTGGATTTGCCGGTATGAGACGCACACAAGTGGAAACATTTGTCCTCCTCTAAGGAGGGAAGTGCACCCCAACCCGTCCAGTGATTAGGAAGTCTAAAGACAGGAGGTTGTGGGTTGCGATAAAGCTTCAAAAGAGGGATAGTCTACTGGCTCAAGAGGAAAAACTCCTTATGTAAATGCTGCTGTGAAAAGTATTTCGAAAGAAAAAAAATGTTCAGGCATGTACAAAAATAAAAAGCCTGCAAGTATGTACAAATGTTCTAAAGTCAATAAGCAAGCTTGAGTTCCAAAGTCAAATATGTGAGCCTGCAGCTGGATGACTTGACTACACTGGTCTTGCATCCCAGGATAGGTAGCTACACTAGCTACCATCCATTCTTCTCTTCACCCCCTCCTCTTGAGCTGGTTTCCACTTGAACTTAGAAGGGAATACCCCGCTCCTCGAGGATAGAGTTATTGGATTGGGGAATCATTGGGTTGTCATACTGGAGAAGTCAGTTTCCTTGTCGTCTAGTTGGGAAGAGCCACAATCACTTACACTGTACAAGTCAGATTCATAGTCGTAAGGGTTTGCGTATGAATTGAGATATTCTGACCTCGCTATTGAGGAGACTTGAACAGAGTTTTGGGATTCTCAAGGACTGTTGGATTTCAAATTCTGTTATCATTGAGGTTCCCGCCCGCACTAAAATTCCAAGGTCCGACTTAAGCTCCAAACTTTGATTTTGTGAAGACAAGTTTTGATGATTAAACTAAATCCAAGTTCTTCTTTTTCTTTTCTTTCTTTTTCTTTCTTGCACTTATTGCATAAGTATTTGCTAGGGACTAGCAAAGGTAAAGTATAGGGGGATGATGAATCCACATTTCATCATCTTTATTCTATCATTTTGGCCTCAAAAACCCTAGTAAATGCCTGTAAATACCGTTAAATAGATCATCTTAGCATTCATGCATGTGCATGTAAATAGTGTATAAAGTACTGTAATTAAAGCCAAAATTATAGAATAAATAAAAGAAAGAAAAAAGAATAAAATATTGTAAATATTTTATGACCCAAACCCCGAGACCTAGGCATCCTGATGAATAGGTCGACAAGGAAGAAAGTAGGGGGAGACAAGGGTCAGATACCTATACTATTCCATTCTTTATTCATTTTGGGACCTTTTTTGATTCCACTTTTTATACCTTAAATAAAGAAACTTTTTATATGAAAGTTGTAGATAATTAAATAAAGAAAAATAAAAATTGGTTTCATTCAAAAATAATGTACAGATAAAAAGTTATGGTCTGAGTAAAAATCCAGAATCCCAACTTCCCAGACCCGTATCTCACAATGAAAACTCCAAATGTAACAAACTCACCTTTAATTGTATATAGAATAAAATAAGCCATTTAATGGCGGTGGTTTCACATTTGGCAGGACTACGGTTTGAAAGTTGAGTTTTGGACCCTCATTGTATACTTGTACTGGTTAAAATATTCAATTTATTATTTATTCATTTATTTGTATCTTTTTATATTTTTATAATTTTGTAAATATTATGTATAATGTATATGCATATTAAAACAAGGAAATAAAAACCCAAATAAAATCAAAATAAAAATATATGTATATAAAATACACAGGTATTATACCTATATATATACCTATACAATACCTACTTATATTTTATTTAATATACAAAACACATCAGAAAAATAAAACAAAAATATATTTATGTATATAAAGGGAATTTTATAATTTTATAATATAATAAATAGAATTAAAGAAATTAAAAATACTAAAATAAAAATAAAAGAATAAAATATATAGGTATTAAACATATAAGGGGTAAAAAAGTAAACTTATAAAAATATATCTCATAAAATTAATTAAAAATCATAATAAAATACTACATAAAATAACAAATATTTTTTTTATTTTATAATTATAATTTAATTCGACCTTTTTCTATTTTTAATCGAATTAATAAAAGTATTTTCCAGGGTTTTTCCTGGTTGGTCCACGTGGACCAACCAGGTGCAAAACCTAGTTGACCCCGGTCAACTAGGTGTCCTAGGTCCTGTAGCCTCTGTCAGAGCCTTGGTTCTCGACATTTTTGTCGATTTTTCCAGGCTGATTCTTGCATTTTTTCGTGTCGCAATCTTCTGAGCTTTTGACCCTCACACTTTGGTCTTTCACGCCCAGAGATTAGCTCGAGGATTGGGGCATCGTGTCGCCCGTTCTTCCTTGGTCTTTGGACCACCTCAGTCGTCGGGTCAAACAACATATATGGACCTCGACCTTTTAATTTGAATTTTGAACAACTTCAGTCCACCCTTCCTCGCTCCTCTCGTGCTCCAAGCATTCCTGGAGGTGACAGCTCCAGCTCCGTGCATTCAGCCAGGGCGAAGTAAGTCGGAGGCGTCTCCACCACCTCCCCCAACTCCGGCGGTCGAGGTACCCTCCCTCCGGTCTTTGATCGTTGAGGCAGACGTTTTCCCTTCTTATTTTTCGTGGATTAGCTTCGCCTTAGCTCTAGTAACATTTTGCCTCAATCAATTTGCATCCCAATCGATCAAATCATCACATCCGACCCCCTCGCCGGAGCGCACCTCCGGCCGAGCGCCACCCCATCATTTCGCGCTGCCTTTTCGCCACCGCGGGGTCTAGGCAACTTGCCATGGACCCTCTCACTTTGTTTTGCAGGTCAAACGCCTTTGACGCGTGCCTGGGAGCAGTTTGGACCCTCGCTGGGGTTTGGCCGAGCTCCCCAGGTCCGCCTTCCTCCTCCGCGACCCTCGGCCACCACCGAGCTCTTTTGAAGCCCCCAGGAGGAAGAAGAGACTTCAGGGAACCTCCAGACTCTTTTTGAAGCCAAGAACTTCACCGGAGGAGGTGCAGAACCTCGGAAAACCTCGGCTCGCCGGAGTTCCTCCGCGATTCTTGCTCCAGCCTTCGCAGTCGTTGGATAGAGGAGGAGGCCCAGACGCTACAGCTGCCGTTGGATCTAGGCCTCCCATCATCGTCCGATCACTCAGCCAGATCTAATCGCAGCCGCACATCCACGAAGTGGTATCGTGCAAGGAGGTCACGCTACGTGTCCAAGTGAAGAGCCACGGCCGTTCGATCTCCTGAGCGAGGGAAATTTTGCAAGTATACCCCTCGCGCTTTTGTAATTTTATTTTAGTCCATAAACTTTAAATGGTAGTTTAAATATTTTTTAAAATTTACAACTAGGCCCTTGAACTTTAGATATTTGCAATTAGGTCCTCTGTCACGTCACCTCACGTGACCGGTTCACGTGAGGCGCGGGCTTTTTGCAGAGAGGCCCTTGGCCTTTTGTCTATTTCATTTCAGTGCTCTAACTTTTGTATTAAGAGTTAAATTTTTGGGAAAATTGCATGTATGCCCTCGGGCATTTCTCAAATTACATTTGAGCCCTTCCCAGGCGTGTGCAAGTCGCGCACCCTGGTGGACAATTTGCACCGATACCCCTGCGGGTCTGAGAATTTGTATTTAGTCCATAAAATTAAATATTCAGTACAATATTTGTTGGAAAATTGCATGGATGCCCTTGGATATTTTGATATTTGCATATATACCCCTGCCAGGCTGTGAATTTTTGCGTGCTTGTAGTATTTATTTGGAGCCTCATTTTAATTTGAAAAATTCTCAAAAACTCAAGTTAAGCTCTTGTTCACTTGCACTTTCACGCCATATTTTTAGTTTTTGATTTTATTGCATTTTCATATTTATTAAAAATAAAAAACTCCTCATTTCAGTACTGTCTAGCTTAGAAAATGCCAAAAAAATATTAAAATACCTTTAAAAATTCCAAAAAAATATAGTGTCAGTCCAAAAACCACTAAAAAATTCGAAACTAAACCCTTAAAAATTAGAAAATACCCAAAACACTTCCAAAAAATCTAAAACATTGTAGAAAACTCCAAAAATTGCAAACTCAATTCTGCAGTTTCCTCTTTTTATCATCTTTATTTTAAAATTATTTTGTAAAATTTTGGTGGTTGTTTGATATTTTTCATTCATAGTTTTACTCACTGTCAGAATCTTATTCACTGTTTTCATTTATTTTGTCTTTTAAAAATACCAAAACATTTTGAAAACCCCCAAAAAATCACAAAAACAGTAAAAAAAATCATAAAAAGACCAAAAAGATTTTATTTCTGAATTTTTGAGCATTTTTGCATATTTTTATAAATATTGTATTACCCCTTTTTCTTATATTGCTTATATATTCCAACATTGAAAAAAATAAAAAATATAAAATACAAAATTATAAAAAGCATAAATTTAAAAATCAAAATACAAAATTAAAAATAAAAAATTATTATAAACCCACAAAAATATTTGCATTGCATAGTGTAGACACCACATTCACTTTCACACACACACACACACACACCTGTTTGATCTACCCTGCTTGCTCCCTGTGTTCGAACTCTCTGCATACTTGCTCTATACACCATTTATGTAGAGTTAAAAATAAATTTTAACTTCACATTTATTTCTTATTGCTTGATCTATAGTGTGGGTTAATTGTTGATTAAATACGGGATTTTGTAGTGGTTAAGGCACCGACTGTTGACTCGCCTTGTGAGTCGATACGACCGCTCCCAATTACGTGTTTATCAAATGGCGCCGTTGCCGGGGAGCAACAACGAGTAGATTATCTTTTTATTTGATTGTGTTGGTTTGTTTACATTATTACCATTGCTTGTTTACCTCTCTTAATTTTTGATAGATATTGTTGAGCTTTTCTGACCATCTCTTTGTCTTCTTGCGAGGGACCGCGGAGCAACCACGTGAAGTGGAGCCGGCTTTTCTTAAGCCAAGCCGGCAGGAGAGAGCAGGAGGAGTGAAGAGAGTGATTAGATTAGTTTGCCTTTTATTTTGTGAGAGGGTGCTTATTAATTTGTAATAATACAGGGACTTGGACACTTGAACTTTCGGGCCTAATTTCCGGGTGTTTGTTCACCTGGGGGCTCACCGTGGTTTTCATCGCGTTTTTCGATAAGTCATTTTCCGGTTTTGTTTTCATTTTCAATTTCTTTTTGTGGATTGAGCCCTTAGTTGTAGGCCTTGCTTGTTCGATTAGATTAGGTCCAAACACACTAAAAACCATTGCATGCACCTATAGCTCGTATTTGGACTTAGTTTAATTAAACAGTTGACTCGCCAATTTTCGATCCGCACGCAGCGAACTCATCCCGCCAAGCGCTTCTCCTAAACTCGATGTGTCGAGAGGAGGGGTGAGCCTAGACCGGACCTTAGGATTGGAGATTGGTGGTCGTTTTGGTTCTTGACGCTAGAAGTTGCCTGCCTTAGGACGATTTTTGCATTGCATACCGGCATGTAGTTTAGGTTTATAAATTTCTGCTTTGCATCCCGCATGGAGAGAGATGGGATTCGCTGTAAGTCTTCTTACTTAGCATTCATCATTTAGGCACAAAGGTGAGATTTCCACCTTGGTGTTGACTTGCACGGCTTTTCCGACTCTATTCTCCCTCTGTTTTTGGACAAGGTAGGATCAAGAAAATACAAAAACCGTTAGGCGCTTGTTTGAATTTACTCAAAAGAAGCGATAACACCAAAAAAATTAAAAAAGGGACTGCTAAGAAAACTTTGACCTAAATAAAATTGGTAATCAGATTCATTGATTGGGGAGAGCAACACCCTCACTTGTTTTCAAGTTGCATGGGAAGGTCTCCTTCCAAGTGAGCAGAGTGCTTCGTAAGGACTAGAGCCCAAATCCCAGCTTGTGGCTGCCTTGTGTATCGCCTGGATTTCCGAAGTATTGACGATATTATCATACGTAGGCGAGTAGGGCTTGGTCATCATTGGTGACTCACTATTGTGTGAGCATCGACCTTGTCCGAAGTACCGAGCATAGGCCACGCCTTCACGGGTGTGTCTGTCTCACCGTCTGCGTCCGGGTAGGATCTTGCACGCTCACGGGTGATTCCATTGCGAGCGAGATCCGAAGTATCGGTTTCACCTATTGGCTTCCTCTCTCTTATTCTTTGGCTGAGTAGGGATCCAGGAAGGGTTACAAGGACCTCAAAAAGCGCAAGCTACAGGTTACACAGGAGGAGGACAAGTACGGGAATACTCTTCCGGCAGTACTCTCTCTCCTTTAGGCGTAGCGCTCTAAGGACTCGTAAAAAGATTAATTCCTGAATTCAAGCTAAAATTGACAAGATAAAAGCCGTACCTTCACCGCTTCATGTGTTGAGTTGATGAACTCACCCTGTTTTGTGTTTGATTGCTAGTTAAATTTAGGTCAAGATCAAAAACACAGCACAGTTGTGCCCAATTTTGCTTCTCCTTCCTTCCTTCTTCTTCTGCATTCTCCTTACTCTACCCAATAATCAAGATGATGGGACGGTGGTCTCTTAGGCTGACTCTGTCGGCATCGCTATCCAGCACTCCTCCTCATTCATCTAGGACGACCTCGGAGAGTTCGCTCTCCGAGCTTGAGTTCACATCCACCCTGTTCCCCTTCGACCACCCCTCTCATTCTCCTTCCATTGCATCACAGAGCTCAGAGCATTTGACGGCACCTAAGATGGGTTCCTTTGCTTTTTCAGAGAACCCAGACATGGCTGACAGAGGAGAGCACCCAGATGACCATGATCTCCCTCCTTTCTTATTTGATCAAGTGGCCATCAACAATTCCTTGCTAGCATCCCTGGAGACAATGCAGAGACAGCTCTGCGATCAGGGAACCTTCATGGGTGATCTCATGAGAGAAATAGCGCAGATGAGAGAGAACTGACCCGGTGGCGGTGGTGGAGGAGGAGATGGACCTGATGCAGGAGGAGGTGATCCCGACGCTGAGAGGCCGCCACAGACTATCATGAGGGAATTGCACAATCCTGCAGCATCCCTCACTCATCGTTGGATCATACTTCCGCCTATCCATGGAGATTTCGAGCTTCGGCCCCATACCATTCAGCTTCTACCCAAATTCCATGGGTTGTCGACCGAAGAGCCACACCTCCACCTCCAAGAGTTCGAAATGATCTGCAGTACCATCCATGATAGGCTAATGACTGAGGACACTATCATGATGATCGCATTCCCGTTCTCCTTGGTTGACAAAGCCGCGTACTGGTTCAAAAACTTAGGTCGATTCATCAATACTTGGGCAGATCTCCGGACCGCGTATTTGAAGAAGTACTACCCTCTCGGTCGGACTAATGCAGCTAGAGCGATGATCACCAACTTCTTCATGATCCCTAATGAACAGTTTCATGAAGCTTGGGATCGATTCAGAGAGCTCATCGACCGGTGTCCACACCATGACATATCAAAGCCCAATCTAGTGCAGAGTTTCTTTTGTGGGCTGACACCGGAGCTGCAGGGGCTAGTGAATGCCTCTTGCGGTGGGTCCTATTTTTCTAAGGGTGAGGACGACGTTTGGGCCATATATGAAGGCATGGCAGAGAACTCAACCGTCATGGACCAAGCCCGTGTTTACACACAGCAGAAGCCCCTGCAAGGAGCGGGATCATTCCAGAGGATCGCCCGCATCGATGCCGGTCCTAACACGTCATCGGCAGCCGCAGCACAAGCCGAATCAGCAGCAGCCGACATGGGCATAATTATTGAGAAGCTGGACCGTCTCGAGATCCTTGAGAAGAAATAGATGCAAGGCATGGCCCAGATGGACCAGATTGCCAAGACAATGAGTGACCTGAAGACGCAGATCCTTTGCGTCTAGGAGGCACAAATGTCTTCCCAGCAGCCTCCTAGGTCACGGGCTGATCCGAGCAGTAGCAACGCATCCCAACCCTCTGCCTCGTACCGCCAGGTCAACCACATCCAGGAAGAGCCGGTCCCGTTGCTACAATATTACCCAGCGCAGCCGCCATCTCAAGACACTCAGATGGTGGTCTATCAGCCAGAGCAGCCACTGGTAGTTCTTCCTCCACCCTCCTTCGAGCAAGAACCATTGATGGAAGTCAATGGGATTTGGTACGATCGGTACCCTCAGCCCAGGATTCGTCACGATCACCCCGGATTCTGTTGGGGCAACGGTGGCTCCTCATCTCAGCAGCAGAATCCAGCTTAAGGACAGTAGAGCAGCCAGCAACCACAACAACCCCAGTATGCCTAGCATCAACAATACCAGCAAGGTCCTCGTCCCGCCTATCAGGGACAGCAGTGGAGGCAGCGTCAGCAGCCTCATCAGTCATATTCCCAGCCGACCCAGAACTATCCATACCAGCAGCAGCAGCAACGACCTCATTTCCTGCAAGGGAACCCATCCGGTTCTCAAGCCCCCTCTTTTGAGAACCCAGCTCTCGATGATCTTGCCCGCTTGCTCTCCGAACAGCGAGCATCCTTCAGGCAAGAAAGGGATGAATTCCGGCAGGAGATGAGGGAAATCATCAAAGGCAAGGCCGCCATACTCGCTCAGATTTAACCTAACCCTAACAATCTGAAGAGGAAGTCTGAGCAGGTAGAGTTTACAGAGGAAACCTCTCCTAGTGACTATTTGAGTGGCATATCTCTTTCTTTGTATGATGCTGATTTTGTGACTACTAGGAGCGGTAGGATGCCAGCCGGCGGCGCCTCTTCTGAGCGACAACCACGTGCAGGATCAGGAGCGCCAGAGGAGCAGAGTAGCGGTGCTGATGCCGCTAATGATGATGTTGAAGATGGTGGTGCTAAGGCCACCAATGATGGAGATCCAGACGACGGTACTGAGGCGGTCGTGAGACCAGATGCAGGCGGTGGTGCTGATGCCACCATTCTGGATGTCGAGCCAGAGCGCGGTGCTGATGTCGCGAAGACAGGTGCTGGTGGTGGTACTGAGGCCACCACATCTACTTTTGTTGAGCGTCCTTCTGTGATGTTACCACCTTTTGTGTCTATGGACTGTGGCAACAAGAAAAACAAAAATATGAATAAAGGAAAGGTTTCTGTTCAAATTGCGGATCCATATATGTTAAATGATGATGATTGTATGGATTCTAATCCTTCACAGGCACAGGGACGTATTCCTAGTCCTCCATCTGAGGAGGCCCCTACCATCCCCTTCCCTGAGGCACTCCGCCAAGCGAAGGGGAATAAAAGAGAAAATCCAAAAAAAGATCAGCAGGTAGAGTTCAGCAATCAGATGATAGACATATTCCATATTCAGCTGACTCTACAAGAAGCACTCGAGCACATCCCCCTCTTCAAAAAGAACTTGAAAGAGAAGACTACAGTCCGCAGGAAGAGGAGGAACCACAGAGATCAGATCCATGTGCTCACTCATTCCACTTGCTGCACCATTCAGAACAAACTGCCAACCAAGAGACCAGACGCAGGAGCTCCCTATGTCAGATGCGAGATTCAAGAGCAGCGGTTTGATCGTACTCTATTAGACAGCGGCTCTTCAATTAACCTTCTTCCGGCAGCCTTACTCGACCGATTCGAGTTTGGTCCTCTTCTTAGGAGCAGGACAGTCCTTCAGTTTGCTGATAGATCGACTAAGAGGCCGAAGGGGTTATTGAAAGACGTGGTGGTTACCATTCAGGGCCTGAAATTCCCCGTGGACTTCGATGTGTTGGACATGGAGATCCCTGAGTCGGTAACCGATGCCCCCATCATACTCGGACGTCCATTCTTGGCCACAGCCAAGGCTGTGACCGATCATGATAGTGGGAAGGTATGTTTTCGCGTAGAGGGCGAAACCATACAAATAGAGACGATCGAAGAAACAAGAGCCAGAGAACTAGAATGCTCAGAGCAATCCAGCGAAGCCGCGCAGATGAAAGAGGAAGAGCTAGACATCCACCGGGAGTGTGACTTTGTGATGACAGATGATGAACCCACTTGGTCAGATCCAGTAGCACAGACCCTCGCCTTGCCTACAGATTCACTGTACTTAAAGCTCACGGCGGTCGAGAGCCTAGAGAGCACATCCCCGAACGAGGATACACCTGAGGCTGACAGTGTTGGGACGAGTGGTGCTGATGAGTTTCAATCTTGTTCATCTACTTCAGATCCCTCGGATTCAGACATTGACTGGGATGATTTCGATGACTATTTGCCTTGTCTGATTCCTTCTGAGCCAACAACTATGACAGAGCACGAGCCAGTGCAGTTTATTGATGATTCAGCAGGTCGCCCTTCGTCAGAGATTCATGTGCGAGAGTTCTCCCATGCAGACCTGGTCGCCTTCACACAGACATATCAGAAACCAGATCTGCCACCTCCCAGTTGTCCAGAACTGAAACCTCTGCCGCAGTCGTTGAAGTATAGATTCCTTGCGGGTGAGCCAGACATGCACCCAGTCATTATCTCAGCAGGTTTGACTGGAGAACAAGAGTCTCATCTGATGGAGGTTCTTGAAAGAAACCGCAAGGCAATAGGATGGAGTATAGCTGATCTTCATGAGATTAGTCCGGCTCTGTGCTCCCACTACATCTATCTTGAGGATGACGCTAGGCCGTCACGTGAGTTTCAGCGACGGCTGAACCCGAATCTTCGAGATGTGGTTATGAAAGAAATTTCGAAGGGGTGGAGTGCTGATTTTATCTACCCCATATCTGACTCCAAGTGGGTTAGTCCATTGCATGTGGTACCCAAGAAGATGGGTATCACTAAAGTTGTGAATGAGTCTGGAGAGGAGATCGCTACCCGAGTACCCACTTCTTGGATGGTCTGTGTGGACTACAGACGATTGAATGAGGCCACCAAGAAGGACCACTTCCCGATGCCATTCATTGATCAGATTATCAAGCGGCTAGCTGGGAAGAGTCATTACTTCTTTCTTTACGGGTACTCCGGATATAATGAAGTGGCCATTGCGCCCGAAGACCAGGAGAAAACGACATTCACCTGTCCGTTTGGGACGTATGCTTTCAGACGGATGCCCTTTGGTCTATGTAACGCTCCGGCGACATTCCAAAGGTGCATGTTATCCATATTCTCAGACATGGTGGGTGACTGTTTAGAGATCTTCATGGATGACTTCTCAGCCTATGGCGACGGGTTCGATGCTTGTCTTGACTGCCTAGACCGTGTGCTTCAGCGCTGCATTGAGGTCAATCTTGTCTTGTCGTGGGAGAAGAGTCACTTCATGGTGACTCAAGGGAGAGTCCTTGGTCATATCGTCTCCAACAGGAGCATGGAGGTCGATCCGGCCAAGGTGGATATCATTAGAAAACTCAATCCACCGTCCAACATGCGTCAGTTGCGGTCTTTTCCTAGGCATGTCGGTTTCTACCGACGGTTCATTCAGGACTTTAGTCGGATTGCCCGACCGCTTACTGACTTGCTGACAAAAGATACCGAGTTCATTGTCAATGATAAGTGTCTTGCGTCTTTTGAGACTCTCAAAGATATGGTTGTTTCAGCTCCTGTCCTTCAGCCACCTGATTGGTCTCTCCCATTCGAGATCATGACGAATGCTTCAGATTTTGCCATTGGGGCTGTGCTTGGACAGAGGAGGGATGGTTTACCGTTTGCCATTCACTACGCCAGCTGGACTTTGGATGTTGCTCAGCAGAATTACACTGTGACTATGAAAGAGATGCTGGCCGTAGTCTTTGCGTTGGATAAGTATCTATCTTAAATTCTAAGATCTAGAGTGACAATCTACACAGATCACACCGCCATCCAGTACTTAATGGCCAAGAAGGATGCCAAAGCACGTCTTACCAGATGGATCCTTCTGCTCCAGGAATTTGATATTGAGATTAAGGATAAGCCTCGGGTCAAGAATGTGGTGGCGGATCATCTCTCCAGATTGGAGAATCTTGAGGAATCTGAGCCCAGCGCACCTATCACAGAGACATTTCCAGATGAGGCGATCTTGGCTATCACCTTGCTCCCGTGGTATGCCGACATTGTGAACTATCTTGTTGCCAAGACGGTCCCACAAGGTTGGCCCAGACAGAAACTCGAGATCTTCCTGGAGAAGGCCAAGTTTTACCATTGGGAGGATCCCGTCCTTTATCATGAAGGAGGGGACAGCATCTGGAGGAGGTGCATTCCTCAAGAAGAGCAGCATAGCGTCCTCACATACTGCCACAAGCTTGAGGCAGGAGGACATCATTCTGGAAAAAGGACAGCACAGAAGGTGCTTCAATCCGGCCTTTGGTGGCCTACTCTCTTCAAGGATTCTGATGAGTTCATGAAGAGATGTACTGACTGTCAGAAGATGGGAACCTGCGGACAGAGAGACAAGATGCCCATGCAACCCATTCACTTTTGTGAGATTTTTGATGCATGGGGGATTGATTTCATGGGCCCATTTCCTAAGAGTCAGGGATTCGAACACATTTTGCTCGCTGTGGATTATGTCAGTCGATGGGTTGAGGCCATCCCCGTCCGAGCCGCAGATGCTAAAACCGTGTGCAAATTCTTGAGGAAAAATATCATTTCACTGTTCGGGGTACCTAGAGTCTTGATTTCAGACGGGGGGTCTCATTTCATCAACGACAAGGTTAGGGCCCTTACAGACGAGTTCGGCATTGACCATCGGGTTGCCACACCGTATCACCCTCAGACTAATGGTCTTGCCGAAGTATCGAACCGGGAGATAAAAACTATCTTGCAGAAGATTGTCCGCCCAGACCAAAAGGATTGGTCACAGCTTTTGGACTCGGTCTTGTGGGCCTATCGGACTTCCTTCAAGAATCCATTGGGGACATCTCCCTTTCGACTCGTCTATGGCAAGCCGTGCCATTTGCCAATGGAAATCAAGCATAAATCTTTTTGGGCAGTCACTGAGTTACTGTTAGATCCTGAGAGTATAGGAGAGCAGAGAAGAGCAGAGTTGGAAGCTCTGGAGGAACTGAGAGATACAGCCTTTTCCAACAGCCTACAGTACAAAGAGAAAGTAAAAACATGGCACGATTATCATATCAGACATAAACAGTTTGAGCCAGTTCAGAGAGTATGGTTGTTCGATTCCAGGCTAAAATTATTTCCAGGGAAATTACAGAGCAAGTGGAAAGGTCCATATGTGGTCAGGAAGGTACATGACAATGGCAATATTGACATATTCGATCCGTCGTCTTCCTCTACCTTCTGCGTCAATGGTCAACGCCTGAAGCTATATCTAGATCATGATCCGCTGACCATTGACGTTGCCCCCATTCTTCTGGTATGAGATGTGTTCTTTGACTCGTGTCATCTGCGTCTCATACATGGTAATCACTTCCATTTCTCGTTATACAGATCATCTGTCTATATCATGCTTTCATCTGTTAATCTCTTTTCTTCTTTTCTTCTTTTCCTTTTCTATCTTCTTTATCTATCAAAAAGGTGGCGCCCCTTGTTGACAGTTTTCTGTACTTAGGACGTACTTTGTCCTAAGTATAGGGGGTTGTGCACCCCGAGTTTCTTCTATTCATTTCGATTCTCTCCATTATCTCCTCTTCTTGTCTATACTTAGGGATATATTACCCTAAGTATATCGGGAGACAATCTGAGTACGATCTGTTCATTCCCACCCTTGACCCTCCCTGTGTTGTGTACAGTCTGTTATACTTAGGATTGTTTGATCCTATGTATAGGGGGGACGGTCAACTTCTTATTGGTACATTTATCTATTCTTTAGACTTGTCTATACTTAGTACGAGTTATGTCTTCTCTTTTCTCTCCGTTCTATGAGGACATAGCTCAATCTAAGTATAGGGAGGTCGTATATACTGTGTATATACTTTAGCCATAACGCGTACTTTCGTATTTTCCTAATAACATGGCTAATCATTCTTTAAAATTAATTAAAAACCTTAATAAAAAGTGTTTCATTCCTCAAATTCTTTTTTGTATATAATGATTAATAAATCAGGTGAAAATGTTTTTTGCAAAATGTTTGAAAAATAGTTTGAAAATCTTTGTGAAAATCTATTGAAAACTATTTTGAAAACATTTTGTTACAAGTTTTCAACCTTTGTAAAGATGTGTGGTTTGTAAAAATCTAATTTCTTTGTATGAAATAAAATGTTTGAAAATGATTTGCAAACGGTTTGAAAAATGGTTGCAAAAATGTTTTGAAAAAATCTATAGATACTGTTTTGAAAACCTTTGCAAAATGATTTTCAAATGTGTGTACATGTTTGTAAAAATGTTTGTAAAAATGTTTGTAAAAATTATTTTGGACTAGAGTTTCTAAAAAAATTCTTTGAAAAGCTTGTGTCAAATAAGTTTGAGGAATACATACATCACACCAAAATCCACCATATATATACGTATAAAATTGATCACTTACCCTGTAAATTCTTAAAATCCACTTCTTGTATATATAAGAAGCACTCCCGTGTATATAGTTTTCACCTAGTTTTAGCCAAAATCTTTTGTTTTCAAAACAATCCCAAAAACATTTGCAAAATTAAAATCCAAAAACATTTGAAAAATCTTTTTGAAAAATACAAAAAAAATGCATTTGCGTAAGCATCATCTTTTCAAAAAGTCATAAAAAGTTCAAAATCTTTGAAAATTGCATCACAAAAATATTTTCTGCATTGCATTTGCATGGCATTTGCATTTTTCGGATTGAGTTTGATAGTTGAACAAGTCTAAGTAAAATCCGGAGATTGGAGCTTGATTGGACCTTAAAATCTACCTAATTACAGGAACCTTATAGGAACTGGGTTTGAGGTACTTAAGGTCTAGTTGACTTAATTCTTTGAGGATCACGGGACTTGGTTCAATGGATTCTTGACTGCCTAAGTAGAGTATTTCGGAGTACACGCACGACTCTTGTTGATAATAACCTAACTTGGACACCTGCACCTTTCACATGGCTCAACTCAGTTGGAGTGGTGAGGGGATTGGATTTGCCGGTATGAGACACACACAAGTGGAAACATTTGTCCTCCTCTAGGGAGGGAAGTGCACCCCAACCCGTCCAGTGATTAGGAAGTCTAAAGACAGGAGGCTGTGGGTTGCGATAAAGCTTCAAAAGAGGGATAGTCTACTGGCTCAAGAGGAAAAACGCCTTATGTAAATGCTGTTGTGAATAGTATTTCGAAAGAAAAAAAATGTTCAGGCATGTACAAAAATAAAAAGCCTGCAAGTATGTATAAATGTTGTAAAGTCAATAAGCAAGCTTGAGTTCCAAAGTCAAATATGTGAGCCTGCAGCTGGATGACTTGACTACACTGGTCTTGCATCCCAGGATAGGTAGTTGCACTGGCTACCGTCCATTCTTCTCTTCACCCCCTCCTCTTGAGCTGGTTGCCACTTGAACTTAGAAGGGAATACCCCGCTCCTCGAGGATAGAGTTATTGGATTGGGGAATCATTGGGTTGTCGTACTGGAGAAGTCAGTTTCCTTACCGTCTAGTTGGGAAGAGCCACCATCACTTACACTGTACGAGTCAGATTCATAGTCGTAAGGGTTTGTGTATGAATTGAGATATTTCTGACCTGACTATTGAGGAGACTTGAACAGAGTTTTGGGATTCTCAAGGACTGTTGGATTTCAAATTCGGTTCTCATTGAGGTTCCGCCTGCACTAAAATTCCAAGGTCCAACTTAAGCTCCAAACTTTGATTTTGTGAAGACAAGTCTGATTATTAAACTAAATCCAAGTTCTTCTTTTTCTTTTCTTTCTTTTTCTTTCTGCACTTATTGCGTAAGTATTTGCTAGGGACTAGCAAAGGTAAAGTATAGGGGGATGATGAATCCACATTTCATCATCTTTATTCTATCATTTTGGCCTCAAAAACCCTAGTAAATGCATGTAAATACCCTTAAATAGATCATCTTAGCATTCATGCATGTGCATGTAAATAGTGTATAAAGTACTGTAATTAAAGCCAAAATTATAGAATAAATAAAAGAAAAGAAAAAAGAATAAAATATTGTAAATATTTTATGACCCAAACCCCGAGACCTAGGCATCCTGATGAATAGGTCGACAAGGAAGAAAGTAGGGGGAGATAAGGGTCAGATACCTATACTATTCCATTCTTTATTCATTTTGGGACCTATTCTTGGTTCTACTTTTTATACCTCAAATAAAGAAACTTTTTATATGAAAGTTGTAGATAATTAAATAAAGAAAAATACAAAATTGGTTTCATTCAAAAATAATGTACAGATAAAAAGTTATGGTCTGAGTAAAAATCCAGAATCCCAACTTCCCAGACCCGTATTTCACAAATGAAAACTCCAAATGTAGCAAACTCACCTTTAATTGTATATAGAATAAAATAAGCCATTTAATGGAAGTGGTTTCGCATTTGGCAGAACTACGGTTTGAAAGTTGAGTTTTGGACCATCATTGTATACTTGTACTGGTTAAAATATTCAATTTATTATTTATTCATTATTTGTATGTTTTTATATTTCTATAATTTTGTAAATATTATGTATAATGTATATGCATATTAAAACATGAATAAAAACCCAAATAAAACTCAAAATAAAAATATATGTATATAAAATACACAGGTATTATACCTATATACATACTTATACAATACCTACTTATATTTTATTTAATATACAAAACACATCAGAAAAATAAAACAAAAATAAATCTATGTATATAAAGGAATTTTATAATTTTATAAAATAATAAACAGAATTAAAGAAATTAAAAATACCAAAATAAAAATAAAAGAATAAAATATATAGGTATTATACATATAAGGGGTATAAAAGTAAACTTATAAAAATATATCTCGTAAAATTAATTAAAAATCATAATAAAATACTACATAAAATAAGAAATATTTTTTATTTTATAATCATAATTTAATTCGGCCTTTTTCTATTTTTAATCGAATTAATAAAAGTATTTTCCAGGGTTTTTCCTGGTTGGTCCACGTGGACCAACCAGGTGCAAACCCTAGTTGACCCCGGTCAACTAGGTGTCCTAGGTCCTGCAGCCTCTGTCAGAGCCTCGGTTCTCGACATTTTTGTCGATTTTTCCAGGCTGATTCTTGCATTTTTTCGTGTCTCAATCTTCTGAGCTTTTGACCCTCGATCTTTGGTCCTTCACGCCCAGAGATTAGCTCGATGATTGGGGCATCGTGTCGCCCGTTCTTCCTTGGTCTTTGGACCACCTCAGTCGTCGGGTCAAACAACAAATATGGACCCCGACCTTTTGATTTGAATTTTGAACACCTTCGGTCCACCCTTCCTCGCTCCTCTCGTGCTCCAAGCATTCCTGGAGGTGACAGCTCCAGCTCCGTGCATTCAGCCAGGGCGAAGGAAGTCGGAGGCGTCTCCACCACCTCCCCCAACTCCGATGGTCGAGGTACCCTCCCTCCGGTCTTTGACTGTTGAGGCAGCTGTTTTCCCTTCTTATTTCTCGTGCATTAGCTTCGCCTTATCTCTAGGAACATTTCGCCTCAATCAATTTGCATCCCAATCGATCAAATCATCACATCTGACCCTCTCGCCGGAGCGCACCTCTGGCCGAGCGCCATCGTTTTGCGCTACCTTTTCACCACCGCGGGGTCCAGGCAACTTGCCCTGGACCCTCTCACTTTGTTTTGCAGGTCAAACGCCTTTGACGCGCGCCTGCGAGCATTTTGGACCCTCGTCGGGGTTTGGCCGAGCTCCCCAGCTCCGCCTTCCTCCTCCGCGACCCTCGGCCACCGTCGAGCTCTTTTGAAGCCCCCAGGAGGAAGAAGAGACCTCAGGGAACCTCCAGCCTCATTTTGAAGCCAAGAACTTCACCGGAGGAGGCGCAGAACCTCGGAGAACCTCGGCTCGCCGGAGTTCCTCCGCGGTTCTTGCTCCAGCCTTCGCAGCCGTTGGATAGAGGAGGAGGCCCAGACGCTACAGCTGTCATTGGATCTAGGCCTCCCATCATCGTCCGATCACTCAGCCAGATCTAATCGCAGCCGCACATCCAGGAAGCGGTATCGTGCAAGGAGGTCACGCCACGTGTCCAAGTGAAGAGCCACAGCCGTTCGATCTCCTGAGCGAGGGATATTTTGCAAGTATACCCCTCGCACTTTTGTAATTTTATTTTAGTCCATAAACTTTAAATGGTAGTTTAAATATTTTGTAAAATTTACAACTAGGCCCTCGGACTTTAGATATTTGCAATTAGGTCCTCTGCCGCGTCACCTCACGTGACATGTTCACGTGAGGCGTTGGCTTTTTGCAGAGAGGCCCTTGGCCTTTTGTCTATTTCGTTTTAGTGCTCTAAGTTTTGTATTAAGCGTTAAATTTTTGGGAAAATTGCATGTATGCCCTCGGGCATTTCTGAAATTACATTTGAGTCCTTCCTAGGCGTGTGCAAGTCACGTGCCCTGGTGGACATTTTGCACCGATACCCCTACAGGTCTGAGAATTTGTATTTAGTCCATAAAATTAAATATTCAGTACAATATTTGTTGGAAAATTGCATGTATGCCCCTGGATGTTTTGATATTTGCATATATACCCCTACTAGGCTGTGAATTTTTGTGTGTTTGTAGTATTTATTTGGAGCATCATTTTAATTCGAAAAATTCTAAAAAACTCAAGTTAAGCTCATGTTCACTTGCACTTTCATGCCATATTTTTAGTTTTTGATTTTATTGCATTTTCATATTCACTAAAAATCAAAAACTCCTCATTTCAGTACTGTCTAGCTTAGAAAATGCCAAAAAAAATATTAAAATTCCTTAAAAAAATCCAAAAAAATCACATGTTGTGTATTTTAGTCTACTTCAGTGTCAGTCCAAAAACCACTAAAAAATTCAAAATAAAACCTTAAAAATTAGAAAATACCCAAAAAAATTCCAAAAAATCTAAAATATTTTAGAAAACTCCAAAAATTGCAAACTCAAGTTCTGTAGTTTCCTCTTTTTATCATCTTTAATTTAAAATTAGTTTGGAAATTTTTGGTAGTTGTTTGATATTTTTCATTCATAGTTTTACTCACAGCCAGAAGCTTATTCATTGTTTTCATTTATTTTATCTTTTAAAAATACTAAAAACATTTTGAAAAACCCCAAAAAATCACAAAAACAGTAAAAAATCATAAAAAGACCAAAAAGCTTTTATTTCTGAATTTTTGAGCATTTTTGCATATTTTTATAAATATTGTATTACCCCTTTTTCTTATATTGCTTATATATTCCAACATTGAAAAAAAATAAAAAATATAAAATACAAAATTATAAAAAACAGAAAATTAAAAATCAAAATACAAAATTAAAAATAAAAAAATTTATTAAAAACCCACAAAAATATTTGCATTGCATAGTGTAGACACCACATTCACTTTCACTCACACACAAACACACACCTGTTTGATCTACCCTGCTTGCTCCCTGTGTTCGAACTCTCTGCATACTTGCTCTATACACCATTTATATAGAGTTAAAAATAAATTTTAACTTCACATTTATTTCTTATTGCTTGATCTATAGTGTGGGTTAATTGTTGATTAAATATGGGATTTTGTAGTGGTCAAGGCACCGACTGTTGACTCACCTTGTGAGTCGATACGACCGCTCCCAATTCCGTGTTTATCAGTAATATACAAGTGTGTCGCTGTCAGAATCATCCTCAGATGAATAGAGTGAGGTCAAGGGATCGTCCAACGAGGGTCGACACGCGGCTGCTTGCTTAGATACGGCTTAAGAACAACCGAACTGAGCTCACTCATATAAATCACCTTATCTGGACTAGATGAGGATTGCTCAGAAAATTCCTTCTCCGGTATGTTGAAGGAAACTTTCCTAGTCGGTTTTCTAGAACCTGAATCATTAAGAGGGAGATGAGAGCGACGTGCCTTGAGAGGTTCGGGGAACACCTCGAGGAATCAATTCTCGACTTCCTCTCACTAGATAGCCGACTAGAAGAAGGAGCAACCGTGTTTTTATGTGGAGTCAATTTAGTCTTGGTTGTTTCCTTTGACAGTCCGGGATGTGATGCAGTGCTGACCATGGGTTCCTCATCAAACGATTCGCCATATAGATTAGAATATTCCTGAAGGGTTAGTACACATCTCAAGAAGGTGCTAGTGATCTCAGTTGGCTTGGCATTATTGGGCTCTTGTGTCGGATCATCAAAATGGTCAAGGCAATCAACAAAGGTTGTGTCCGACTCAATGATAGCTTCTGGTCGTGAGTCATCTTTAGAAGTTGTCACGGTGGTGGTGCAAGTAGTTGAAGAAGTGGAGGTGTGGGGAGTCTCTGATCCAATAGTCATCCGGATAGTCGGTCTCTCAAGTGTAGCAGAGAGGTGGGACTCATCTTCCTCTCGATGGACACGACTGTCAGCGGATGTGCGGATCACCTTGGAGTAAAGTTTATCAAAGAATGGATGAGGTCGAAGCGCTCCCAATGCTGTAAAATCGATTTCCCGAGTCTCGCAATCTATAGTCGCCTTATCCAAAGCTAAGAACGGATTCCCGAGAATAATTGGAGACCGGGAAAACTCTCCTCGGTGCTCGATGTCAATGATCGTGAAGTCCACCTGAAGTAGAGCACCTTGGAAAGTAACGATGACTGAAATGTTTCCTCTCGACCGTTTGATGGATCGATCAGCCAGCTGAACAATCTCTCTCGACTTCCTAAGTGGCCTGAGTTTGAGCTTGTCAAACACAGAGGTCGGGAGGATATTTATCGATGAGTCATCATCGATTCTTGCATGGGTAAAGATGGTGTCTTTGATTTCACACTCAACTCGGGGCAACCGCTTCACTCTGCGGCTTTTGGTCTTTCTCCCCATCACCAAGGAGGTGGCCATATACACTATGTGTCTTTCAGTCCTTGTCCTCTTATTGCACGACCTCTTGGGCATCAATTTACTTCTCATAAATAATTTGAGGTCGGGAAAGTGATCTATGGCCTTTATTAAACGAAGATTAAAAATCAATTCTTCATCGAGTGCTTCCCTTAGGGCAGGATCCAATTTTTTTAGGTCTTTTTCATTTTTAATTTTTATGTGATTTTTTAATTTTTCAATTTTTTTGGTGTTTTGGATAGATGAATTATAAGACTCAAGATTGGAAGGCAAGGGGTTAGTAGAAGAGGATAATAGAATGGACTCCAACTGTACAGAAGATGTGGGTTCCCTAATGCTTGCTTGGTTTTCAACATCAGATCTACTTACATCCTTTTCCACTTTCATTCCCAAGCTGGCAGAAATTGAGTGCAATATTTCCATGGCGTCTCTCAACTTGTTACCTAATATTTCATTTTTCACGATAAGTTGAGAAATGTCATCCTCCAAAAAATTCTCATGACAAATCATGGGAGAGTTATGCTCAATTGGAGGATACTGCTGAGATATTGAGGTCTCATACTCAACATACCTAGACTCTGGCATGTAATGCTGGGTCGAGTATGGACTATCTAAATGGAAAATATTGGTCGAAGCCTCATATGATGGAGTCAATGAAACAAGGACTGATAAGTCTAGATCATGAGTCCAATCTTGTGAATGTATAGGCTCTTCGAATGAAGGCTGGTTAATGGAGGCTTGATCACTAAAGTCAATCAAGTCTGGGAAATCAGGATATGCAGGTGATAACCGCATTGATTTGGCGAGAGTCACCATAATAAATGTATCAAGTGTTGCTGAGGCGACCGTTCACCAAACATTGGGTTGACCAGCAATTAACCCACAACAAACGAATAAAACAATTAAGCTCAAAAAGAAATGTGAATTAATCTTTATTTACTCTACCATAAAATGTATAGGGAACAAGCATGTAGAGGTCGAACCACAGAGAGCAATACAAAATACCATAGCCTACATGAGCCACAGAGTCATCCTTGTGGGAAGT
Source organism: Ottelia alismoides (assembly GCA_037367405.1). Lineage (NCBI taxonomy): Eukaryota > Viridiplantae > Streptophyta > Magnoliopsida > Alismatales > Hydrocharitaceae > Ottelia > Ottelia alismoides. The sequence continues at coordinate 129,779 of JAZKJV010010053.1, read as the reverse complement.
GGGTTTTAAATTTTATTATTATTTATTTTATTTATTTATATATTTTTTTATTTTTTTATTTTAATATATATATATGTATTTTTTTGTTACTTTTAATAATATAATTCGGTAATATATATATACATCTATATAAAATATAAAAATATGTATATACCCATAGAGGATTAATATATAGCTTGTGATACATCTAATATATATATGTGTATATAAGTATGATACAATATTATTTTTTTCTTTTTTTTATATTAGAGTTAATACATAGATATATAAATATAAATAATTAGATATATACATATATATATTATTATTTTTTTCTCTCTTTTTTTTGGAAATACATATGTATACATAAAGGGGTACTATAATTTTTATAAAAATACTCACAAATAGTCAAAAATTCAGGGATAAAGTCTTTTTGGGATTTTCGTGATTTTTTACTGTTTTTGTGAATTTTGGGCATTTTTGAAAACATTTTTAGTATTTTTAAATAGCAAAATAGGAGCAAACAATGGAATAGGGTCTGGCTGTCATAAAAATAGACATTAAAAATAGCAATCTGCCTCAAAAATTTTGCACACTATTTTTCTAATAAAGATAATAAAATATAGCATAAATAGGGACTGAGTTTTTATTTTTCTGATTTTTCTTTGATTTTTTGTATTTTTTTGAAGTTTTTGGGTATTTTTGAATTTTTAAGGTTTTCCTTTTGAGATTTTTAGGGATTTTTGGACTGACACTAAAATAGGTCAAAATGCACAATAGGGAATTTTTTGGAATTTTTCGAGGCATTTTCATATTTTTTTGGGATTTCATAAGTTAGACAGTGAATAAAAGACATGTTTTTGATTTTTAATAAATGCAAAAATGCAACAGAATGAAAAACTAAAAATATAGCGTTCAAGCACAACCAAACAGGAGATTAAGTATATTTTTGCAAAATTTTTCGATTTAATATGAGGCACAAAATAAATGGACAAAGCTCACAAAAATAAATGGCCTGGCAAGGGTATTTTTGCAAATAAAATAATTCACAGGGGCACACATGCAAAAATCACAATAAAAATACACGTTAACTTTTATTTTCAGGACCATTTTATAATTACAGAAACCCAGCGGGGTTTCAATGCAATTTTCGCGCGCCTCATGTGGGTGTTGCACGTGAGGCGCAGAGGGACTAAAATGTAAATATACAAACATTGGGGGTCTTTCTGCAACTTATACAATTTATTTACAACGTAACTTTTTATTTTTTTGGATTAAACTCTAAATACAAAAAGCGGGGGACTAGATGTGAAATTTACCCCAAATAAGGCGCATCATCCTGCGGCGCTGGAGGCGCCACTTATCCACGTGTCAACCATCGGACGGCGGATACCGGTTCGTCGATGAAGGGCGTGGATTAGAAGCTCCTGGCTGATCTGACAGTGGACGCGTGTCTTCATCGGACGGTTCTCCTTCGATCTGGGCCTCGCCTCCCGATCCAACGGTGCTGGAGGCGTCTGGAAGAACGGGGAAGAAGCTCGCCTCCGGCGAGCTTTGATCGAGCAGCACGGGTTCCTACGGGCACCTCCCGTGCATCTGAAGCACTCTGGACGTAGCTGGGAAGCTTCCGCGTCGTCTGATGGTCCTCTCATGGCTCCTGGAGGTCCGAGTCGCTCGATCGAGGTCGGTGAAGAAGGGGACCTCCAGGAACCTCTTCCTGGTTCAATGCAAGCCCAAATGGGCTCTACTCCTCGTTGTACCTGCATAGGAAGAACCGCGGGCGAGAGAGCTATCTCCTCGACCCGGGGTTCTGAAGCTACGACGCAAAATGAAGGTGGGCGGAGGGGCTCCGGCGAACGGCGGAGGTGGAGCCCCGATTCGCCAAGACCGAAGGTCCTGGGTTGGACAAAGGTGATGGGATGATGGAGAAAGCGATGAGGATCGAGATGGGGTGCTCACGGCGGTCGGAAACCATCGGGTATACGGTGAAGAAGTCGCCGGAGCGGAGCTCCGGCGAACTTCGAATTTTGATTTTTAAGCTACGGGAATTAACTAAAACCTAATCTAATGACTGGAATGGAAAACTAGCATTGGAAACTAACTAAAAAGCATAGAAAGAGACAGCTCTTATACCTGGGGGCCTCCAGGGAGCAGGGTGGAATCCGGAGCTCCGCCGCGTCAAAATCTTCCTCCCTCCGGCCGATTCGAGGCGCCAGCACACCCCCCTGTCACGAGGAATGTTCCAGGACTGGAATCAAGGCTTGAGATCGGATTAAAAGTGGCCAAATTCGAGGAAGGAGGCGGAGCTACTTATTTATAAACATTGGCGAGGGGCCTTATTAACCGGCGATTATTGGCTGATCCAATGATTATCTAATCGATCTAAGGTTTTGGCGGGCATCATGGATGATCAGAGGACAATTCTTGTGAAGGAAGCGAGCCTGGATGATGGAAGGGATGGCCGCGAAAATTGGAGGAAAATCAGGGAGTTGACAGTTCATAGGCGCAATGGCTTGGATGGGACAGTTGACCAGGGGGTCAACGAAGGCCGGCTCCCCATTGGCCCACGTCGGCCGCTAGACGCCAAAATAGGAGATCTGATTGAAAATTGATTTATTTGACACCTTAAACGATTTTATTAATTTTTTTCTCATAAAATAAAAAATGTGTATTATTTCATCTAGTATTTACTAATGATTTTTATTGAATTTTTCGACGTGTTTTATTATAGTTTTATTTGAATAATGTGTATATGTATGTATTTACATGTATTTTTGTGTATTTTATTTTTAATTTGTTTATTTTCTTTTATTATTCTATTGGCTTCATTTATAAATTTATAATTTGTTTTTGTGAGTATAAAGGTATTTTTGTTTGATTTTTACGAGTTTATTTTTATTTTTAAATAAATATGTGTATGTATATGTAGGTATACCTATAGGTGTTTTATCTATGTATTTTGTACACTTAATTTATTTAATGTATTTTTTTATTTTTATTTTGGATTTGTATTTTTAATGAGTTGTGTATAATGTATACATTATTATAAAAATATAAAAGAATAAAAGAACCAAGGAATAAAATCCTTTTTATATGTCTATGAATTTTGTATACTTATTTTATTTTACAAATTATTTTTGGTTTTTTTTCTTTACTTTTAATATGTGTATGTATTATATACATCATCTACAAAATTCTAAAAATTATGAATATATAAAAATAATGAATATTGAATAAAAAGAATATTTTAATTAATGCTATATACAAGAAGGGCCAAAAACCTAACTTCTGCAGATGGACTCCAAAAATTATTAAACCAATTTCATAAAATAGTTCTTGGAATGCTTTATATAATTAAAGGTGAGTTTGGATGATTTGGAGTTTTTATTTGCAAGATATGGGTCTGTGAAGTTGAGATTTTAGCTTTTTATTCTATGTATAAAATGTACACTGTGTATTATTTTTGCACAAACTCAATTTTGTATTTTTATTTACATTATTATCTACAACTTTCATGTACAAAGTTTCTTTATTTGATGAACAAATCATTATGTACAAAATAGGTGTCCAAAAATGCATAAATAAATGAATTAATAAATGAGGTATGTATTGTACACTGGCCCTTATCTCCCCCTACTTTATTCGTTGTCGACCAATACCATGCTGGCCTTGGTCTCGGGGTTTGGGTCATAAAATATTTGCAGTATTTTATTCTTTTTTCTTTTCTCCTCTTTATTCTATAATTTTGGCATTAAGAACCTTATTTAATGTGTAATTAATACAATGAATCATGAATGCTATTATATAATTTGATGCTATTTACATGCATTTGCTGGGGTTTTTGAGGCCAAAATGATAGAACAAAGGTGATGAAATGGAGATTCATCACCCCCCTATACTTGCCTTTGCTAGTCCCTAGCAAACACTTATGCAATAAGTACAAAAAGAATAAAGAAAAGAAAAAGGAGAATGAAAGAAAGATAGAGTGAATAGGGGTGCTTTCAGTGCAATGCATGTCTTTACAAAATCTAAATTTGGTCTCCTGTCAGACCTTGAGTGTGAATGTGTGTGGAACCTAGTCGGGAACCAGCTCTAAGACACAACAGCCTTCAATAGTCACAGAACTCGGTTCAACCCACCTCAATAGTCGGGTCAGAACTAGTCTACATCATACGCAAACCCTTATAACTATGAAGCTGACTAGTACGGTGTAAGTGATAGCGGCTCTCCCCAACTGAAATGATAAAAGAACTGACTTCTCCAGAATGACAACCCAATGATTCCCCAATCCAACAGTTCTTTCCTCGAGGAGCAGGGTATTCCCTTCTAAGTTCAAGTGGCAACCAGCTCAAGAGGAGGGGGTGAAGAGAAGAATGGACGGTAGCAAGTGTAGCTACCTATCCCGGGATGCAAGACCAGTGTAGTCAAGTCATCCAGCTGCAGGCTCACATATTTGTCTTTGGAACTCAAGCTTGCTTATTGACTTTGTACATACTTTGCATGCATTTTTATTTTTGTACAGGCCTGACCATTTTTTTTTCAACATACTATTCACAGCAGCATTTACATAAGGAGTTTTTCCTCTTGAGCCAGTAGACTATCCCTCTTTTGAAGCTTTATCGCACCCCACAATCTCCTGTCTTTAGACCTCATGGCTATTGGATCAGGTTGGGGTGCACTTCCCTCCCTAGACGAGGACGAATGTTTCCACCTGTGTACGTCTCAGACTGGCAAATCCAACCCCCTCACCACTCCAACTGAGTTGAGCCAAGTGAAAGGTGCAAGTGTCCAAGTTAGGTCACGGTCGGCAAGAGTCGTACGTGTGTCTCGAAAAGTTCTAGTTAGTCCACTGAGGTGACTTGAACACAGCCCTGATTTCTCAACGAATTAAGTCTGCATAGACCTGAAGTACCTTAAACCTAGTTCCCATAAGGTTCCAGTGCAATTAGGTGCGGTAAGGTCCAACCAAGCTCCAATTTGAGACTTTATTAGACTGATTCAATCATCAAGCTCACTCAAAAAGAATATGAATGGTATGCTTATGCTATGCACAATGAATGATGCAATTTTTCACAAAGAGTTTGAAAGAATCAAAGAATGTTTTTACACAAAGAATTTTTGCAAATAAACTAAGAACTGGACACATACAAAAAGTACATACAATTATTTACACAGGCGTGCCGCTTTATTTACAAAATGTATGCATTTCTAAAAAAAACTTTACAGGTTTGAATGAAGTAGTTTATTTAGAACTGCACAGAAAGAATTGTATGTGTCTTATTCAAGATTGACAAGTATTTGTAATGGTGTTCTTATTAGTTTTTGACAATAATTTTGCAGACTATAGTACACAATAATTTTTGCAATCATTTACACACATTTGAAAACTATTTTTGCAAAGATTTTTCACGCTATATATAATTTTCACAATAGTTTTGACAAGCATTTTTCAAAATATTTGCACATAGGTTTTTCAAATCCTTTCTTTCACACAAAGAAAAAGTTTTTTCAATAAAAACATTTTCACACATTTGAAATCATTTCACATCAAATTTTTCAAAACTGGTCACACTATTTTTCAAATCATACTGTATATGTATCTGATTTATTAATCAGTATGTACAAAAGAAGAAAAATTGTATTTGATGTACAATATGGTTTGGTTCTTATAGGCTTTGTTCGGGCTTATTCATTATTTACAAATGAGAGATTTTTGTGCGGACTCCTCAGACTTAGTTGAGAATCATTTTCACAAGGATTTTGAAAACTATAGTCCAAGATAATTTTGCAAACATGTTCATGCATTTGAAAATCCTTTTACAAAGGTTTACACAACATAGATAGATTTTTCAAAACAATTTTGACAATCAAATTTTCACAATCATTTGCACACTGATTTTCACACATTTTGGTTTCACTCAAAGAAAAGAAATTTTACACACAACACTTATTTTTCAAAGGTTGAATACTTGTACACACTATTTTCAAACAAATTTCACAAGATTTTTCAAAGGAGAATGTTTTGCACAAAACGCTTTTCTGACTTACTAATCAGTACAAGTACAAGGAGTCTGAGGAACTCACAATCATCTTTCATTATTATAAAGCTACTTTTTACACCGTATTTTATATTGAGGTGATCTTTTATTTTTCAGTATGAGTTATGGCTTATAGTATATACATGGTATATACGACCCCCCTATACTTAGCTTGAGCTATGTCCTCATAGATCAAAAGGAAAAGCAAAGACATAACTCGTACTAAGTATAGACAGATCTAAAGAATAAATATGAATGAAATGAATGAATGAGAAGTTGACCGTCCCCCCTATACTTAGGATCAAATAATCCTAAGTATAGCAGACTGTACAAAAAGCAGGGAGGGTCAAGGGTGGGAATATACTGATCGTACTCAGATTGTCTCCCCCTATACTTAGGGTAAGATACTCCTAAGTATAGACAAGAAGAGGAGACAATAGAGAGGATCGGACCGAAATGAAAAACTGTAGGTGCACATCCCCCCTATACTTAGGACAAAGTACGTCCTAAGTATAGAAAACTGTCTACAAGGGCGGCACCTTTTAGATATTAAAAGGAAATAGGAGAGGAAAAGAAGAGAAGAAGAAAATCAGATAAACAGTGGCTGGAGTACATCGTCTGAATCTTTCGATGCCGCGGGTGCTGTGGAGATGTCATCATGGTGCACTAGCTGAATAGAGTCTACAACGGCCAAGAATGCATCTGGTTCGAGGTAAGGCTTCAGTAGTTGGCCGTTGACGACGAAGGGTTGTGCGTCAGGGGACAATTCTGATATAGCGATGCTTCCATTGTCACGCACTTCACATACTCGAAATGGCCCTGTCCAGTTACTCTTTAATTTACCTGGGAATATCCGCAACTTTGCATCAAATAGCCACACTTTCTGTCCAACGTCGAAGGTCTTTCGTCTGATGTGCCGGTCATGCCAGCGTTTCACCTGCTCTTTGTACATCAAGGTGTTATCGTATGCATAGTATCGGAATTCCAAGAGCTTGTTCAGATCGTCTTTTCTCTTCTGACCACTTCTTCGTGAGTCCAAATTACAACTATTGATTGCCCAAAGAGATTTGTGAATTAATTCCACGGGCAGGTGGCATGGTTTCCCATATACAAGACGATAGGGTGACATGCCCAAGGGAGACTTGTAGGCGGTTCGGTATGCCCATAGGACTGAGTCCAAGAGTTGAGACCAGTCTTTTCTGTTTGGCCTATCAAGTTTCTGCAGTATAGTCTTGATTTCTCTGTTGGATAACTCCGCCATGCCATTGGTCTGCGGATGATAAGGAGACCTAACACGGTGATCGATGTCGTACTCCTTTGTTAACTTCTTGACCTCTTTGTTGATGAAGTGGCTACCCCCGTCTGATATGAGAATCTTTGGTATCCCAAACCGCGAGATGATGTTCTTCTTCAGAAACTGGAAAACTGTTTTGCAGCCGTGCGGGAATAGCTTCAACCCAATGACTCACGTAGTCGACGGCAAGAAGGATGTGCTCAAAACCTTGACTGTTAGGGAAAGGTCCCATGAAGTCAATGCCCCATGCATCGAAAACGTCTGCTATCTGAATGATTTTCAGGGGCATTGAATCTTTGGCAGTAAGTGTAACTTTCAGTCGCTGACAGTCAATACATCTTTTGACAAACTCTGCTGCATCCTTGAATAATGTGGGCCACCAGAAGCCACACTGTAGAACTTTTGTTGCCGTATGATCTCCAGAGTGATGTCCACCAGATTCGAACGAATGACAATGCTCGAGGACACTAGATTGCTCCGTCTGAGGGATGCACCTGCGCCAAATACAATCTGCTCCTTCTCTGAATAAAAGAGGATCTGCCCATTGGTAGAAGCGGATGGTCGACATGAATTTGTTCTTTTGGTTCTTCGTCCAATCCGAAGGTATTACCCCAGAGGCGAGGTAATTGACTATATCAGCATACCAAGGAAGAGAATCCACTGCTAAGATGGCTACATCAGGGAAGGTTTCTGTGATAGGTGCATTGATCAGGGGAGACTCATGTTGTTCAATTTTGGAGAGGTGATCTGCTACCACATTCTGAACTCCAGGCTTGTCCTTGATTTCCAGATCGAATTCCTGGAGGAGAAGGATCCAACGAATCAGTCTTGGCTTGGCATCCTTCTTCTGCTGTAGGTATCGGATAGTAGAGTGGTCCGTGAAAATTGTGACTTTTGATCCCAACAAATAGGATCTGAACTTCTCTAAGGCGAAAACCACAGCCTGCAATTCTTTCTCTGTCACTGTATAATTTCTTTGTGCTTCATCTAATGTTCTGCTGGCATAGTGAATGGCATAGGGCGCTCTGTCTTTCCTCTGCCCAAGAACAGCTCTGACTGCAAAATCTGACGCATCGGTCATTATCTCAAAGGGAAGAGTCCAGTCAGGAGGCTGCAAGATTGGAGCCTGAGTGATGAGCTCCTTCAACTGATTGAAAGCAAGGAGAACCGGCTGACTAACAATGAACTCAGTCTCCTTGCACAAGAGTTCTGTTAGAGGTCGGGCAATGCGGCTGAAATCCTTGATAAATCGTCTGTAAAACCCCACATGCCCCAGGAATGACCTCACATTCTTCACTGACTGAGGTGGTTGAAGATTCGAAATGACATCCACCTTCGCCGGGTCGACTTCCATGCCACGTTTGGAAATGACGTGGCCCAGCACAATACCTTCAGTGACCATAAAATGGCTCTTTTCCCATGAGAGCACTAAATTAACTTCCCAGCACTTCCGAAGCACTCTGTCTAGGTGCTCAAGACAAGAATCGAAACTATCACCATAGACAGAGAAGTCGTCCATGAACACCTCGAGAAAACTGCCTACCATCTCGGCGAAGACTGCTAGCATGCATCTTTGGAAGGTTGCAGGTGCATTGCATAATCCAAAGGGCATTCTCTTTAAGGCATAGGTGCCGAATGGGCAAGTGAAGGTAGTCTTTTCTTGATCTTCAGGAGCGATCGCCACTTGGTTGTACCCGGAGTACCCATCCAGAAAGCAGAAGAATTCCTTGCCTGCTAATCTCTCCAAAACTTGAACAATGAATGGCAAGGGGAAGTGGTCCTTCTTGGTTGCTGCATTAAGACGGCGGTAGTCAACACACACCCACTAGGATGTTGGTACCCGAGTAGAAATTTCCTCTCCTTTATCGTTTGTAACCATGGTAAGCCCAGATTTCTTCGGAATTACATGCAGGGGGCTTACCCATTTTGTGAAGCCTGCGTCACACCATTTTGTGATTTCTTTCATGACGATGTCCCGAAGGTTAGGGTTCAGCCTTCTCTGAAATTCGCGGGGCGGCTTGGCATCTTCTTCCAAATAGATATGGTGTGAACATAAGGCTGGATTTATCCCTCGGAGATCTGATACGCTCCAACCAAGTGCCTTGCGGTTCTTTTCTAGAACCTCGAGAAGACGAGAATCCTGATCCGGATTCAGCCTGTTGCTGATGATGACCGGATACATGTGTTCTTCACCCGCAAGGAAAGCATACTTCAGGCCTGCAGAAAGTGGCTTGAGTTCTGGCTTTGATCTGTCCACTTTATCTGTCACTTCAGATACCATGCTGGTGGTGGGATGTACCTTGAGGTTGCTACCACCCTCATCATCCTGTTGAGATCCCAATGATGCACCGAACGGTTCCGCGCTAAGCTGATCATGTTCGGTCTGGAGTGAATGCTCAAGAAGATGCGCCTGCATCTGAGAATCAGTCTCCCATGAATCATCGGAGCATATGCTGACTGCGCTTTCCAAGTCTTCCTCAAGAGTGAGGATTTCTCGGGTCCATGAATCGTCCAATGATAACTCTGAATCTCTGATCTCTGCGATGAAATCACAGTCTGCTTCTAATGCTGCCTGGCTCTCATCAGTTGCGGCATTCGGCTCTTTGTTCATGTTGATCGTGATTTGCTGGGTGTTCGAGCTGAAAGTGATTTTCCCATACCCGTAATCAACCACGGCACCTGAAGTGCGAAGGAATGGTCTGCCAAGGATGATAGGGGTCTAGAGCAGGGGTGAAGGCGAGTCCATATCAAGGACTACAAAGTCAGCTGGGAATTTCATTTCCTGCACCTTGACTACCACATCTTCCAACAGACCTCGGGGCCGCTTAACGGATCGGTCAGCGAACTGAAGGATCATGCGTGTCTGCTTGAGCAGTCCCAGCCCGAATACTTGCATTATGGACGAGGGCAGAAGGTTGATGGAAGAACCACTGTCAAGAAGAGTGCGCTCGAAGACCTGATCAAAAATCACACAACTGATCAGAGGTGCTCATGTATCTTGCTTTTTCTGGGGGAGATTGCTGATGGCTGCAACAGTGGCCATGGAGAGAACGTGCTTTTCTACTTCTCGGCGTCTGTTGTCTTGCGCTGGCCGACGCCTGTTAGTACATGCCTCTTTCAGTCCTTTCTTCATAGCTGGCATGTATTCCACGGCCTTCAACAAGGGAATCTCAACAGTCAATTTATCCAAAATATCCACAACACCTGGATCAGACAATGCCTTTTTTCGTTTTGCAATTTTTTTGGATTTTTGTATTGCATGAGGAAAAGGAATATGTACACTACTAGCAGGAAAATCAGAGTTCTTATTTACATCAAAATCATCGCCCACAGAATGTTGTACATCCGAACTACCAAAAGGAGTATAAGCTGGATCTGAACGTGCTGGTGCTGCAGGACGATCCAAAAGGGTAGCGTCTGCTCCATCAGCTGGCGAGGGATCGGCTGCTGATGGCGGCTCCTCCAAGGCTGGCACGGCTTCGCTTCTGCTACAAGCTTCTTTTTGTTGTTTTTGTTTTTGCAGATTTTTTTGTATTTTTGACTGAAGTTGCTGCTGGCATGGCACGACGGCTGGATTGGCTTCTCCTTCTTCTTCCTCCTCACCCGCCCCTGGAGCTGGCACGACTGATGCGGAAGATGATGATCCACCTGTTTCTTTATTCACCCCACTTGTGGTAGCAGGCGGAGGCAAGGCCCTACCGCTCCTGAGAGTAACAGCATTAGAATAAACAGTAATATCGTTACCAGACACGGATAGAACATCACAATCTACCTGCTCTTTCTTCTGGAAGTTATTGGGGTTGGCTTTGACCTGCGTCGGAATGGTAGTTCTGGTGGCGGTCATGTCGTCGAGCCTCTTTGTCATATCTGCTAGCCCTTTAACAAGCTGGGACCAGGCAATCCATGGCGGGATTCACAGGGGACACTTCAGAAGATTCAGCGTGCAGACCACGCTGCTGTTGGGTAGATGGGTGGGGAGGCTGTTGCTGGTGGTGTTGCTGTGGTAGAGCAGGAAGTTGAAGTTGTTGGTATGACGGAGGAGTATACTGGTGGTATTGTTGAGAGGGGGCAGCCGCGTACTGGTGATACGGCTGCGGATGGCGGTACTGTGGCTGCTGTTGATAAGGAAAGTTCTGCCTCCACTGCTGCGCAAACTGGGGAGGCTGTTGGTACTGCTGGTGCTGCTGAGAGCTTTGACCAAAACGACCACCCTGAGATTGGTGGTACTACCGATTGGCAAATTGCTGACCCTGGGGTTGTCCCTGAGGACGGGTCGGTTGTGCGTCATGAGACCATACCCCATTCACTTCTTGAATCAGGGGTGGTGGAGGGAAAACTGGATCAGGTACAGAAAGGAACTCTGGTTGGTACACGACCATCTGCTGCTGCGGCGGGCCCTGGTCGGGCGCCTGCACATAGTACACGTGCTGGACTGCCGGTGGCTGCTGGCTCGACTGAGGCTGATGATGTGGTTGCTGCTCGTCCTTCTTCTCAGCGGGAGCATCTGATGGTGTAGCCGACTGGACAGAGTTGATCGTGCCGACCAACAGTTCAAGGTACTTGTTGATCTGATCTAGCTTATCCAGGTTCTGGGTCCTCTTCTCGATCACAGCGAGTTTCTTGAGGTCCTGTGATCGCTTCTCAATGATATCTACCTTAGAGAGATGGCCCCCGATGATGCTGAGGTTGGAGCTCTCATCTCTCTCTGCTTCCTTGGATGCAGCCATGTGCACTTGCTTCTGGAGGATCTGGGGCTGCTTCTGATATGCCTTGGATGAAGAGAGGGCGGCCTCTCCTTCGGCCATTTCTTCGAAAATCTGCCAGACTACATCTTCATCCTTATTAAAATCCACAAGCCGTTGGCTTTCAATGTTCAGTCCCCCAAAGAAATGTTGGACCAAGCTGGTCTTCGGGATATCATGATGGGGACACTTCTCCTGCAGGCCAGTGAATCTCTCCCAAGCTTCATGTATTGACTCGTGGGGTCCTTGGGTGAAATTACTGATACGGGCTCGCATCTGGTTGAGCCGAGCGAGAGGGTAATATTTGTGCAGGAAGGCGGATTTCAACTCCCCCAGGTCGTCACGACCTTTCCCAAATGATTAACCCAATAGAGGGCCTTGTCCTGTAGGCTGAAGGGGAAAGCCATCATCTTTACAATGTCCAGAGGGACATTGGGATAGTGTGTGGTACGACAAATGCGAGAGAATTGTTGCAGGTGAATGTACGGCTCCTCACTTGTGTTTCCATGAAATGCTGGGAGAAGGGCAATAAACTGGGGCTTCTGCTCAAAGTGAGCGTGTACCGGTGGAATGAGAATCCACTCGGTCATTTGGCTGTCTCCCGGATTGTATGTTTCTTTGAGTGTCGGTTTTGGTGGTGGCAATTCAAGGTCATCATCAGGAGGATCACCCACCTCCACCTCCACCTCCTCCTCCCCTGCCTCCTCTGCCTCTGCCTCCATCGTCACGGTGCATCATATCGTTCAACATATCCTGGAATGTGGTTTGTGTCAGGTCCTGCTCGTCAGCTGGTTGTATGGCCTGGATAGATGCCAACAACTGTGCATTAACTTGGTTTTGATCTGGCACTTGTCCTCTGGTGGTGGCTGCTGACCCTTGCCCTTTCCTCCTGGAGCCATGTCAGGGGTCTGAGTCGGACGAGATGAACTCCGGAGTAGTCTCTAGGGCCCGCACTGTCTTCTATCTGATAATGAGATGGTCTGAATCAAGATCACTTGCAATTAACATTCAGTTGTCGTGATGAAGCTGGGATTCAGGTCAACCTCAGCATGTTGTGAATGGAGAAGGATGTAAACTGTATCGACTCCCATTCACAACGGCGGAAGTGGGACAAAGTGATCCCAGTTTATTGGGTGGCCAAGAGAAAGGTAGAAAATGGGGAGTCTGGAGTCGATCCGCAAAGTCCGGATTGGGTTCTCGGGAATCTCCTCGAATTTATTGGCGGAGTTGAGTTCATGGAATCGATGTGGGTGTCGGCATGATCTCGACGGAAACCATCCATGGATCAACTTCGCGAAGTACAAGAGAGGATCGGATGTTGGATGAAAGATACGATGGTCAACGAGGAATAAAAGGAGTGTAAAACAGTAGAGAGGCTCGGTTGAGCGGGGTGGTCAAAGGGAGAAAACAACAAAATGTGTGCAAATGCGCGGGACTTGATCTTTGAACCTTAATCTAGATCCATACAAACACAATACAAAATCGGGTTTACCAACTCACGCCATGTGAAGCCGTGAAAGCTCGGCTATTTATTATCTTTTCATTTTTAGAGTTGTGATTTCAGGCATATCTTATAACAAAGTCCTTAGTACGCTACCCTATAGGAGAGAGAGTACTGTCGGAAGAGTATCCCGTACTTGTCCTCCTCCTGTGTAACCTGTAGTCTGTACTTTTTGGAGTCCTTGTAACCCTTCCTGGATCCCTACTCATCCAAAGAAATAGAGAGAGGAAGCCGATAGGCGAAACCAATACTTCGGTTCTCGCTCGCAACGGAATCACCCGTGAGCGTGCAAGACCTACTCGGACGCAGGACGATGAGACAGACACCCCCGTGAAGGCGTGGCCTATGCTCAATACTTCGGACAGGGCCGATGCTCTCACAACAGAGAGTCACCATTGGCGACCAAGTCCTACTTGCCTACGTACGATAGAAGCGCCATTACTTCGGAAATCCAGGCAATACACAAGGCAGTTGCAGACTGGGTTTTGGGCTTTAATCCTTAGGGTCGCACTCGCTCAAGGGAGTAGGGTTTGGTCCCCCTCCAAGGTACCTGAAAACAATGAGGCTTTATGAACCCGGTACAATGATAGTCCATTACAGATTTTAATTAAGGTCAAAGTTTATTTAGCAGTCCCCTTGTTTTAATTTTTGGGTTTTCACTTTTTTTGAGTCTGTTTTCATACCAGCGCCTAACATTTTTGTAGATTTTCATTTAAGTCCTAGGTGCTCAAAATCAGAGGGAGATAGCGAAAAAGCCGTGCAAGTGGTTCCATGATGGAAATCTCATCATTGAACCGAATGATGCATGCTGAGTTAGAAGACTTACAGTGCATCCCCAGCTCTCTCCATGTGGTATGCAAACAGAATTTTAAACCTATCTAAATGTCGGTATGCAAGGCACAAAATCGCCCTAAACATAAGCTGCTATTAGCGTGAAGAACCATAAGTCGCTCATTTATCTCTAGCCCAAGAAGGTTCGGTCTTGGCTCACCCCTCCTCTGCTCAACAAATTGAGGGTAGGAGAAAGCGCTTTACAGGGCTCGCTACGGCACAGAGGGCTAAGAGATAACTGAGCGGCTTGTTTAAGTTTGACTAGATCCAAACGAAGTAGACTATAGGAACATGCATTCTTATTAATGTTTGGACCTAGCTATCGAGTCAAGCAACCTATATCTAGGGGCTCCAAGCACATAAAACAAAGTAAAAGAAAGGCGAAAAGTTCAAAACTTCGGAAAACAAAATAAAAGAAGGCGATGAAAACTCGAAAAGCCGCGTCAGGTGAATAATCACCCGGGCACTGGACCTCATTGTGAAGAGTAGAGTCCTGTTTAATTACATGCCAAAAATGGTCTCTCTCTCACCATAAATTACAAAATAAATAATCCTAAGTGTTCTAATCCTATCTAATCCCTCTCTTTTTGCTTCCTTGGTGCTCTCTCCAGATGGTATGAATCAAGATTTTTTTTTTACAAGAAGGACAAAATAAATTAGGCTATGCTCATTGCTCCCCGGCAACGGCGCCATCTGATAACCGCATTGATTCGGCGAGGGTCACCATAATAAATGTATCAAGTGTCGCTGAGGCGACCGCTCACCAAACATTGGGTTGACCAGCAATTAACCCACAACAAACGAATAAAACAATTAAGCTCAAAAAGAAATGTGAATTAATCTTTATTTACTCTACCATAAAATGTATAGGGAACAAGCATGTAGAGGTCGAACCACAGAGAGCAATACAAAATACCATAGCCTACATGAGCCACAGAGTCATCCTTGTGGGAAGTGGGTTTTTAATTTTATTATTATTTATTTTTTTTATTTATATATTTTTTTATTTTTTTATTTTAATATATATATATGTATTTTTTTGTTACTTTTAATAATATAATTAGGTAATATATATATACATCTATATAAAATATAAAAATATGTATATACCCATAGAGGATTAATATATAGCTTGTGATACATCTAATATATATAGGTGTATATAAGTATGATACAATATTATTTTTTTTCTTTTTTTTATATTAGAGTTAATACATACATATATAAATATAAATAATTAGATATATACATATATATATATTATTTTTTTTCTCTCTTTTTTTTTGGAAATACATATGTATACATAAAGGGGTACTATAATATTTACAAAAATACTCAAATATAGTCAAAAATTCAGGGATAAAGTCTTTTTGGGATTTTTTCATGATTTTTTACTATTTTTGTGAATTTTGGGCATTTTTGAAAACATTTTTAGTATTTTTAAATAGCAAAATAGGAGCAAACAGTGGAATAGAGTCTGGCTGTCATAAAAATAGACATTAAAAATAGAAATCAGCCTCAAAAATTTTCCACACTATTTTTCTAATAGAGATAATAAAATATAGCAAAAATAGGGACTGAGTTTATATTTTTCTGATTTTTCTTTGTTTTTTTGTATTTTTTTGAAGTTTTTGGGTATTTTTAAATTTTTAAGGTTTTCCTTTTGAGATTTTTAGGGATTTTTGGATTGACACTAAAATAGGTCAAAATGCACCATAGGGAAGTTTTTGGAATTTTTCGAGGCATTTTCATATTTTTTTGGGATTTCATAAGTTAGACAGTGAATAAAAGACATGTTTTTGATTTTTAATAAATGCAAAAATGCAACAGAATGAAAAACTAAAAATATAGCGTTCAAGCACAACCAAACAGGAGCTTAAGTCTATTTTTGCAAAAATTTTCGATTTAATATGAGGCACAAAATAAATGGACAAAGCTCACAAAAATAAATGGCCTCGCAGGGGTATTTTTGCAAATAAAATAATTCGCAGGGGCACACATGCAAAAATCACAATAAAAATACACGTTAACTTTTATTTTCAGGACAATTTTATAATTACAGAAACCCGGCGGTGTTTAAATGCAATTTTCACGCGCCTCACGTGGGTGCTTCACGTGAGGCGCGCAGGGACTAAAATGTAAATATACAAACATTGGGGGTCTTTCTGCAACTTATACAATTTATGTACAACGTGACTTTTTATTTTTTTTGGATTAAACTCTAAATACAAAAAGCGGGGGACTAGATGTGAAATTTACCCCAAATAAGACGCATCATCCTGCGGCGCTGGAGGCGCCACTTATCCACGTGTCAACCATCGGACGGCGGATACCGGTTCGTCGATGAAGGGCGTGGATTAGAGGCTCCTGGCTGATCTGACGGTGGACGCGTGTCTTCATCGGAGGGTTCTCCTTCGATCTGGGCCTCGCCTCCCGATCCAACGGTGCTGGAGGCGTCTGGAAGAACAGGGAAGAAGCTCGCCTCCGGCGAGCTTTGATCGAGCAGCACGGGTTCCTCCGGGCACCTCCCGCGCATCTGAAGCACTCTGGACGTAGCTGGGAAGCTTCCACGTCGTCTGATGGTCCTCTCATGGCTCCTGGAGGTCTGAGTCGCTCGGTCGAGGTCTGTGAAGAAGGGGACCTCCAGGAACCTCTTCCTGGTTCAATGCAAGCCCAGATGGGCTCTACTCCTCGTTGTACCTGCATAGGAAGAACCGCGGGCAAGAGAGCTATCTCCTCGACCCGGGGTTCTGAAGCTATGACGCAAAATGAAGGTGGGCGGAGGGGCTCCGGCGAACGGCGGAGGTGGAGCCCCGATTCGCCAAGACCGAAGATCCTGGGTTGGACAAAGGTGATGGGATGATGGAGAAAGCGATGAGGATCGAGATGGGGTGCTTACGGCGGTCGGAAACCGTCGGGTATACGGTGAAGAAGTCGCCGGAGCGGAGCTCCGGCGAACTTCGAATTTTGATTTTTAAGCTACGGGAATTAACTAAAACCTAATCTAATGACTGGAATGGAAAACTAGCATTAAAAACTAACTAAAAAGCAAAGAAAGAGACAGCTCTTATACCTGGGGGCCTCCAACTCTTATACAAAATTCATAGACATATAAAAAGGATTTTATTCCTTGGTTCTTTTATTCTTTTATATTTTTATAATAATGTATACGTTATACACAACTCATTAAAAATACAAATCCAAAATAAAAATCAAAAAAAATAAATGGACCCCCAGCTCTTATACCTGGGGGCCTCCAGCTCTTATACCTGGGGGCCTCCAGCTCTTATACAAAATTCATAGACATATAAAAAGGATTTTATTCCTTGGTTCTTTTGTTCTTTTATATTTTTATAATAATGTATACATTATACACAACTCATTAAAAATACAAATCCAAAATAAAAATCAAAAAAATTCGAAGTCCGCTCCGGCGAACTTCGAATTTTGATTTTTAAGCTACGGAATTAACTAAAACCTAATCTAATGACTGGAATGGAAAACTAGCATTAGAAACTAACTAAAAAGCATAGAAAGAGACATCTCTTATACCTGGGGGCTTCCAGGGAGCAGGGCGGACGCCGGAGCTCCGCCGCGTCAAAATCTTCCTCCCTCCGGCCGATTCGAGGCGCCAGCGCACCCCCCCTGTCACGAGGAATGTTCCATGACTGGAATCAAGGCTTGAGATCGGATTAAAAGTGGCCAAATTTGAGGAAGGAGGCGGAGCTACTTATTTATAAACATTGGCGAGGGGCCTTATTAACCGGCGATTATTGGCTGATCCAATGAGTATCTAATCGATCTAAGGTTTTGGCGGGCATCATGGATGATCAGAGGACAATTCTTGTGAAGGAAGAGAGCCTGGATGATGGAAGGGATGGACGCAAAAATTGGAGGAAAATCGGGGAGTTGACAGTTCAGAGGCGCAGTGGCTTGGATGGGACAGTTGACCAGGGGGTCAACGAAGGCCGGCTCCCCATTGGCCCACGTCGGCCGCTAGACGCCAAAATAGGAGATCTGATTGAAAATTGATTTATTTGACACCTTAAACGATTTTATTAATTTTTTCTCATAAAATAAAAAATGTGTATTATTTCATCTAGTATTTATTAATGATTTTTATTGAATTTTTCGACGTGTTTTATTATAGTTTTATTTGAATAATGTGTATATGTATGTATTTACATGTATTTTTGTGTTGTTTATTTTCTTTTATTATTCTATTGGCTTATTTTATAAATTTATAATTTGTTTTTGTGAGTATAAAGGTATTTTTGTTTGATTTTTATGAGTTTATTTTTATTTTTAAATAAATATGTGTATGTATATGTAGGTATACCTATAGGTGTTTTATCTATGTATTTTGTACACTTAATTTATTTAATGTATTTTTTTATTTTTATTTTGGATTTGTATTTTTAATGAGTTGTATATAATGTATACATTATTATAAAAATATAAAAGAATAAAAGAACCAAGGAATAAAATCCTTTTTATATGTCTATGAATTTTGTATACTTATTTTATTTTACAAATTATTTTTGGTTTTTTTCTTTACTTTTAATATGTGTATGTATTATATACATTATCTACAAAATTCTAAAAATTATGAATTTATAAAAATAATGAATATTGAATAAAAAGAATATTTTAATCAATGCTATATACAAGAAGGGCCAAAAACCTAACTTCTGCAGATGGACTCCAAAAATTATGAAACCAATTTTATAAAATAGTTCTTGGAATGCTATATACAATTAAAGGTGAGTTTGAGTGATTGGGAGTTTTTATTTGCAAGATATGGGTCTGTGAAGTTGAGATTTTGGCTTTTTATTCTATGTATAAAATGTACACTGTGTATTATTTTTGCACAAACTCAATTTTGTATTTTTGTTTACATTATTATCTACAACTTTTGTGTACAAAGTTTCTTTATTTGATGAATAAATCATTATGTACAAAATAGGTGTCCAAAAATGCATAAATAAATGAATTAATAAATGAGGTATGTATTGTACACTGGCCCTTATCTCCCCCTACTTTATTCCTTGTCGACCAATACCATGCTGGCCTTGGTCTCGGGGTTTGGGTAATAAAATATTTGCAATATTTTATTCCTTTTTCTTTTCTCCTCTTTATTCTATAATTTTGGCATTAAGAACCTTATTTAATGTGTAATTAATACAATGAATCATGAATGCTATTATATATAATTTGATGATATTTACATGCATTTGCTGGGGTTTTTGAGGCCAAAATGATAGAATAAAGGTGATGAAATGGAGATTCATCAGCAGGCCTCTCCATTCGGATTGTTCGATCGACCATGTTATGCCCTAAGGTCAAGTCGGGATGCGTATGTGTAAATTGTTGTATGGTCCCTACTTGAGGTGAGAATGAAGTATGTGGGGGCATATAATTTTGCTAATCATCGGTCTCAGCAGTGGCTTGCTCTTCATTCGATTCTTTAATTCCTGCAAGCTCTCGAGAATAAGGACAGTCAGCCCAAGATGGAAGAGGATTCGGAGTGTTGGAATATGGAGTAGGTGAGAAATGCGAAGAAGTGGAGAAGTCAGTCAAAGTTCTGACTTCATAATCGGATTGAAGTGGAGTCAACCAGGGGTAAGGGTCTCCCATGGGTGGCGGAGGATACATGGAAGAATGAGAAGGCGAAGATGAACGGTATGTGGTCGAGGAGGATTGACCAGAGGTCACAGGGTATGGGGACCAATATCCCGACATCTTTGAAGAGGAAAGGATGATTGTAAGCAGATGGAGGCAGAAAATGCACAATTACATAGGATAACACACACAGACAGACTCAAAGACAAACGCAAGAGCAAACCCCGAGTTCACACTCAACACGGTGAAGGACCCGAAACCAAGTCCGATTAATCTGGTTGATTTTAAGTGTAAGTTTATCAGACAAGATAGCAAAGGTTACGCCGCCTATAGGGAAGTCGGCTCAAAGCCGGATGCGTCTTCCCTGTTTATCCTGTCGCCTAAGATACCGCCGGTCCTTCCTTTCTTCGCTCCTATCCCAAGTTGATGGATTCAAAGACCTGCCCCTATTAACCTGTAAGCAGGCGGAGGATGACAAGGCCGCAACTTCACCCCGGCGGGTTACTGGCAACTTGTCACGAAGTACCACAATTTCGCCCCTATCCACCTGAGACAGGCAGAGGCTACTTGGTACTAGTTAGTGAACCTTAATAATTCAACTTATGATATTTGCTAGGATCAGTCAGAACTTGATATGGAAGGCGGGGATTTTGGCTCTGCCTTAAGGTGTTCACACACACTCAAGTACCCTCACTCAGCCTGAAAACAAGGTCGGGGTTAATCTCCCGCAAACAAGGGTTAATTTTAGTCAATTTTTTTGGTTCAATTCAATTAGCAGTCTCGATTTTAGAGATTAGTTGTCACTGATATTAATCCCCACAAGCAAACACGTCTACCGTCCAGTCCCAATTCCTTTATCCTAGGTTAGAAAATCGAGAGAGAGAATCGGAAAAGCCGATGCAATTGAATAAACGATGATGAATGCTTGAGTAAGAATACTTGCAGTGCCTCCAGCTCTCTACAATGCGGGATGCAATACTGAATTGAAATTTTTACACTAAATGATTGCAAATGAGAAAAGCCGCTCCTAGACAGGCAGTTCTATTAGCGAGTGAAGAACGAATTTAATTTGGCTAAGTCATATGGTCTAAGTGCGTCTTTTAAGTACGAAGTGTGGTCCTAGAATATTACGAGCACAAACAGTTCCTAAAATAGCTCTAAGAGCTGCAAGTGCAGGTCCTATTCTATGTAAAGCAACCACACAACACACAGGGACATGTTTTATTATTACTTACATACACGAGATCCCAAACGAGAACAGCTGTAAATGCAGACACTTTTTTTACAAAAATAAATAATAATAATAATAAAATAAAAATCTTTCTGGCGTCTCAACAGCCGACTTGATCCACGAATCGTCGGCCTCCAATGGACTTCGAGATGCGTCGACTTCAAGAAAGCCGCTCCAAGTCCACGGGCTCTCGTATAAAAAGATAAAAAATGTCAGAGAGAGAGAAACAAATAGAAAAATAATTGAAAATGGAATAATTACAAGGTGGTTCGGGGATCAGACTACCCGAGTGATCGAAAAACATAAATCTAATTTTCTAAAGTGATCCTAAGCCATTTGCCTCCCTGGCAACGACGCCATTTGATAATCCTAGTTTTTACCCTCTTTAATGTTGTCTAATTAACGATTTCGTTTCAGTCGGATAAATCCGGATCGATAAAAAATAACCGCACAAATCGATTAGTCAATGAATGATTGTACGCGCGGTTTTATATTTGTTTAGCCTGGGCAAGCCCCAGGGTCGACTCAAGGAGGTAAAGGAACAACTCGGGATCAAGTTAGAGGGATTAGATTGCGGTTTTCCTAGTGGGATTTTTTTATGCAATAAATATATCGATGCACTGATGCGAATGAACTAGGTTATTAAGAAAATCAACACTTAGCCAAATTTAATTTTAATCTGAAATTAATCCAAATTAGCCAAGTGATATTTTTCCTAAGAACCTAATCCAATAATGAATGCAAAATGTATTTTTTTGTAATTTTTAGGTTTAAAATGCACAAATGAAAAATGCAAACTTTTTTAGGGGTTTTATGCAATTTTTCGTGCAAATGATATGCAAAAATTATTAAAAATTTACTGGAAGATTAAAATGATGAAATTAAGCTACACTAATTTTTTTCAAATTTTCTGACATTTTTTGATTTTTTATGAATTTTTACTGAAAATAGAGCGAATGCGGGTATTTAATTCTTAATAAATCCACGAAGTCAAATTATTCAGAGAGCTATTTATATCAATTAGATATTTTAATAAGGAATCCAGGAGAGTTGAAATTTCTCAAAAATCTAATTCATGGAATTAATTAAAAATCAATTATAGAAATCATTCTATAATTTATTTTATGCACAAGACAACTTCAAATTGGACAAAATTTGGATAGTAATTAAAGAACACTTAAAGGCATCATTAACAATTATTTCGTAATTTTTGGAGTTATAAATAAACATGTGTGAATTTTAGAGCTTAAATGGGTAAAATATCATTGATTTTCACTCTCTAATTTTTAATAAATAAATAAATATTCACAAAAATGCAATTAAATAGCCAAAGGATAAAGATTTTATTTCTCTACAACATGCTATTTTTTATTGAATAAAAAGATGTCGAATGACTGTCCAAATTAATGCATGAACTCAGGGGTGTCTTCGCAAACCAGAATTGTAACAAAATAACTCCAATTGTGCACAGGAGCACTTCTGCAAATATGTAAACATGCAAGGACACGAGTACACTTCACAAATAAATAAAAAAATTGAAAATGAACCTTTTCTGTTCTTTCTTCCTACGCAAGTAACACAAGATGCGGGCAGAGGCGCACGGGCTTAAGGGGATGTGGGCGGCGGCGCACGGGCAGAGGCGCCGTACGCGGCGGTGCGGTGGCGCGACACCAGCGGCGAGGCTGGGCCGGGAGGTGGCAGCGAGCGGCGCTCGTGGGTGCGTGAATGGTGGCGCGGCGTCGAGGGAGTCGATGGAGGGCGGCACCGCTCGAAGAACGCGGCGTGGGGGGGCGCGTCAAGGGCGGCGATGGCGAGCGGAGGGCGGCTACGTGATGGGCAACTTAGTACGGGGTCGACGCGCAGTTGGCGGAGAGGGCTGCGCGCCTAGGGGGGACGCGGTCGCATGAGGGTGGCGCACCAGGAGGGCGGCGCGGCTGCTGGGATGTCGGGGCGGCCGGTGGAGCGCAGTCGTGCGGGGCTGCGGCAGAGGCGGTTGGTCGAGCAGGAGCGGCACGTAGGCGGCGAGGAGAGTGATCGGCTCCTGCGAAGGGTGCGTGGGCGACGGCCGCTGGGAAGCAGCGGAGGAGGGCGTGTGCAGGCAGGAGCAGCCTGGCAGGAGGGCGCGCGGGCGGCGGAGCAACCCGCTCGCTGGGCTGGTGAAGGAGAATGGCGGCCGCCACCGCGGGCGGGGGCGGGCGGCGAGGACGGCCGTCAAAGGCCGCTGCACCTGTTTTTTTTTATTTTTTTATTGTTTTTCTTTTTGCAATTTTTTGTATTTTTTTAACAGAAATAAAAAAAAAGTGAAATGAACGGAAATGAAGTGGTGTGTGTGATGGTGATTGTGATTGTGGTGATGTTTGTGAAATGTTTGATCATGGTAAAAAAAGGAAGAAAATATGTTAGATAAACAAATGAAATGAAAAGATAGGATGGAAAATACTTACCTGTGTGGTTCACCGGATTGTGGAGTCAAGGTGTGTGGCTCCGGTTGTGGCCTCGATCTGATTTGACGATCAAAAATCAGAGAAGCTCTTTGAGCTTGGCTGGCAGCTCACTACGAGGGGATTAACCGCGGATCTCGTCTTGAGGTTGTCGTCGCTCGACTCGTCTCCTACAGCTGTCACATGAAGGTTAAAGGGGCTCGACCTCACTTCTCTCGAAAACGGCGGATGAAGAAAAATGGAGAGGGCAAGTGGAATAAAAAGGAAGGGAAGGGAGTTAGAAAGTGAGTGGAGAAGATGGAGAAAATGGAGGAGGTGGTGGCTTGGAGTGGAAGACAAGGAGAAGAAGTAAAAGAGGGATAAAATAAATAATTAATAAAATAATATAGTAGGCTATTAAAAATAATTAAAATAGTAATAGTAAAATAATAATAATAAATCTGAAAATAATAAAATAAATCCGAAAATAATAAAAAGGTGACATGTGGCAGCTCCAGGAGCTGCCACATGTCGCTCTTAAAAAATTAAATATAAAGAAAAATAAAAAAGAAATAACAAAAAGGATTAAATCAAAAAGTGGTCAATACGAAAGTTGCTCATCTTGATGAGATCTATAACTTTCGTGAAGGGTCGAAAATCAAAAGAAGTCATCTGTAAAAAAAAATATTTTTAGGTGGTACCTTATAGATATAAAATACCGTGTTTTATCTTTTATAATTTTTTGTCATTTTTTAAAGAGAGAAAAATCAAAGTAAAGTTAGAAAAAATATGAAAGGAATATTTACAACTTAATCTATTTTTTGGATTTTTAATAATTAAGAAAATAAAAGGATAAAATAAAGGGCAAAACGGTCAGTATGTACAATATACAATAGGGGCTCAAAACCCAAGTTTTGCATACGAGCTCCGATTTTAATGAAATTGGTCTTGTTTTGAAGGTTTTTGAATGTATATTACTTTAAAAGTGAGTAAACCTAATTCGGAGGTTGTATGAGAGAGATACGTGCATTCTAAGGTCTAAGGTCTCCAACTGGATTTGGGGTTTTATTGGGGGATTTTACAAGTTAGTTTTTTTTTTATATTTTTCTTTAATTTGTGTTAGTCATATATATACAAGAGTTAGTTTTATTGGATTCGGAGTTAGTACAAAATATATACAAATAAGGTATTTTAGCTAATATACAGGTGAATATTTACAAGTGAAATTGGCTTCTTATTTAATGCAAATATGAATGCTAAAATGCAGATATTATTTATGCATGCATAAATGCTAATTTTGTAAGATAAGGGGAAATATGATGTTATTTACTCGGGAATAACACTCTATTTTCAACTTTTAGAGTGATGAATCACGGATTCATCAGCCACCCGGCTCCATCCTAAGATGTCAAATCTCCTTCATTCCTCCTCCATCTCGATCGTCCATCTGTCACTCGCTCCCAGCCATAGGATCTGATCTCAGATCAGATCCTAGCCACTCTTCTCCGCCTTTCTCCCAGCCGCCTGATTTTCCCCATCATCCAACGGCTCCTAATCCTACACGTCATCCCACTCTTTCCCACCATTGGATTTCCGCCAGGTCACATCCTAGCCATCCGCTACCGCCTAATCCTCCGCCGCTGGATCAGATCTTTGATATGATCCCATCCCTCCGCATGCGCTCCCATCCTAGCCGTCAGATCACGAAATCCAACGGCTAGCGTGTCGTCTCCTACATCCAATCCCAACCATTACCCTCTCTGCTGCACCGCCCCTTCCTATTTTGGAAGGCACTACAGTCATCCCCCTCGCTCCATAACGTCGCCTCCACGAAGCCCTACCCTCCGCCATCCTTGCGCGACCACCACCATTCACCACCATTACTCCCTCACCGTTAAACCACCATTGCAAAATGCCTCGCCATTTCATAACTCCCAGCCGACTCCTCCTATAAAACCACCTCCACTCCGCTCCAAGCAGTCCATCCACCAATTCACGGGGCTCCACCCTAGCCTCCTCCACCCTTCGGTGACCGCAGAGGGTGGCCTTGTCGAGGCGACGATGGTAGTCGTTCCCAGTGCAATCCATGGTCTTTTGACCATGCTGCGGGCGCCACCACGCTCTGCCGAGCATCGAGGAAGGGTCGACCTCGTTGTGCGACGACCGGGGCTCCATCTGAAGCCCAGCCCAGGCCATTTCCTTCGCCGGATTCCCCTCTCCGATAAGGTCCCTTTCCCCTTCTGTTTCCTTTACTTCTCTTCATTTTCATATCATCCCCGACCATTGTCACCCTCATCAGACCACCGCATGATCTCCGCCCTACCACCAGCACCTTCTCCCACTACTCCGCTCACTCTCCTTCTTTCTCCACAACCCCGATCACTGCGACACAATTCCTCTTCGGTCTGTCGGAGATGAAGACTTGGCCCTCCATCTTCTCCGCCACACACAGGGCCCCATTTCACTCACCTCACTCACGCACATCTTGCCTCGGCTATACTAACCTTGCAGATCTTCAATAGCCGGACATTGCGCCTCCTCGCCGGTCTAGAGCACCCACTCCGACTACCTGTCGCCGCCTTGACCTTCCAGATATCGACGGAGCTCCTCTGCGGTCTGAGCTTCAACGCAGGTCCTTCACAAACCTTCCTCAACCTTCAGACGGGTTGTTGGAGCACAGAGGAGCAAATGACAGGTGGTCAGATCCCTGCCTCCTCCGACAGCCAGTGGAGGAGCATGAAGATATAGATATCGTCCAATCATTTTGATCGGACGGCCATGATGAAGGCACGTGGCATCCCGAGCCTCTTCTCTGAACCTCCAGGCTCGGGTCCCCCAAACCTCGAGCCAAACCACCAAGTGTTGTCGTGTCTCAAACTTGAGACACCTCCCGAGCCTAGGCCCCTCACGTGCGTCGTACGTGAGGGCCTGGGTAATTTACATGAAAGACCCTGAAGGTTATGGTATTTGCACATTGGTCTCCAGGCACGTGCCTCACGTGCGTGCCTGGGTATTTTACAGGGAGTCCCTCGCTTGTTTGAAGATTTGCAAATTGGTCCCTGCGCGCATTGAAAAATTGCATTGGACCCCTGCTAGTTTTTAGTATTTACATTTAGGTCCCTTCAGAGACCTAAATGTAATATTTATATTTTTATTTTCTTGCATTTTTATTATAATTGTGCCCATGCATTGTTTTCTTCATAACTTGAGCATCGTAGGTCCAAATTACTTGATTTTAGTGTCGTTTTGATCTTTGTTTCTTCCTCTACATCATGGCATGTTTAATTTTCTCATCTGCCACCATTTTAATTGAAGTAAAGTTTTAAGTTAGATGAGATTCTGTGCTCCATATATGTGTGTCCTGATTAGATGATTGCTCTTATTCTTATGTTCAATTCGACTCTAATTTCAACCCGTATTTTGTTGCTCATTTATATAATCTTTCTTCGGCATAATTGTTTGCATTCTCATAGCATATATTTAACCTTGTATTATTGTTCATGCATCATCCTATAATTGCATAAAAATCAACTAAAAAATGCATGAACCATGTATTGCATTGTAATCTGCATTCTCACTTGAGCACCTGCATGAAGACATGAAATGAGAAATTATTCACACTTGGTCTTAATTAGTCTAAATTCAATAAATAGATAGAGTAGTTGTGTCCCTGTGTTCGACCTTGGCAGACTTGCCAAGTAAAAATAATCCACAACATTCAAAGATTGTGGTTTTTGCTGAACCGAAATTGCCTCCTATACTACGACATTTCATCATTATTAAAGAGGTGAATTTATCGTGCATCATACACCCAGAAAAAGCTAAGCATAAGAAACCACCCAACATGTTAAAATTTTTGTTGAGTGTGTATAAGAGACTGACCTGTACATGTTGTAGGAAGAGATTGAGTTAAAAGAAATCCCGAAAATCATGTACGACATCCACCTGTAAGAGTCGCATACGGCATTTCCAAGATTTTAGTTTAAAAAAATTAGAGTCGAATAGCAAGAATCTATAGATAAGCATGAATAACATGTACCTAGAGGCTAGAGTTGTACATCTAAGATCTATTGTTGTTATTTTCGGAAGTGTGGTAATCACCACACGATCCTCACCTTGATTCATGTACAACAACAAGTCTGCAAACACCTTTCATTAAAAAATGCAATACAAGAATTCAACTCTAATATGGAGGGTATAGCATAAAGTACTTCGCATCATGGAATGATGCCTAATATAATTAGGATACGTGATATCTTAAAACAATAAAATTTAATGTTTGCCAAAGGCTACAAAAATATAACATGGTTTAACTTTCAAAGATTGGTAAAAAATATGTAAATACAAACATAACAAGTTTGCCAAAGGACCAAAAAAATCTGCATTTGTCCATGAATTTGGTGAGTCGCATATCTTTCCCAAGGAGTCCGAAGATGTGGAGATGCAATGACAAAGTCCTATGGTATCTTTTCAGTTTATGTTCATGAACCAAAGTGGTCAAATTGTATCACTAATATAAAGAAAATAAAAAAAGATAGAAATATATACATGAAAAATATAATTTTGTGTAAAACGATAGTCTAAATCACCTACCTCATTGTCTAATAACTCAAAATTTTCACCACGAAAGTTGATGATTATGGGTTGTGACATCTTAGATCTACAAAGATGATTAGGTTTAAGATAGACATAGAATATAAATTAGACAGGTATTAGATTAAGATTAAAGCATTTGCATTGATTTTTTAAACTTACCAAGTACCTTGTCATTTAGAATGACTCATTCTCCTCCATTTTTTCCTCTTCATCTCCATCCTCAAAAAAGGAATCCTTTTGCTCGTCCTCACGAATCCAATCACCAGCACAAACCAATACCTCCACCATTCTTGGATGAAGCCTACTTCGATATGAATCTACATCTCGACCCCTGGTACTAAATGCACTTTCAGAAGCAACTGTGGAAACAAAAATTGCTAGAATATCTCGGGCCATGATGGATAAGACTCGATACTTGTTGGAGTTCACATCTCACCATTTCAAAAATATCAAACGTCTGATCATCTTCATTATATGCGGAATTATCATTTAAATACAATTCAATCTTTGATTTTTCAGCTTCAGAGGAACCAACATCCTTTTTTCTTGAGGAATTTGCATCGAGAATCTTCCTTCCTCTTTGAGAGACACATATCTTTCTGCTCAACGCCATGAGATGCAAAGGTCTCTGTAGGAATTTCTGGCTTGTACCTGTGAGAGTATTAATTAAAGATTTTGCAAAAGGTACTATGGACACGTTTGATGTACTCTACAACTTCAACCTCGGGATAAAGTTCTGAATAAGAATATTTGAGAAATTCAAGCTTGTAACGAGGATTTAAAGTTGTTGCAATCGCCAACGGAAGCATGAAATCTTTTTTCTCTCCAATACTTATCGAACTTGGCAAACATCTTCACATACATACCCTGATAGAGGAGTCATCATACCTCATGAGAGAGTGCAACTATGTCTCTAAATCAAAAAGCAAACCAAAAAACAAGCTTGCAGGTGAGTACTTTTGTCCTGAAAAAATATTTGTGACAACATAAAAATTCTCAAGAATATTACAAATCATCTCAACATTTTTCCACTCTCATGCAGATGGTGCATCAGACAATTGGAAATCATGGACCTTCAAACGGTTAAAGACTTTTTGATATAAAATACCAGATTCAAGCATCAAAAGGTTGAATTCCACCGGGTACTTACATCCAATCTCAATCCTTTTGTTATATGAACATGCTCATGATGAGCTATTTCAACAAAATCCTGAAATCTTCTGGTGGAATACTTAACATATTTCACAAGATTCTGAATTTTGCAAGTAATGTCCTTAATTTCAAACAATCCATCTTGGACAACTAGATTTAAAATGTGTGCCCAACAACGCACATGAAACCTTTGCAGAAAAATGATCAATGAGGATACGTACAACAACATCGTTCGTGGATGCATTATCAACTATTATAGTGCCAAGTTGTGAATGTTCTATTCACTTAAACGGTTGACAATCATATCCGCAATGTTCTCTCTTGTGTGACGCGAAGGAATGCCACAAAAGCAAATAATCTTCCTCTTCAACTTCCACAAGTTATCAATAAAATGCGTAGTGATAGATATGTACCCTAGATTTTGATTTGACGTCCACATGTCTGTTGTGATGAAAATTCTACCCATTGATTTTAACAATTCCATCGGTATCTCCTTCTCCACTTCATATAATTTCATACAATCCCTTTTTATGGTATATCTTGAGAGAACTTTATATCTAGGTTGCAAATTGTGATAAATGTTTAATTGGGATTATCTGCAATAAGAAAGGACAGTTCGCTGGATACAATCCATCTTGTGAAATCATCCCGGCTCCGCTCTTGATCAAATTTCCATGCTGCAATGGAGCTACCTTGTTCAAGCTTACCAAATTTCAAAAGACTTTGTGTCTTTGATTTGTTTCTTGTAAAAGAGACAAATAATATTTAAGTACCGATCAAGGTGACTAGTCCCATATTTTGTGCCAAAAGTAAGATGTGTCTTGCAATAATTGCATTTGTAAATCTCCTTCCCAGCAACAATCCCAACTCTTGTCATATGTTCCCAAACTCATGATTCAAATTGTCTTTCTTGCTTCCTTGAAACAGACTTCTCAGCTTCTACATCTTCATTCCGAATTTCTACATTGATGACAGCTGGATGTGGATTTGTGGATTGCTCATGTTGGTCGTGGTTCCGACAGATAAGTTTATACGTTAGACTATTAGTGCAAATGATAATCGAAATCAATCTCTCTAGTTGATAAATCAAATATTCATTTGCAAAACAATGACATTCTCTCTAAGCGAAATCAAACTCTCTATTTGTAAAACAATAACATTCTAGTATAAACAATGTCTAAATTTCTAAAATCCATCACATAATTAAACTTTAGTTGCTATAAAAAATAAAAAAAATAATAATTCTTCAATAATGATATACCTTAAGCTCTTAGCAATTATAAGCTTGGAGCCTTAGGGCTGGGAGGCAGGAGCGGGGAGCCTCGTGCGCAAGGTGGCGAGCGTTAGGGCTGGGCAGGACTGCAGGGAGGCAGCGCTGACATGGGTGTGGGGCGTTGGCGAGTCGGCACCACCGCCTAGGGCTAGGGCAAGGCTGGAGTGGGAGGCTGGGAGGTGGGCGGAGATCGTGCGTGAGGCTGGGAGGGGGAGGCTCGAGCGGTGGTGGGAGATCGAGTGCAAGGACGAGGCGGTGATGGTTAGGGGCCAAGAAGGCGCATGGTGGCAGGGGGTGTGGGGTGTTGTCGATCGCACGAGGGGGTGGGGGGTAGGGGTATCACGCGACATGGGGTTGGGACTTGGGAGGGGCATGTTCGAGACGATATTCCTTCGAATCCTTCCTGACTAAGCCCCGAACCCATTTTTTGGCTGGGTATCAGGCCGAAGATTGGGCCATACGTCGGGCCGGGCCTCGGGCTCGAGTTGGGCCAAGCAAAGATCGAGCCCGACCCAAAGTTTTTTGGGGCCAATATTCTAGGCCCAGACTCGGCCCAATATCCTTTTGAGCTAGGGCTGGACTAGACTTCGGGCTAGGCCAGGCCGGCCCAGCCCAATGCCCATCCCTAATACCATTCAATCACCCCTCTGTATTTAAACACAAGAAAATGAAATAAAACAAAGCAACATTAGTCTATTCCATCAAATTCGAAACAACGAAAAAAAGAGAAGAAAAGCGGCACGCGAATGATGTGCGAATGCGGAGGGGCGAACTTGGGAGTAGGGCTGGGGTGAGACGACACCGCAGGATTCGGGGAGGGTGATGGAACCTGTGACTTTGGCTGAGCTGCGACCACCACCTTTAGCTTCCGACCCTTTTGGTAGTGGCCTTTTGCCCCATTAATGTAGTAGTACGACTTGGCATCACTGCAGTGTCGACAACCGCCTACCCCTTCTCTCCCAACAGGAAGGGTACGACGACTAGGGTAGAGATGGGCTCAACTTGGCCCTTCCGGGAAAGCTTGGCCCATGCTTGTCAAACTTTCTCGAACTTTGGACTGGGTCAAGGCAAGACCCATGGGACCTGGATTCGGGTCGGGCTCAACCACCTCCATTCTGATTTTACGAAGGTTGCACGTGAAAAATAATTGGTTGACAGCTTACGCAAATGCAAATTAACTATGCAATTGTAAGCCGCACAAATAGAACATTAACCTATTCTCATCTTCTAATTATCATATATCTCAAAGTTCTGTGGTATATTCGATAGAATAACAAAGTGATAGTTCACATGTATATAGGACGGGGGAAATGGGCTGTTCTCTAGGGCAGCTAACAGCTGCTCCCACCTCATTTTTTAGCGAATTTTTTATTTTTTGGAAAACCTCGTCATGTATTTTCATCACTATCCCTCTAATATGTCACTCTAATTTCGTCAGAAATAAAGACTCATATACCTTCCATTCAGAACAGGTTGTTTACAACAATTCAAAGACCGTTAAAATTATTTGTTATAAATGAAAGTTATAGGGGTCTCTGTTTCTGACATAATTGAAATGACATATTAGACAGATATAACGATGAATGAGACGGCAGCAACCCATTGATGGCTCATAGAGAACAACCTGTTTTTCCCATATAGTATATTCCTGCAAAATTGCATAATTAAGTAGATACCCCTACAAATATCATAATTGACTGATTGCTTGTGGCTTAAAATTCAAGTGACTGAGATGTGTATCGCAAATATAATAATTTTATTAATATTGGTTAAAATACAGCAAACATGGGAAGTTGCGTCAGATTTTAATATCAGTCAACCCTCCCAAAGGTTATCTTCGTAGACATTCTATGGGATTATCATTTATTTATTTTTAGTTACTAAAGTAGTCCATTGTTGATATCCAATTCGAAGTCCCTAACGTTTTATTCATTCCAACTATCCAAAGTTACGTAGAGTGCAGATCATATTATTTCATAGAACTTTGAACTTTTTTATGTTTATTGAGAACGATAGCAATACGATAGGAAAAGATATATCGTGAGTATATCTTCAGTATATTCTTGATCTATGCACAACCTACAACTAAGGATCTGTTTGGTAATCGGGTTATCTTGGGGTAATATGGTTTACCTCTCTTTTTTCTTGGGTTGGAATTCCATCATAAATTATAGTGACATCACATCGCATTCCTTATTTCAACCCTCTCCAACCCTAATAACCATCCCAAACAGTTACTATTCACATCAGGTTACCCGAACCAAAGTTCAAGATTTCGATTTCAATTTCGTTTCGGTCACCCCTAATACCGAAATTTCGGTGAAATTTCGGGAAATTTCGACCGTTTCGGTGGAAATATCAAAAATGACTCAAAAAGTCAATTTTCGATCATTTTTTTTTGCAAATTAAGATCTTTCAAGTTATTTACAACAATAAATAGCTCACAAATATACAGTTTTATCATACATATTGCTCATACATGCCCCTTATATCGCACATATCGGTCATACCGGTCTTATCGATCATTTCGTTGTTAAGGTTGATTATTTATTGA
This sequence comes from Ottelia alismoides, assembly GCA_037367405.1. Taxonomy (NCBI): domain Eukaryota; kingdom Viridiplantae; phylum Streptophyta; class Magnoliopsida; order Alismatales; family Hydrocharitaceae; genus Ottelia; species Ottelia alismoides. The sequence continues at coordinate 96,546 of JAZKJV010010053.1, read as the reverse complement.
TATATATTGGAAATGGATATCATTAAATCCAAGTTCTTAAAACAACAATAGCTAATAAATGCGTACTTATATCACACATATCTCTCACGATCTCATCCATATGCCTTATATCACACATATCGATCATATCGGTCATATCGATCATTTAACTGTTAAGGTTGATTATTGATTGATACATATTGAAAATGGATATCATTAAATCCAAGTTCTTAAAACAATAATAGCTAACAAATGCACACTTATATCACACATATCTCTCATCCATATACCTTATATCGCACATATCGGGGCATATCGTTGAGTTGACTGATAGATATCATACATTTCTAGTGAAAACATAATTAATTACAGGCTTACAGTAAAGATGATATATTTTACAAAGATAAATGACAAAAGGAATGAAGCAAAGAAGCTATAGCGGATCTCTAGAATCTATAGAGTTGTTTCATATCCATTGCCCAAATAAGGGAGATGAAGCACCCTACGCTGAAGAAACATTGTATGCATCCTCCCTGTTGCACCATACACTACCAGAACAAAATATATAAATCGTGATGTGTTTTGATATAGAGAATTGGTAAATATTTAGTAAAATGACTAAAATTAAGATCACATGGTTAATATCGTTGATTTACATAGGTATCAGCGAAATTTCGCCCATATCAGTTGAAATTCAGAAATTTTGAATTGAAAACATGAATTTCGATCGACATAGGTCGAAATGTCGAAATATCACCGATATTTCAACCCATTTAGGTCAAAATCTGGGAAATCGACCTATATATGTGTTTCGAAAGACCCTCGCGAAATTTAAATCCCTGACCCAATCCAGTAACCAAACAAGAGGGTGAGTCTAGTCGGGCTAACAGGGGTCACTTCGGGTTCAGATTGGGGCCGACCCAATCTTGAAAATTCGACAAAATGAGGATGCAGGTCTGGTCACATGTACAACGGTTCAAGGTTAGGTTGGAGCTTTTGCAGGTCGGGTCGAGACCGACCCGATCCAATGCATCACCCTACCGACGACCACCATGCCCACCACCAATGCCAGCAATGCCTCGAGTATGCTACATAGGATGCACAATGCGATCATAAACACCCATACCAAATATAATTGTGATATGGACTACAAGATGAGACATGCAAAAGTACATAACAACGTGTTTATCACATATTAATTCGTTGACCGTAACGTGTGCTGATGTTGATGGACACGTCAGATAGAGAATCAACCTCTTCTCTTTGAGCAGATGTTCCTTTTCCTTCAAAGACTTTGATCAATAGTTTTCCAAAAACTCAAGCACGTTTATAATGTCAGCCATCAATATTTTCTCTGTGATTAATGACTATATTTGGGGGAGAGGAAGACGACTTCACCCTGATGCTGTCATTAGAACCGATGTTGACCCCTGTAGTTAATGGAATTTGATTTACTCGAATAGGTCTAAAATAGACACATAAAAATTGGAATAATTGATCAAATTGGATTGGCAAAAAACATAAAATTTGTTTTTCGGTTAAATCTGTCATTTCGGTCTAGTAGGTCCTGCAATCATATTTTAACCCCTCTATGGCCAGACACACTTAGAAATCACACTCTCTCATTTAATACATTATTGCTCATTTTTCTTTATTTCATTTCAACAAAAAACATTAGAGATTTTAATACTTGTACCCCTCTTAGATGTTGCAATATCAATTATGCTCTTTCATTTGTGGAATATCAATTTACCCTTGACGCCTTGCAGTTCTGTCACTTATGCCCTTGAATTTGTTCGCATTTTTTCCACATTTCCGCAATGTGTGAGATATAAACTCCTTTGTTAGAATGAAGCACTAGTGACATGCATAGGACATCTACTATGGGTTGACCTACCCTAGGGAGGCTTACTATGGATCATGGTCTTAAATTTCGTCGAAATCCACTGAATTTTAGTCGAAATTTGATTTCGGCTACCCCATAACATTTCTTTTCCTTAAATTTCGTTGACATTTTGGTTCATTTCAATCCATCTTGATGAAATTTTGCTCTACTTCGATTGAATTCCGGTTCATTTCGGTCGAATTTTGACTGAAACAATAGAAAAAAAAGAATCTATCCATGTTTCACAGGAATTCATCCTCCTTAGGGTTGTTAATCGAACCGAACATGTTCGTATTCGAGTAGAGTTCATTCGATAATAGTTCGAAAAATGTTCGTTTGTTCTAAATGAACTGAACATGGACTTCAAATTTTAGTTCGATAACTTAACATGGCATTTGTGCGTTCGATATAAGTTCGAGTTTGATATATGTATATGTGTGTGTATTTGTGTGTGTAACTTTGTATTTATACACATGATAAATTTTGGCGTTAAAGAAAGTGTGGTATTTATTAGGTTTTATACCACTTTAATTTGGATAATTTCTTATTTTTACTGCTTATCGAACTTTGTTATCGAACTCCAGTTTCGAACTTGTTCATATAATCAAGTTTTAGTTAAGTTAAATCGTTAGCAAACTATTATTGAACTGAACTCAACGCTTATTTTCTAAACAATCTCGAACTCGAACATATCCTATCAAACATTTACGGAATCAAACTCGAACTTTCAAACCTTCTTATTGAACCGAACTCGAACATATGTTCGTTCGCTATAGTCCAGTTCAATTAGTAGTCATAATCCTCCTAGCATCTTAGGCACTCTTTCACGTAATTTCAGCCACTTTACAGTACTTTTTAATCTCTATATATTGATGCATTATTTTGCATCATTTCATCTCACATAATACTAGAATTTTGCCCATTTGTCGGATTCTCTTTCTTGTTGTTGCTCTTTACTACAAGGAACTTGCAGTTGTGTGAGTGCTAAGTAGTTACCAACCTAAAGTCTTGCGACTGCAGTATTTGCCTAATATTAAGTTGGGATGTAGATTGTGCTTGCGAATGCTATGCAGTTTTGTTGGTGTTAATTGATTTGTTTGTGTCTCATATGACATATTTAACAACCCAGATCTTGGATGACAAAGGAAAACGTACGAATGTCACGTCGAATTTGAGTGATATTCTAAAACATCATGATATCACAAATAACAATAAGGTGTCATCTTATACTTTCTTTATCCACAAAGGGTTGCATCTCTTATACAGAACCAAGATCTCTTGTTTTGATGGGCATAAGGACATCCTTCCATCGCAACCCGCAATAAGTCTGGAACTGCAGCTAAATTTTAACTCTTAATCTATAATAAAAATACAAGAATATATAGTATGAGCCTAACACTCAGTATGTGTCAAGTTAATATCAAGTCGACTATCATAGAAATCAAGTCTCCATTAAGATACATCAAACAATTTCATTAATAAGATATATAATTGTAAGAGAAGAACTTTATATTTATCCTACTTTGCATTTCTGAATAACATTCACATAAATTATCCATGAGTACAATTATTAACATTCTTCATTGATCAGGAAAAGGAAGTTCATGGATTTTCATATTCGTTCTCACGAAAACTTATCATTTGAGTTACCATGAAAATATTAATTATCATATAAGTAAATGTTTTACATCTATATACCAATCATTACCAATATTCACAATTATACTCTTATCTCAATATATAAAAATGAGATTTGTATTCATCATATAAACTTACTCATAACTGTTATCATGCATGAAAAGGGTATTCATATCGTATAAAATACCATATTTCACATATACACTTATATATGGCATTTTATTTTACATATGCACCTAACTCCCATAATCAATTTACATATATACACTTAGCTTTCACATAATTACTTATCTCTCACATGAGAAATTCACTTAAGCACTTAGCTTTCACATAATCACTTAATTTATTATTATCTAGATTTTACTTATTTCATAAATTATTATGTCCTACATAGAACATGATTATGTGAAAGCTCTTACATGGCTTTTTTTACCGTCGGCACAAGCAATCAATCAATCAATACATAGAACATGATTATATCAATTGAGTCAATGGTGGATTTTCCACTATATCCTACTGAACTTGACATCTCTGAAAGGTTGCATTTTAGGCCCTCGATAAACGGACTTTAGAGGTGTCTCCCACCGTTAGGTGTAGCACTTAGTTCCACTTACCATTACCATACCATTATTCATGTTAAGAAAATTCTCATTCTTTTAATGCAATTTTTCCCATACAATAGTGATTCATGTAAACTTTTTGGTTCCACTAACCAAAGAGGTCTTCATTGTACAACATTTATAGTTGACACACACACACATATATATATACATACGCATACTTTCTTTCCTTTCCACCAACTTATCTTTTTCATAATGTTGAGAATAATTCTCCTTAATTCGAGTCGGTGTCAAAATCTTATGGTTATCTTAAGAACTTGATAATACGTTTTTGTTTCTTACGATGTACAATATATAGTATGCATTTTGCTTGATCCACTTTCTTTTCTTTTGTTGATGTCTTAGTGAATATGGGTGTTCACGGAATTGAACAAATAATAATAATAATTAACTTCATCATGTGATTAAATTAAGTTATAGGAACGTATTGCGAATCGCGGAAGCGAACACGCACAAACACGATCAAACAAGCAAGAACGCAAAACACACGGATTTACAAGGTTCACCCGTAACTGGGCTACGTCCTTGGGCGGCGGCGATCGGTTTCACTATGTGGAGAAAAGAATGAATACAGAGGATACTTTAAAACCCTAACCCTAAGGAGTTTATATAGCACTCCCATACAGACGGATCCTAAAAATAGAAGGATCCAAAAACCCGAATACAAATAGAACCGCTCCATAAAATTTTCGCCGGGGGCGCTGCCCCCACACCCCTGCAGGGGGGCGCACCTGCTCCCCCCTAGACCCCCCCCCCACACAGGCTCGCTGACTGGGCAGCGAGACCCCCGTCTTGTTGGGGTATGGTACGGCAGGGGGATGCATATGCAGTTCTTCAACCTGGGTCAAGTGGTTAGGATTCAAGGCATATCAACAATCTCCACCTTGAATTGAATCCTCTGAGAAGCTTCGCTAAGCTTCGCCGTGCCGCCGCCAGCCCCTCCCTGGGGCTACTCCCAACTGTCGACATTGAGCAAGTCCAAACAATGTTTGAACTTACTCCCAGAACCGTCTTCGTGAACATATCGGCCGGATTATCTACTGTACCACCTTCTTCACCTTGATCCTCTTCTCAGAACGAATGAAGTGATATCTGACATCTATGTGCTTGGTTCTCTCATGATGAACATGATCCTTGTCTAAGCATATTGCACTAAGACTGTCACAATATACTATAGCCTGATTTTATTGCAGACCGAGGTCTCCAAGTAAGCCCTTCAGCCAAATGCCTTCCTTTGCAGCCTCTGTCAGTGCCATGTATTCTGCCTCTGTAGTAGACAAAGTAACCGATGGCTGTAAGGTAGGCTTCCAACTGATGACCGAATTCCCTAAAGTGAAGACGTAGCCTGTCATCGATCTCCTCCCATCAATATCTGCTGCATAGTCTGAATCTGAATATCCAGCAACCAAGCACTATGAATCACTTCTATAAATGAGGCCAATGTCTGTTGTTCCTTTCAGATAGCGGAAAATCCGCTTGACTGCCTGCCAATGCTCCTTTCCTTGGTTACCCATGAATCTACTAACAACGCTCACAGCATGAGCGATGTCAGGTCTTGTGCATACCATGGCATACATAAGACTCCCAACTGCGCTGGCATAGGGAACACGTGACATGTATTCCTTATCAGCATTTGACTGTGGTGCAAAAGAAACAGAGAGATGAATATTTGAAGCGGATGGAGTACTTAGAGGCTTGGCTGTAGACATCCCAAATCTCAGTAAAACTTTCTCAATGTAGTTCTTATGAGATAAGAAAAGTTTCCCTTCTGCACGATCTCTAATGATCTCCATCCATAAAATCTTCTTCGTTGCACCAAGATCCTTCATGTCAAATTCCGAACTAAGGAGCTTCTTCAGATCATCTATGGTACTCCTCTGTTTGGCAGCAATCAGCATATCATCGACGTACAGTAACAGATAGATGAAGGATCCATCCTCCACCTTGTTGTGGTAAACACAACAGTCGTATGGGTTCCTGTTGAACCCATGATCAGTCATGAAACTATCAAACTTCTTGTACCACTGCCTGGGAGACTGCTTAAGCCCATACAAAGACTTCTTCAATCTACATACATGATCTTCCTTGCCCTGAGATAAGAATCCCTCTGGTTGGCTCATAAGAATGTCTTCTTTGAGTTCACCATGTAAGAAGGTTGTCGTCACATTTAACTGCTCCAGCTCCAAGTCTTGATGTGCTACAAGATCTAGTAGCACCCTGATGGATGTATGTCTTACAACAGGAGAAAATATCTCGTTGTAATCCACACCTTCCTTCTGACTGTAACCCTTCGCAACTAGGCGTGCTTTGTATCTGATGCCTTCACTGTCTAAAATTTCTGTCTTTTTCTTGAAGACCCATTTGCATCCAACGATCTTCCTCCCCTTTGGCAATTTGACAAGTTCCCATGTCTGATTCTTGTGAAGAGACTCCATCTCCTCACCCATAGCAGCAATCCACTGCTCAGATTCTGCCCCAGATATTGCCTCCCTGTAAGTGGAGGGTTCTGGTGACTCTGCCTCCTCCGCAACCTGTAGTGCAAATGCAACCATGTCTTCGAATCCGTATTTCTGCGGTGGATGTATCTCTCTACGGGGTCGATCAGTAGCAATACTGGGTTGCCTCTCTTCTGGTTGCCTTGCTTCAGGTTGTTCAACAACAGTCTGATCAGGAGTGGTGTGACCAACTGCGTGATCACTACTTGGTGTCAGTTCGAACTCCACCTGTTCGGGCACATCATCACCTGTCCCTGCATCAACAGACTCACTACTCGAGTGAAGCACGGAATTCTCATCAAAAGTAACATCCCTGCTAATAATAATTCTATACTTAGAAGGGGACCAGATTCTATACCCCTTCACTCCTGCACCATATCCTGTAAACACCCCTTTCTTTGCCCTTGGTTCTAACAAGCCTTCACTAACATGATAATAGGCAACACAACCAAAGACTCGTAAAATAGAATAATCAGCATGATTACCAGACTATACCTCCATGGGTGTTTTGCAATCAATGGCAGACGTGGGACTCCGATTCACCAAGTAACAGGTTGTATTCACAGCTTCAGCCCAGAATGCTCTACCAAGTCCAGCATTAGAGAGCATGCACCTTGCTCTCTCCAGAAGCGTCATGTTCATTCGTTCAGCAACTCCATTTTGTTGTGGCGTATCTCTAACGGTAAGATGTCTCGCAACACCCTCCTCCTTGCAGAACTCATTGAACTCCGATGAACAGAACTCCAGTCCGTTATCTGTGCGAAGACGCTTCACCTTCTTAGAAGTATGATTTTCCACCAAGATCTTCCACTTCCTGAAGGTCTGAAATGCTTCGCTCTTGTGCTTCATAATATACACCCACACCATCCTGGAATAATCATCAATAATAGATAGAAAATACCTGGCGCCTCCCAAAGATGGAACCCGTGAAGGGCCCCAACAATCAGCATGGATGTAGTCAAGTGTCTCCTTCGTCCTGTGGATAGCTTTACTGAATTGCTTTCTGTGTTGTTTCTCGAACACGCAATGCTCACAGAACTCCAGCTTAGATCCCTTGAGATCCCCGATGAGACCCTTCTGATTGAGGATATTCATCCCCATCTGACTCATGTGTCCTAGCCGCATATGCCACAATTCGGACTCTGATCTTACGGCTTGGGACACCACTGCAACAGAACCTCTAACTGTAGAACCTTGCAGGATGTATAGGGTCTTCTGCTTGTTGCCCTTGATGACAACCACCCCGCCTTTGGCAACCTGCATGACTCCACCTTCAGCACTGTACCTATATCCTTTAGAGTCCAAGACTCCAAGGGATATTAGGTTCTTCCTCAAATCAGGGACATGACGTACTTCTGTGACCGTCCTCACGACTCCATCATGCATCTTGATCTTCACAGAGCCGATCCCTACTATCTTGCATGCTGCATCATTCCCCATGACAACGTTCCCACCATCTATCTTCTCGTAGTTGTAGAACCAGTCTTCATTGGGAGTCATGTGGTAAGAACAGCCTGAATCAAGAATCCATGTGTTGTCTGTGGTCGTCTGATCTGTGACGGTGAGAACCAGGTCATCTTCAGAATCTGCGCCTCCATGAGCCACGGCAGCAACTGTGGCTTTCCCTTTCTTCTTCGGGCAGTCCTTCTTCCAATGTCCAGGTTCCTTGCAGTAATTGCAAATGTCCCTAGCATTGTGATTCTTCGATTTGGACTTCTGCTTTCCCTTCTTTACGTAGCCAGAATTGGCATGACTCTTCTCATGAGTCATAACCAAACCTGCAGCGTTAGAGTCCTGCTTCCCGGTAGCCATATGTCGAAGTTCACGCGTATGCAGACTCGCGCGAACTTCCTCTAGGGTTATCGATTCTCTTCCCACAATGAACGATTGAAAAAATTCTCAAATGATAATGGAAGAGAAACTAACAAAATCAAAGCAGCATCCTCATCTTCAATCTTAACATCTACGTTTCTTAAATCCATCAACAATGTATTTAAGAGATCTAGATGTTCTTTAAGAGATGTACCTTCCTGCATGCGGAGAGAGAACAAACGTTGCTTCAAAAGCAACTTGTTGGTCAGAGACTTCGTCATGTATAGACTTTCGAGTCTCAACCACAGACCGGCCGCAGAAGTCTCATCAGCAACCTCCGCGATAATCTCGTCCGCCAGACACAGCATAATCGTAGAGTGCGCCTTCTCTTCCTGCACCGTCAACTCGGAGGGTTCGAGTGCCTTCGCACGCTCCTGGTCCAACGGCGCCCAGATGCCCTGCTGCTTCAGAAGAGCGCGCATCTTGATCTGCCATAGACTGAACTTGTTCTTCCCTGTGAACTTCTCGATCTTCATATTGTGTGACGACATCTTGCTGGATGATCCTGATGGAACCCGAAGTTCTGATACCAGTTTGTTGCGAATCGCGGAAGCGAACACGCACAAACACGATCAAACAAGCAAGAACGCAAAACACACGAATTTACAAGGTTCACCCGTAACTGGGCTATGTCCTTGGGCGGCGGCGATCGGTTTCACTATGTGGAGAAAAGAATGAATACAGAGGATACTTTAAAACCCTAACCCTAAGGAGTTTATATAGCACTCCCATACAGATGGATCCCTAAAAATAGAAGGATCCAAATACCTGAATACAAATAGAACCGCTCCATATATAGCGAGACCCCCGTCTTGTTGGGGTATGGTACGGCAGGGGGATGCATATGCAGTTCTTCAACCTGGGTCAAATGGTTAGGATTCAAGGCATATCAACAGAACGTATAAGACAAATATATTAGAGATATATACATAGATTCTATTTCAATGGCATGAACATACTACCAAGTCTGCAACCAAACTAATACCGCGTATTTATGGATACAGGAATATCATCTGTTCGATTTCCCTACACGAACGCAAGTAAATATATGTTAGTATATAATTATGCTTAGCAGATTGCATGGGAATAATCAAGTGCATGATTCATTGCTTATAAAATTTATCTGGATCGTAAAGCTGCCCAAAGAAAGAGTTGTCGGAAATCGCCAATTGGATTGGTCCGATCAAGAAAGTCATGAAATCGTCTATTCTATTGTTTATGAAGTTGACTTAATCTATTTAGAAAAATGATCATTATGAAACTAAATTCATTGGATTCTTAACACAATCACAAATATCATTAAAGGAAACCATTTCTAACATTGAACGTGTGGTGATAACAACCACTAAATTTCTCACTCGCTTAAAAGGAAGGTTGTTAATGAATCCAATCGATTAGGCTACAGCTTTGACGTAATTTGAATACCATGCCCCTACAAAAGATGTACTCTACAAGTAACGACTTACAATAATAGCATAGGTATTTGTTCTCATGACACCCGTGTATTCACTGCTGCATGTATAGGATTCACCCTTATACTACCAATTTGTTCAACTCCCAATTATACTACGGATTTGAATATATACTGAAAATTTCTTGAATCTATAGCATACGGATTCGTGCAAACTGTGATGACTTAATTTATGCATACATGTGCATAAAAACAAATGCGTGGCATATATACATCCTATTGGTTGTCACAGAAAAATGTTTCGTGTTTCTTACAATCACAGACATGCTATTGAAACTAAGTAAATGCAGTATGTAACGTCTCTGACGTTAAAATACCTCAAAAGCGTGAAAAATCCGTCCACGAAATTTACTCGATTTCGCCTATCCAACTCCTCTTCGACCACGTCAAAATACCTCCTGTTGAGATTTATCATGTGAAGACTAATTAGTTGAATACAAGTAGAAAGCATTGCTGATGTGGCTGATCTCCATGTTGCCTTCTGATTGGCTGAGAGCTCTTGGGCTGGATTGCTGAGGTGTCTGATCCACCTCCTGCATTCTGATTGGCTGAGAGCTCTTGGGCTGGATTGCTGGGGTGTCTGATCCACCTCCTGCATCCTGATTGGATGAGAGCTGATGGTGGGGATTGCTGAATGCTTTGGTATTCTTTTGTTGTAGTATAAAAGGAGCCTTGTGGCACCACATATTGTATCTCAACTTCATTCAAGCAATAGTAGAGAGAGTCTGGTGTGAGCAAGTGGAGTAGGCACATTGCCGAACCACTATAAATCCTTGTCTTGTGCGATTGTGCGTGCTTTCTTCTTCGATTGTGGTTCTACTCGTGTGGTGCTTGATCGGATCCGTCCCCAACAACTGGTATCAGAGCCTTGGTTCGTAGATCAACCTCTACACAGATGGCGGAAGAATCGAAGGTCGAGATCGAGAAGTTCAATGGGTCGAACTTCGCATTCTGGAAGATGCAGATTGAAAATGTCTTATATCAGAAGGATCTCTATCTTCCGATCGAAGGGAAGAAGCCCGAAGCCATGAAAGATGAAGAGTGGAAGGTCCTAGACCGAAAGGCTCTAGGAACGGTAAGGCTCAGCCTTGCTCCATCGGTGGCTTCAAATATCGCAAAGGAGACAACGACGGCGAATCTTTTCAAAGCTCTTGAAAAGATGTACGAGAAGCCATCTGCATCAAATAAGGTGTATTTGATGAAGAAGCTTTTCAATTTAAAGATGAGTGAGAACTCCGTGGTGGCTTCACACTTGAATGATCTGAACAGTATCATCAACCAGTTGGAGTCTGTGAAGATCGTATTTGATGATGAGGTAAAAGCTCTTTTACTCCTTTCTAGTTTACCTGATAGTTGGAATGCTTTAGTTGTAGCGGTTAGCAACTCCTCTGGTTCTGCAAAGTTGAAGTTGGAGGATGTTGCTGGTCTTCTTCTTGGAGAAGAGGCACGACGGAAGACGTCTGGAGAAGAACACTCGTCAGGTTCTGCCTTGAATACAGAAGGAAGAAGCAGAAAGAGCTACAGGAACCAAAAGCATTCCAGGGGAAAGTCGGTACGAGGAAGATCCAAATCCAGAGATCCGAAGTCAGTGGTCTGCTGGAATTGCAATCAAAAGGGGCATTACAAGACAGAATGCAAGGCCCCAAGAAAGCAGAAAGGAGAAAATGACAAAGGTAAGAACACCCTAAATCTTACTGATGATGATGATAGTGATGCCTTAGTATGTGTTGCAGATGCTAGAAGTGAGTCATGGATTGTGGACTCGGGTGCTTCATTTCATACCACTCCACAAAGGGATATCCTCCAAAATTATGTGAAAGGTGATTTTGGAAAGGTATATCTGGGAGATGATGAATGATGCAGTATAATTGGAAAGGGAGACATTGACATATCCCAACCCAATGGTGGCTTCTTGAGATTGAAGAATGTTAGACATGTACCCAGTCTAACAAGGAATCTCATATCTGTCGGACAGCTATCGGAAAGCGGCGTGATGACATCATTTGATTCTGATTCGTGGAAGATGTCAAAGGGATCATTGATCCTTGCTCGAGGTAAGAAAGAAGGAACCTTGTATATTGCATCAGGTTCATATGACAGGATAAATGTTGCATCATCTGGGTGTGATGCTAACACTTGGCATAGACGGCTTGGTCACATGAGCGAAAAAGGAATGAAGATCATGCAGAAGAAGGGAAAGTTGATGGGATTGCAGACCGTTGATCTGGACTTCTGTGAAGATTGTATCTTGGGAAAACAGAAGAAAGTCAGTTTTACAAAGACTGTAAGAGTACGAAAAACCGAAAGACTGGAGCTGGTTCATACAGACGTATGGGGTCCATCTCAGGTACCTTCCCTTGGCGGATCTCATTATTTTATTACTTTGATTGATGATGCAACTAGAAAACTGTGGGTTTATTTTATCAAGCATAAATCCAATGTATTTGAGACCTTCAAAATGTGGAAGGCCTTAGTTGAGACTGAGACAGGTTTAAAGTTAAAATGTCTCAAGTCAGACAATGGTGGAGAATACTGTAGTGAGGAGTTTGAATCATATTGTGCCAAGAACGGGATCAAGAGATTGAAGACGGTTCCAAGAAAGCCCAGACAGAATGGTGTTGCTGAACGCATGAACAGGACTCTTCTAGAGCATGCGAGAAGCATGAGGTTACATGCAGGTCTACCAAAGCGACATTGGGCTGATGCAGTGAATTCAGCTGCATACTTAATCAATCGAGGTCCGTCTGCTGCTTTAGATGGGGATCTTCCAGAAGAAACGTGGACAGGAAAGGAGGTAACACTTTCTCATTTATGTGTCTTTGGATGCATAGCTTATGTTCACATTGAGCAGGAAAACAGAGGAAAGCTTGATCCCAAAGCAAGGAAGTGTATCTTTGTCGGCTATGGTATAGATAACTATGGATATAGATTGTGGGATTTGGAGAACAAGAAGACAGTTAGATGCATTGATGTCACATTCAATGAGTCTTCCTTATACAAGGATGAGTTGATAAAAGGAAAGACAACGGAAGAGTCAGACTTTGTGGAGTTTGATGAAACTCCTGAACAAAGCACATCACAGCCAAGTGATGAGAATGTTCAACCCATCCCACAGAATAATCCGCAAACTCCAGTACTACGGAAATCTTCCAGAATCAGCAAACCCACTACAAGGTATTCACCTTCTTTGAATTATTTATTGCTGACTGATAATGGTGAGCTTGAATGCTTTGATGAAGCTATACAAGGTGAGGCAAGAAATCAGTGGGAGTTAGCCATGGATGAGGAGATGAACTCCCTCTCAAGAAGCAAAATGTGGGACTTAGTCCCACTACCGAAGGGAAAGAAGGCTCTGCACAACAAGTGGGTGTACAGGAAGAAGGAGGAAGCTGATGGTTCCATTAGATACAAGGCTCGGCTAGTGACGAAGGGTTTTCAACAGAAAGCAGGAGTTGATTTCACAGAGATCTTTGCACCTGTTGTAAAGGTCTCAACCATAAGAGCAGTATTGAGCATTGTTGCAGCTGAGAACCTACATTTGGAGCAGCTGGATGTTAAGACAGCATCTCCATGGAGATCTTGAGGAGGACATCTACATGCAACAACCAGAGGGATATGTAGCTACTGGAAAGGAAGACATGGTATGCAAGCTCAGAAAAAGCCTTTATGGCTTGAAGCAGGCACCGAGACAATGGTACAAAAGGTTTGACGATTTCATGAGAAATACTGGATTCCGCAAATGTCATGCTGACCATTGTTGCTACTTCAAGAAGCTTGGTATGTCTTACATCATTTTATTGGTGTACGTAGACGATATGCTTGTTGCAGGCTCATGCAAGGAAGAAATAGCAAATCTGAAGGCAATGCTGTCTAAGGAGTTTGAAATGAAGGACCTTGGTCCTGCAAAGAAAATCCTTGGAATGCAGATTAGCAGAGACATGAAGAACAAGAAGCTGAGATTGTCTCAATCAGATTACATCGAGAAGGTACTAGAGAGATTTAGTATGAAAAATGCAAAATCTACTCTAACACCTTTAGGGAGCCACTTCAAACTTTCAAAGGAGAAAGAACCTGCTACGAAGGAGGAGCATGAGCACATGTCAAAGATACCCTACCAGTCTGCTGTTGGTAGTTTGATGTACGCAATGGTTTGTACAAGACCAGACATCTCCCATGCAGTGGGAGTTGTGAGCAGATTCATGGCGAATCCTGGCAAGGAACATTGGGAGGCTGTGAAGTGGATTTTACGTTATTTGAGAGGTACCTCTAACGTGTCATTGTGTTATGGGAATACTGACATTTCCATTCGAGGTTTTGTGGACTCAGATTTTGCAGGAGATATCGATGGCAGGAAAAGCACAACAGGGTATGTCTTTACCCTGGGGAGTGGAGACATTAGCTGGATCTCTAGGCTCCAGAAGATAGTGACCATCTCGACCACGGAAGCAGAATATGTGGCGGCAACAGAAGCTTGCAAGGAAATGATATGGTCGAAAGGTCTGATGAAAGAACTGGATAAAGAATGTGAAGATTGTCAATTATCCAGCGACAGTCAAAGTGCAATTCATCTTGCAAAGAATTCCGTCTTTCACTCGAGGACTAAGCACATTGATGTGAAGTACCACTTCATTCGGACGCAGCTAGAAGATGGACAATTTAAGTTGAAGAAGATCCACACATTAGAAAATCCTGCTGATATGTTCACAAAGTTTGTAACGGTGGAGAAGCTGAAGACATGTTCAGCTTCTATTGGTCTTCAAGCATAGAAGACAAGGGAAAGCTCACACCAGGACTACTGAATATGTGGTGTATGCTACAAATCAGTCTTCAAGTGGGAGATTGTTGAGATTTATCATGTGAAGACTAATTAGTTGAATACAAGTAGAAAGCATTGCTGATGTGGCTGATCTCCATGCTGCCTTCTGATTGGCTGAGAGTTCTTGGGCTAGATTGCTGAGGTGTCTGATCCACCTCCTGCATTCTGATTGGTTGAGAGCTCTTGGGCTGGATTGCTGAGGTGTCTGATCCACCTCCTGCATCCTGATTGGATGAGAGCTGATGGTGGGGATTGCTGAATGCTTTGGTATTCTTTTGTTGTAGTATAAAAGGAGCCTTGTGGCACCACATATTGTATCTCAACTTCATTCAAGCAATAGTAGAGAGAGTATGGTGTGAGCAAGTGGAGTAGGCACATTATCGAACCGCTATAAATCCTTGTCTTATGCGATTGTGCGTGCTTTCTTCTTCGATTGTGGTTCTACTCGTGTGGTGCTTGATCGGATCCGTCCCCAACACCTCCGATTCCGCGGGATCAACATTCGACGATAACATAGAGGTTGCCATTGCTGGAATGAAAACGGCATCGATGAAAGAATGTCGTCACCGAATCTCTCTCTCTCTTTATTTCTCTCGATCAGTATCTCTTTCTTTCTTTCTTTCGTTCACTTTCTCTCTCTTTCCCTTGTTCTCTCTCTCTAAATCTCTATCTCCACGTTTCTCCTCAGAAAGATAAAGGCAACGTCCATCCAAAAAATGGGAAGCCCATTCACAACATCGAACTCGGGAAGGAGGCTCGGGTGTGGAAGCTACACGGGGCGTGGTCCTCATGCTGCGGATCCATCCAAGGCTGGCGCTTGGGTTGTGATGATGTGGATGCTTTATACCCATTGGATGGCAGCCATGGGGGGTGCCATCCAACGTCACCTGCTCTTCCCAGGATGTCGACCCCCGTCATGAAGATGGCGGTGATGTTGGGCCCCCGCCGAGGGCCCCTCTCCTCCTCCTTGGAATTCCAAGGCACATGAAGCTCGGAGAGGCTTCCAGGACCACGGACGAAGAAGCTAGTACGTCAAGGAGGCGATGGTAGGGCCTTGTGTGTACTGGCGGTGGAAGCTCGCCAGAGGAGGCGAAGAAGATCGAAGTGGAGGCGCTAACTCCGGCGATTGAAGAGATGAAGACCTGCAAAACATTAAAGATAACCGAAGCAAGTGGTGTGTGGGATTGTGAGGTAAACGAAGGGTCATAGATGGAAAAAGGCGGAGCCTTGATGTTTCCTCCTCCTTACAAGAGTGGCGAAAGGGGTTCTGGAGAAGGGAAGCGGATGAGCGAAGGGTGGCGCGAAGGGGATCAATGTGTGGTGGAGCTTTGAAAATGGCCCAGAATCAGAGTGGATGCGTGCGTGTGCAGAATTAATTCAAAGAAAGATAAAGAGAATCAGGATGAGGAAGATACCTGATCGAAGATGGACTGTGATGGAGGAAGGGCTTGGGATTGGATGAGGCTCCTTGGGAGCCTCGGTTCTTCGCACATCAAGGTCAGCCGGGCCTCAAAGCTCAGGAAACTGCCGGAGGTGGCTGCAACATGGCCGAGGCCATGGATCACACTGGGAAGGCAACGGCCATTGTGGCCCTTCAATTCCACCTCCATCTGTCACGAGGAGGGGAAGAGGAGCTAGGTGGAGATCCACTAAATGGTCGATGAGGATGAAGAGACGCGGAGGGATTTGTTTTATAGGGGGCTCTGGTCGTTTCAGTGGTGGAGGATGTTGTATTTAACGGTGTCCTAGAGCGGAGGGGAGCGAAACTTAAAGGTGTTAATGATGGCGAAGATCATGAGCCATATGGATACATGTAGGAGGCGTTAAATCATGCGAAGGGTGGTCGATTGAGTCGCTAAAAATGGAAGGGTGCAGGGGCTCGACGAGGTGTAACGGTTGGCTGGAGGAGGGAGATGAGCGGGGACCGTTGGATCTCACGATCCAACGACCAAGATGAAGGTGCAAGGCGAGGGCTTGGACCAGATCAAAGGATCTGATCCAATGGTGGGAAATGAGGTGATGGAGTGTGGTTGAGATGAAGTTGGGGGCTACATCCTACGGTGGGGGTGAAACGGGTGACGTGGAGGAAACATAGTCGTGGGATGTTGGACGACCTAACAAGTGAGATGAGAGCGGAGGAGTGCGGCTTGGATCTCATCTGGAAGGGAGATCCAAGGGCGGAGGATTGAGCGGGTATCAATGGGTGAGATGGAGGTGATCAAAGGAAGATGGATGGCCAGAGGAGAGGTCGGGTGGAGGCCAAGGAGCTGGGTCGCGTGGTGGCTCAAGGGAGCGCCACGTGGCCGAATGAAAATTAAGTAAAAAGAAGAAAATTAAAAAAAATAAAAATAAATAAAAGGAGTCCAAATTCACAAAAGATCAAAACATGAAAGTTGTATATCTCTATGAGATCTACAAGTTTCATGTTGACCAAAAGTCAAAAGAGATCAAATACACAAAGAAATATTTTTGGTAAGTATTTTTAATAGATAAAAATATTATTTTTAATGAGTTTATTATTTTTAAATTCTAATTTCTTTTAAATATCAAAATAAATATATAGAATATTAGGTTTTTATCAGTTGTGTTCCTTTGAGATATTACAAATATCAGTTGTGCCCCTCCCTTTTTGGGAATATCAATTGTGTCTTTACCTTCTTTCAAAATTCATAGTTCTTCCCTTTTATAATATCAGTTAAGACCTTACTTTATTTTAACGGAAGGACTGAATTGTAAATTGTGTAAGAAGATAGGGGCATAACTGATATTCAAAAAAAGGGAGGGGCATAACTGATATTGCAATATCTCAGAGGGGTACAACTGATAAAAACCCTGCAATATTTATCTATTTTTTGGGATTTTTAATAAAAGAGAAAATAAAAAAAATGTTAGTGATAGATATACATTAATAAGGGTTGGCAATTAGGATTAATTATAGGAAGAAGGATTATTGATAAAGATGCAGAATTAATGAAGATTTGCAATGAATTTGTTGGGTTTCAAGGATAATAAGGGAGTATAGAAATGATAAATCAGATATTCATCGTTCCCCTATACTTAAGCTATGCTCGTCCTCGAGCATCTAAAGAATGAAGGAGTATGATTAATTCCTGACAGTGCATATGAGTTTTCAAGGCTTAATTCATCAAGGACTTTTAATTTTAGTGATCCTAAATCTCTGGGCTCAATCATACTTTAGTCAAAAGTAATCCAACTTCTCTAATTATCAAACTCTATGTTTATACGTATAATATAAGGATATGACATTTAGTGTACTGCAGTTATGAGAGTCGAATCGAGATGTCACACAAGATCCTTGTCCAGGAGACTCTCCTCTAGACCTAATCCTCAACACTAAGGAATAAGTCTTTTCTTGCATTCAATCCACCCTCTCGTTAGTTTGTCAGACTTGAAAGTGTATATGACAAGCAAGATAATGGAGGGCATAGGATTGTGTATTTTCTTCTCTCCCTCACATTGGAACAATGATCCTCTCGAGTGCCTTATTACTCAATGCATGTATATTTTTGGTTTGTTGATCTATGTGTCCGTCAAGAGAGCTCGGAGTCGTCTGCACTTGTTTTCCTGGGAGTACACCGGGTTGTGTCTCTTTTGAGTACCTAAGATACCTTCGACACCCAGACTTGCACTATACGATGCAGAGCCTGTTTTGGGTGCTAGCTCGACTCCTTGGTCCTAGTAGCTTTGGTCCAAGTGGACACTTTTGAACATGTTGGGAGTGATCTCCATTGGTGTAAGCTCTTTGATATTTGACTTTGAATTGAGAGAGCTTTTCTTTCAATATTCCTTTTTTTTCTTTTCAGTAGGCTAGCTCCATTGCTTTTACCAAGAGTTGACGCACACTGATCAATAATTTTAATATGTTCATCATACCTTGGCACAAAGGTAAATATCAAATGATAGCATGTGAACTTGTTCGCATACTGGCCAGGGTTTGCTGACACTCAGGTTTATTGAATCCTTCATTAACTTTATCCCATCCTCGAATATCATTAAATTGGATCTAAACTCAAATCTTCAGTCCGAGACCCTTAAGTGATAACTCAACTCATCTCATCAAGCATGCAGTTGTGAAAGTGATGTGTTGATCATATTCTTTAGAAGGTAGAGATGAAGAGTGCAATATATCTCTCAAATCTTCAAATTAGGTAAGTGTAGATCATTAAGTTTCAATACCCTAATGACTAAGGCTGGTTAACTCATATTCTCAACATCTCAAAAACCAGTGTTCACAAATATTCTCAAGATCTCAAAAACCAAGTGTTCTCAAACCTTGAGTGATAGTGGAAGTATCAGGAATACACCAACTCCAGAATTTGTGATTTTTTTGTTTGTTTTTTTATTTTCATGGGATTTTTTAATCTCAAGAGAAATAATGGCTCGTCCAAGCTCATATGAATAGTTGCATCCATTTCCAGCCAGTATGGGTGTAAGTACAGACCGTTAGACGGCTACCCGTATTACTTCAAGACGGTGTCATTCGCAATGTCTTTTAACTACACACTCTGCTAAGGGAGACCATAGTTCCCTCCTTGAGAAATGGCTACTCATTTTTAAGCTCATTAGTCAGAATCGCTGCTCAAGAGAAGTTTTGAGTTTTATATTTTTATGGGATTTTGAAAAGAATTTTCAAAACAAATCAATTAGTCCCTCATTTTGAAAAGGTTTTTGAAAACATTTTCCAGACCATGTCACATAATATAGATATTTTCGTAACATTTTTCAAATGATTTTTCAAACGAGTCAATCCCCATTTTTCAAACTATTGTCAAATAAAAGAGTGTCACACAGTTAGAAAATTTTTCAAAGCATTTTACAAATATTTTTATGAAAATTAGTTCAAAAATACTTATACTCTACCCCTAAAAAGATACAAAAATTTTAACAGATGAGCTATGGCTAAAGTATATATACAATATATATGGTATACCCCCTATACTTAACTTTTGTTATGTCCTCATAACACAAAGTGATATAAAGTCATAGCTCAAGTTAAATACAAGATGATTTAGTAGAACTGACTCGGATGCTCCCCCTATACTTGGGATAAAATGACCTAAGTATAAGAAGAGGAAGAGGGAAGAATGAATGAATCGGGTCCCCCTATACTTAGGCTGAGAGCAGCCTAGGTATTGGATATGTAATGAGGGTGGAGAGACCCGCGGAGAATAATCAATGATTGTACAAAGTTCCCCCTATACTTAGTGAAGAGTAGCCTAAGTATTTGGATGAGGAATTAAGGATGGAGAACTGGAGATTAGCATGGTTAGAGGGGGTGGATTTACAGAGATGATTGGATGTGCGGAGATGGAGGGGGTGGGTGGATCATCTAAGGTTACGGGAGAATTTAGAAGAATAAGGATTAATCATTCAAGCATACCCTTGATTTCATCAAGACACACACCAACAAAGGTTGTTTAGTTATCTTGTTGATGATCATTCAAAATTGAAGTTCATTACGCAGGTTTAAAGGCTAGGTTTTGGGAGCTATCCTAGGGATACATCCTCACATCTCAACATTCAACACATCCTGCATACAATGTCAGGAGTTTCTCTTCCCATAATCCAAGAGAGATTTTTATTCCATTTTATTTTATCAACTTGCATTATAGTCTCAATTTTATGCTTAGGTTATCTTTGTATTAGTGTGAGCACAAATCAAGAAAACATCATCTAATAGACCATTCCCAATTTCCTTTAATTTCCTAAGTGATAAATCAGGGGAATATTTGAGAAGAGCCAGTGTATTCGTGAAAAATCATGATGCATGCTTGAGAGAGAAGTGTACAGTGCCTCCCGTACTCTCCATACACATGCAGGACTGTATTAAAATTTTATGCTATATGCATGCAAGTTAAAGAAACCGCACCCTAAACATGCTTATATTAGCAGGAAATATTCCAATTAATTTAGCTAATTGAAAATATGTACGTGCATCTCGTGAATTAAGTGTGTCTTAACCTACAAAGCAAGCGCAAGTGAGAGGAAAATAAAAGAGCTTAGAGAGTTGTGTGCCTAGCCCTAGGTTGACACTCAAGTGGAGCCCCACCCGAATTGGGGTGAAACATGCTCCACACAACATATGCAGAGGTTCATGTCCAACTTACACACGCGAGCCCTCAAACGAGGACCGCTTAGAAATGCAGTGATAATTATATACAACATGAAAAAGAAATGAATTGCATAATTTAAATCCTCGAAGTCTCCTGATTTTCCTCTGTAGCTCCTCATAGCAAGAGTGACCAACTCCTTGCATCCATGTAGATAGAGTATCCTCCATCTTCACGAGCCCTGCCACAAAATAAGATCGTCAGAAAATCATCAAGAATAAAATCAATCAACAAATGATGCAACAACAAACACAATGTGAACCTAAAGTTGTGAAATAATCAACTCAGAAATAACACAGTAAAATTCAAAAAATAAATAAGGATGAGTTGTGTCCTCGGCAACAGCACTATTTGATTATGAGCATTTTCACCACTTTAATAACCGTATCTTATCGTAGTATAGGTGATGAAAATGATTCAGCAAAAACCACAATCTTTGAATGTTGTGGAGAATTTTTACTTGACAAGTCTACCAAGGTCGAACATAAGGACATGAGCCTCCTCATATATCTATCAGAAATTATTGATCAAATTCGAGTGATCAAATTCAACGATATAGATCTTCATATGCAATCACATGGCACAATGACATGCATATTCATAATGCAAACAGAATGACACAGACATGATGCATAATATAATGATGCGGACCTAATCACATAGAATGAGGCACAAAATATGATGTATGCATTTTATTTGGTTTTATGTAATTAAAATGAGATGCAATGTGTAATGATATGATGTATGATGATGCAGATACAAATATGCTCTAAAAATATCATCAAATCAATGAGCAGTAAAGGATGGATTAATTTCGAGGACAAATAATGCATCAAAATGGATTAATAGCATTAAGAAATCAAGAGCAATTAACACAATAGATCTTTATAAATTAGCATGTTTAATTAAGTGTTAAAATATCAAATAAATGCCATAATATAGATAATGAAATAAGCATTGAAATGAAACTGAAATCAACTAAAACAGAGATTGTATGCTCAAGGTATGATCAATAGAATCCATGGGCATAATTGAAATAAAAACTAATGAAATAAAAACATAAATATGCATATCAGTCTTGAGAGGGGCTTATATGCAATAAAGGGGAACTGACGAGGCATCCATGCAATTTACCTAGGGGCGGTACGTGAGGCACTGATGAATACCCATTCATCACTCTTTATTCTTATATTTTAGCTACAAAAACCTTTGCAAATGCATGTAGATATATGTAAATACCAATAATTACCAAAAGCATGCATTGTGTAAAAACCTATAATTAGCATGTTTTTGTGCAAAAATAAAAGAATAAAGATTAAAAAGAAAAAGAGGGAAATATTTAGAATAAATATTGAGCAACCTAACCCAAGGGAGGGCTCAGCATGGGCCTGACCGCATAAAAGCCAAAGTAGAGGGAGATAGGAGCTTTTGTGTATATATTTATGTAAATAAAATAAAGATATTTTCCTCACCAAAAATATGATTCTAAATACTTGTATATATTTATAAATATAAAAACAAAATAAAAAGTTAAAAATCAAAAGGAAACAAAAACATCACCTTCACCATGTACATAAACCACACCTATGTATTTATTTAGCCTTGTAAATATATATAATTAATTTTTATATTTTTTGTAAATAGTCTGTATTTTATAATATAAATAAATAAAATAGAAAGAATCAAAACAAAAACAAAATAAAAATAGAATAATTAAAAATACAAAAATCCATTGTACATATACCATGTATATAGATGTACATATATATTTATTTTACCCATGTAAATAAATAATAAAAATCAAATAAAAATACCTTTTTATTCCTTATTTTATAATGAAAAGAAATAACCCAACCCGCATGCGCTCTGCACGTGCACAGGCTAGGTTCGGGACGAGACGGAGGCTCCGGAAGGAGGCTCGGGTGCAGAAGCTACTCATGGCACGATCCTCTTACTGCACATTTGAGGCTAGTTCTTGGGTTGTGATGACGTGGATGCTTTACACATGTTGGATGGTAGCCATGGGGGGTGCCATCCAATGGCACCTACTCTTCCCAGGATGTCAACCCCTACCGCGAAGATGGTGGCGATGTTGGGCCTCTAGAGAGGGCCCCTCTCCTCCTCCTTGGAATTCCGAGGTGCCTGAAGCTCGGAGAAGCTTCCAGGACCACAGGCGAAGAAGCTAGTATGTCAACGAGGTGATGGTAGGGCCTTGCTTGTGATGGCAGTGGAAGCTCACTGGAGGAGGCGAAGAAGATCAGAACGGAGGCGCTAACTTCAGCCATTGAAGAGATGAAGACTTGTAAAACGTTGGAGATAACCGAAGCGAGTGGTGTGTGGGATTGTGAGGTGAACGAAAGGCTGCAGATGTAAGGAGGTGAAGCGTTGATGGGTTCCTCCTCCTTACATGAGGAGGAAGATGGCTGGAGCGAAGGGGGTTCTGGAGAATGGGAGCGGACGAGCAGAGGGTGGTGCGAAGGGGATCATTGTGCGATGGAGCTTCGGAGATGGTCTGGAATTGGAGTAGATACGTGTGTATGCTAAATTAATTCAAAGAAATATATAGAGAATCATGACGAGGAAGATACCTGATCAGAGATGGATTGTGGTGGAGGAAGGGCTTGGTATGAGGCTCCTTGAGAGCCTCAGGTCTTTGCACATCGAGGTCAACTGAGCCTCGGAGCTCAAGCAACTGTCGGAGGTGGCTGCCACATGGCCGAGTCCATGGATCACACCAGGAAGACAACATCCATTATGTCCCTTCAATTCTACCTCCTCCTGTCACGAGGAGGGGAAGAGGAGCTAAGTAGAGCTCCGCTAAATGGTGGATGAGGATAAAGTGAGGCAGAAGGCTTGGATTTATAGGGGATGGCTCCGATTCTTTCAGTGATGGAGGACGTGATATGTAACAGTGGCCTGGAGCAGAGGGGAGCGAAACTTAGTGGTGTTAATGGATGGCGAAGATCATGGGCCATAGGGCTACGTGTAGGAGGTGTTAAATCAGGGGAAGGGTGGTCGATTGACTCTCTAAAAATGGAAGGGTGTAGGGGCTCGGTGAGGTGAAACAGCTGGCTGGAGGAAGGAGATGAGCAGTGACAGTTGGATCTCATGATCCAATGGACAAGATGGAGGTGCAAGCCGAGGGCTTGGATCAGATCAGGGGATCTGATCCAATGGTGGGAAGCGAGGCGTTGGAATGTGGTTGAGATGAAGGTGGGGGCTACATCTTACGATGGGGGTGAAACATGTGACGTGGATGAAGCATAGTCGTGGAATGTTGGGAGATCTAATGAGTGAGATGAGAGCGTAGAGTGCGGCTTAGATCTCATCTGGAAGGGAGATCCAAAGGTGGAGGATTGAGCGGAATCAATGGGTGAGATGCAGGTGGTCAAAGGAAGATGGGCGGCCAAAGGAGAGGTCGGGTGGCGGCCAAGGACCTGGGCTGCGTGGCGGCTCTAGGGAGTACCATGTGGCCCAATGAAAATTAAGGAAAAAGAAGAAAATAAAGAAAAATTCAAAAAGAAATAGAAGGAGGCTAAACTAACAAAACGTCAAACCTGAAAGTTGCAGATCTCGATCAGATCTACAAGTTTCATGTTGACTAAAAAGTCAAAAGAGATCAAATACATAAAGAAATATTTTTGGTAAGTATTTTTAATAGATAAATATACTGCTTTTAGTAGATTTATTATTTTTTGTAATTTTAACTTCTTTTAAAGCTAAAAATAAATATATACAATATTTATCTATTTTTTGAGATATTTAATAAAAGAGAAAATAAAGAAAATGTTAGTGATTGATACACAATAATTAGGATTAGCCATTAGGATTAATTATAGGAAGAAGGATTATTGATAAAGATACGGAATTAATAAAGATTTGCAATGAAGTTGTTGTTTTTCAAGGATAATAAGGGAGTATGGAAATGACAAATGAGAGATTCACCAGCCTTCACTAAAATGATCATATTTCACTCATTCAGTATCTGATTTGTAAAATTTCAGATACATTGAATTCCTAACGGCAATACACATCCAAAAGCTATCATATGATCCAATCAGATTGGAATTAGATTTATGGTGAATTTTCTAGTAGGTTGAACTTATTTAGTCATCACCAACTTAACCTTGTTTCATGACTAAAATCCGGAGTTTCATATTTGCCCAATCATTGATATGTTGTAGATGTATTCTAGGCCCGAAGTGTTTCCAATTGAAAAATATATTGAGTTGTGGAATGTAGAATTTCTATAAGTTTTTGAGGAATTAATTTATTATGGTATATTTTGCATCATTTTGAAAAGGGTAAAATGGGGTTGCCCTAGAGGGAGCTAACTTGGCTCCCCCTGCCCTATTTTTCCCATTTATTTTTTTTGAAAAATACTTTGATGGATTTCATAACTACATCCTATATTGTGTCATTCAATTTTCGTGCAAAATAAAGATTGGCCTCCATCCAGACAAGGTCGATTTCAACAATTCTGCGACCATTAAAAAATGATTGTCTAGGTAGGAGTCGTAGGGTCTCTATTTTGCACGAAACTTAAATGACATGATATAGAGATAAAATCATGAAAATCCCTGGATTTATTTTTTAACAAAATAGAAAAATTGAGAAAATGAGGCGGGGGAGCCAAGATAGCTCCCCCAGGGGAGGCCCCATTTTTCCCTTTTGAAAATCATAGAATATGTACCTCTAGCCCTTTAATTACTCTACATTAGACCTGACCAAAATGCAGGTCGGGCCGGCCCATGGGCCAGGCTGAACGGGCTAAGGTTAAAAAACCCTTGTCCAAAGCCCGCCCATAGATCGGCCCATGGCCCATTTCGTTCTTTTTCAATTGATTTTTTAATGGTATTTAATATGTATAACTGATTTTATTAATACCAACTATATTATATGTAACTAATATACGTAGTTTACATGTTACTTGACATGTAAACTATTGAATTTTATTTAAAACTAGTGTCATAAATGAAAAACTTAAAACGTTTCATATTAATACATGTATAATTTGGCATATATTTATATATTTTTTATTTTTTGCGGATCAGGTCGGGCCGGCCCATGCTTAAATCTCCAAGCCCAAGCCCGACCCATGAAGGGGTGGGCGGGTGAGCCCCCGACCCGTTGGCCAGGTCTACTCTACATCAAGGACCTTTGTTAGACTTTTATGTCACCATTTAATTAGAAAAAAGTCTAAAAAAATCTCAACCTTATATATATATATATATATATTATTTTTTATTTATTTTTTTTACCTTGAAAAGATCAGGGTTCACATCCTCCCATGAGGATGGTTGTGTCATGTAGCCTACAATTATCGTAAAAAATAGTTAGATCTTTCAACATAGATTTGATAAGAATCCATATAGCTGACCCTACTTAAAGTGGAAGAAGGCTTTCCAGTTTTCATCTCGATCATATGTAAAGTGGAAGAAGGCTTTGCCATTTTGTATCTTACCTCGGAAGAATACAAAAAAATAAGATTGAATCCCCTTACCTAGGTACACCATCATATCCAAATATCTCGAAATGTTATTTTATATACCTTAAAAAATTATAAAAAAAATCAAAGACTTACCGAAAATCACTTAAACTTTACAAAAATCAAAACACAAAAATAAAATATGTTCAAAACTCTATTCTAAACCTATTTTGAGGAAAAAATATCAATGATTTTTATCCCTAATTTTAAACTGAAATCTTCGTTTCAAAGTTGAGCTCATTTAACTTGTTATTCATTTTCAAAATTTTATTTTATCTGATTTTATTTTTTATTTTTATTTGCTTAAAATATACTCAAGTATTTTCCGAATATGAAATCACACAACATTTTAATTACATTTTTTCATATTTTATCTATTTTATTTAATTTGAAGACTCCCTTTCCCTTTTTTATATATTAGTATTATAAGCCCACTTTCTCTTTCTTTTCCATTTTTTATTTATTTTATAAATTAAAAAAATTATAAAAGTAAAATCAATTTTAAATATAAAAAATAAAAATTAAATAAAATAAAAATATCAAACATACATAAACAATCATGGCATTTGAACATAGGACCGAGTGTGTATTTCCCCGACTTGGTGAACAAGCTTTGTCATCTTGTATTCAACACAAGGTACACTTAGTTGGTTAAGCTGCAATCTTTTCATAAATTTTGATGGATACAAACTCCTCCATATTGGTAATACAGTCGACCATTTTTAGCAATCGGTCAGGAGTGAGTATTAGTTTGTTAGACGGAAAATTTTCCTACTTAAAGTTACTTATTATTTTTTAATGTCTAATATTTGGTCAATTTTGAGGAAGAATAATCTCGGCAGGCAAAATTGGTGATTATTGTGGATCTGTAATGTCCTTCATTGATTAGGTCGATGTGTAAAGGTAAATGATGCTCATAACAAACACAATATGATGGACTAAATCCTAATCTAGGTATGTTGGTGGATCACATCAATATATTATTTGTCTTCACATTAACTTTAATGAATGATCATAGGCATATTAATTAGGTTAATGACTATCTTTTCACTTTTACTCAAAGAATTTTTCTTATTATTGGAATAACTCCTTTAAGGTTGAGTAGCGGCATGAAGTTTAAACTTGATCGATAATTTCTTCGTTGCGATGAGTGTGATGGCTCTACCACATATGATTCTACTGTTGATGTTTAATTCTAATCTGTTAGTTAATATAGAAGGATTTTTACCTCACGAACCTTATAAACATAGTCAATTACCTCTGGATTTTGAAACAGTGTATTTTCCTCCTTGACTCTGTAAACTTGATATGTCTTACTTACAGACCCTATCGTCAACTTTAACTTTATTGGAGTCAATTATTTGTGTTAAACTTGAGTTAATCTAACCAAAGAAAATCGGACGGTGGATCTTCAATCTCCCTCTCTCCTTCCTTCTCCTCCCTCTTCTTCATCCTCTTCTTCTACCAAGGCCGACCACAACCTTTGTTCCTTTGAACCTTCAGGCAGCACGAGTGAGGAGGGTGGGAGGTCAAGTCGTGCGGGAAGAGGATGAGGTCGCCCTCAAGGCAGACCTAGAGGAGGAGGGGGAGTTCAGTAGGCGGAGGTCGGGGAGGAGAAGTCGTACTCACGACAGACTTGGAGGGGGAGGATAGGACGTCAGGAGGTGCAAGAGGAGGAGGGGGTCGCCCTCACGATGGACCTAGAGGAGGAGGGGGACTCGTGAAGGCGAAGGTTGGGGAGGAGAAGTGCATACTCGTGGCGGACTTGGAGGGAGAGGGAGAGACTGATACCGATCGATGTAGGCGTTGCCAAATCCTAATGGTGGATATCAGAAGCGGAAGCGTCGGAAGCTCGATCCCCCTTCGTCTCGATGGAGGACGGATGCAGAGTAATGGATCTACTCCTCCAGGCTCCTCGAGGCTCTCAGTTGAGTCCACCACCCTTCCTCGTCCACCCCACCACACGGACGCAGCGTGTCACGACCCTGATTTTGGGTTGTCAGATCCTCCCATATCCGGATCTGGTTACTAAACAATAATGTATTCAGCAATCACAACTAACATTCAGAAATAGATTGCAACTAAAAGTACTCAGAAGAAAGTATTTCAACACTTTTCCATTCACAAAATAAAGTTCACATGATACATCGTCCCCACTATAATCATCTACATGTACATCAGCTCGAAAGGAAATACACAAAAAGATTACTAATTACCTTATAGAGTAAAGCTACTGTGGCTGGATGGATGGCTACTATGTTACTTGGCTGGATTATTAAAGTCATTGTGATGACTCACCGATACCTGTTAGGTTTTCCATAAATTATAGGATAACAATTAGCGAATATTAAGTAATGAAGAAGGGAAAAGCAAACAAATGTTGTAATTTTTCAAAACTTGTTATCACAAAAATTTTCATCCCCTCTTATTAATTTAAGTCCTACTCTTTTCTACTCTATGTCAAGGATTAGTCCAGGGAATTACTTCACCATTATATGGACTCTGAAGCTGTGGACACTTCACGATTGGAGATTGCGTTGATCTTGTAAGCTTATGCTGTCGCACGTCACCTCAAGTTGATAATGCCGAAGAAATCAAGTTCTATTTTCTAATTATTAAAATACGAATTAATACGTACTTTGAGAATAATACCATATATATTTAAGTAAAACAATCAAGTTTGATTGATTGAATTGGATTGATAATTAATTTAATATGATTGAATTAATTATGTCCAATTAAAATACTCTATTATGAATAGAGTTGATAATTCCCTTGGAAGAATTAATTACATGAATTTGATTCATAAAAATTAATTAAAAAAATTTGAATATGAAATGGAGGATCACACAAGTGACATCCATGGTCTCCCGTCAAGGCGAAGGGTTTTGTCGCCAGATATTATATGTAGGAGACGCCTGTCAGTGACAGCTCCTGCATATGATCCATTTGGATCGGGCTCGTCGCTTCTCGAAATAGTAAGGGCGTATGCGTAGTGACCACAATATCAGGTCCTCATATTATTGGGGCGATATTGGATTACGCATAGCGAGTTGTATTCCTGTTGACGGTTGGTTCAATTAATGACGGGTCAACATCACCTTAGGGGTGGTGGGCTCGGGTATTAAAGACCGAATTGGGAAATGCAAGTTGTACTTGCAAGGCGGAATGTGTTCCCACTTCTCTTTATTGGAGTCATATGTTCTCATATTATTGGGATATGATAAAGATAAAGAGGAGATCCCAGTTCTTACTTGAGATATAGCTGTAAATATATCTCTTACTTTGAAAGTGACTAAGGGAATAAACTTTCATAGTTGACATAGTAAGACTAATTTGATTTAAAATGCCTTGATCAAATAAAATTAAACTGAATATATGATTATATGTTCTAATATAGTGCATTCTTAATTTCAGAAAACGAAGTCCATGAACCCACTAAGCGGGCTTCTGGAGGTCAACCAGTTGACCGGACCGAATTATTCGGATTGGATCCGTAATTTGGAGCTTGTACTCTCGGCTGAGCGTATAAGTTATGTGCTCTCAGAAGATAAGCATGAAAACCCTAAATCTAAGGAAGAGAAAGCATACAATGACAAGTATGATGAAGATCATGTATTGGCTAGATGCTACATCTTGGGTTCTCTCTCCAATGCTCTTCAGAAACAACATGTGGAGATGAGTACTTGCCAGGAGATTACGCAAAGATATGTTTGGTGACATTAATCGCACCCAGCGGTACAACGTTATGAAAGAACTCGTTCGCTGTAAAATGCAGGAAGGGACTTCGGTCCGTGAACATGTACTCAAAATATTTGGGTACTTATCGGAGCTGGAGACTATGGGAGCAACGATGGATGCAGACATGCAATCTGATTTCATTCTGCTATCATTGTCCAAATCTTTCTATAACTTTGTGGTGTCATTCCACATGAACAAGTTGGAGTTGACAAATGCTGGGTTTCTTGCTGCATTAAAGTCTGTAGAAGACGTGATGAAGAAAGATGGTCCCGGTGGCAGTGCAATGGTTGCACAAGTCAGAGGGAAGCACAGTCGGAAGCATGGTTCTCAAAAGGGCCCGGCCTAGAAGAGAAAGAAGAAGGGACAAAGTGTTGGCTCATCTTCTAATGCATCCACTCTAATGGCGTTCGAAGAAAATCGACGTCTGTCACCACTGCAAAAAGCCGGAGCATTGGAGGCGTAATTGTCCGGATTACCTGAAGTCGGTCGACAAAGGTAAAGCCCCAGCAGGTATGAAACCTACTTTTATCATTGAAACCAATTTTCTCGTTGGACGAGAAGGAAGATGGGTTGTTGATTCTGGTGCTTCTGTTCATGTATGCAATTTGTTGCATTTGTTTCAGGAAACTAGAAAACTTGAAGAAGGGGAGATAGTCATCCAGATGGGATATGATGCAAGGGTTGCAGCAGTCGCCGTCGGGACTTGTCGGCTATCATTATCTAGTGGTAGAGTACTTGAAGAGTGTCTTTATGTACCTGAAGTCAGGAGGAAATTGATATCTGTATCTAAGCTAGTTGGAAGTGGATATTCATTCCTATTATGTAATAAGTTAGTCATAAATCATTATGATAACTATATTGCAGATGGTATTTTGACTTCTGGAGGACTCTATGAATTGTGCATTAATGAGCATGTCATGAATGTTACAACCACTAATAAAAACCCTAAAAGATCCCGAAATAATAAAAATCATTCAAACATGATTTGGCATCAAAGGCTTGGTCATTTATCTGTTGATAGGATCAATAGATTGATAAAGGATGGACCTTGGATTTTCTACAGGTTTAGTCTTTACCTACCTGTGAACATTGTATTCGAGGTAAAATGACTAGGATGCCTTTCCGTAATAAGGTTACTAGATGCGAAGGTATTATTGACTTAATACGTACCGATGTATGTGGTCCCTTCAGTACCGTGACTCGAAATGGATATCGATATTATTTGACGTTTATTGATGACCATTCGCGATTCGGGTTTATCTTCATATTACGTCATAAATCTGAAATCTTTGAAAAGTTCAAAGAATTCAAGGCTTTGGTTGAGAACCAAACCGATAGGAAGATTAAACGGATTCGATCTGATCGAGGTGGCGAGTACCTCTCAGATGAATTCAAGGAACCTTAAAGAGAATGGAATGGTCTCCAATCTCACTACTTTTGAAACTCCCCAACTTAATGGTGTTGCCGAAAGACGCAACAGGACCATCATGGATATGGTCCGTTCAATGATGAGTAAAGCACATTTACCACTTAGTTTCTGGGGATATGCAATAGTGACTGCAATATATATCCTGAATAAGATTTCCAGCAAATCTGTACCTAAGACTCCTCATGAGCTCTGGTATGGAACCAAACCTAGTGTTAATCATTTGAGGGTTTGGGGATGCTTGGTTCATGCGAAGAACGTGGATGCAAGTAAGCTGGAATCTCGCACTCGTGAGTGTTACTTCATTAGGTATATTAGATATGGTATTGGATACCAACTCTATGACCCTGAGACCCAAAAGGTTTTTGTCTCTACAGATGTGAAATTTCTTGAGGATGATCTCCTTAAAGGTCAAGACAAAAGTGAAGTGAGGAACTCATAGAATCCCCTAAGGATTCTGAGCTTCCTAGACCAGAAACTGAAGAAGTAAATAAAGATGAAACACCCATACATATTCGAAGGAGTTCAAGGGTGGTTGCACTACCTGAAAGGTATGGATTCCATGTGTCAAATGAGACTGACAATGATCCTACTTCATTTGATGAAGCACTCGCGGATCATGACATGAATAGATGGATGCTAGCAATGAAGTCAGAAATTGACTCCATGCATAAGAGTGGTGTATGGACCCTAGAGGATCCACCTAAAGGGGTAAAACCCATTGGGTGTAAATGGATCTTCAAGAGAAAAGGGAGACATGATGGGAAAGTAGAGACTTTCAAGGCATGGCTCGTAGCCAAGGGTTACACACAGAGAGAAGGCATCGACTACGATGAGACTTTCTCTCCTGTGGCTATGCTTAAATCCATCAGGACATTGCTGGCTATAGCGGCATATCCTGACTACGACATTTGGCAGATGGATGTCAAGACGGCTTTCCTCAATGGATACCTCGAGGAGGATATCTACATGGAGCAGCTCCAGGGCTTCATGACTGAGGATGGCAAAGTATGCAAGCTAAAGAAATCCATCTATGGGCTCAAGCAAGCTTCTCGTAGCTGGAACATCAGATTTGATGAAACCATAAAGAGTTATGATTTTGTGCAGAATCCTGATGAACCTTGTGTATACAAGAAGCTTAGTGGGAGCGCCATTGTGTTCATCGTGCTTTATGTAGATGGCATCCTTATCATTGGGAATAATACAGGGATGATGACCAGTGTGAAAATTTGTCTATCACATACCTTTGAGATGAAAGATCTTGGAGAAGCCTCTTACATCTTGGGCCTGAAGTTGTTCAGAAACCGAGAAAAGAGGATATTGGGATTGTCACAACATGGATACATTAAGAAGATTCTTGAACGATTCCGTATGGATAGTTCCAAGAAAGGATTCCTACCCTTAAAGACATGGTATCCACCTGTCTAAAGGAATGGCTCCTCAAACTGTTGAGGAAAAGAAAGCCATGGCCGGATGCCCTTATGCATCGGCTGCAGGAAGCTTAATGTATGCCATGATGTGTACTCAGCCAGATATCTGCCCTGCAGTGGGAGTGGTAAGTCATTACCAATCCTGCTATGGAGAACAACACTGGGATGCAGTAAAGAACATATTTAAATATCTAAGACGGACGCAAGATTACATCTTGGTCTATGGAGATGGTGATCTCCAAGTCTTAGGATATACCGATTCTGACTTCCAATCGGATATTGATGATCGAAAGTCGACATCAGAGTTTGTATTCCTGTTGAATGGTGGTGTTTCAACAACAGAAGCCGAATACATTGCCGCATCAGATGCTGCAAAGGAGGCGATGTGGTTGCGCAAGTTCGTGCTGGAGCTTGGCGTAGTTTCCTCTGATACTCCTATCCCGCTGCTCTGTGATAACACGAGATCCATTGCCCAAGCGAAGGAACCCATATGGCATCAGAAGAGCAAGCACATAGAAAGGAAATACCACATCATTCGGGAGATTCAAAAGCGTGGTGACATTATCATCACCAAGGTGGCCTCTGCCGACAACGTTGTTGATCCTCTTACCAAACCTCTAACACAGAAGGTTTTCGACCAGCATGTAATGAGTATGGGTTTAAGGATTGTTCTTGAATGGTTTTAAGGGCTAGTGGGAGATTGTTAGCAATGTGAGCCCGAGGCAAACCATTCCTACAATAAATGTTATTGTAATAAATAATGTATCAATAAAAGTTATTGATTATGTTTCACTCCCTTTCTGAAATTGATTGAATGAATGCACTATAAGGTCCCTCTGTACAATATGGGTTTTGTACCATGGCCAACTTGATAATCATATAGTTGTTGATTCATTGATTGAATCATAGAGGTTGATGCTTGGATGAATATCTAAGGAGTTAGATAGAAGACTCATCAAGCATCATCAATGATTGACAAGTAGTGATCTCCAGCCTGAGAAGGAGATGGCAATCCTATCTCAATAGGCTGATATCTGATCGATCTCTTGATGCAGGTCCTCTGCATGGGAATAGTGATTCGGAGGTATCAGATTAGTTGGGTCAATGGGTTGACTTAACGAGATCGAGATAACCAAAGACCTATGTTGAATACTGTCACAACATAGGCACACATCCTCTGACCAAAGACAGATGTGTTGTTATATGTCTGAGTATGTACATTTGGCAGACCAATAAGTTGATGACCTAACCAAGGTCTATACATCGGCGAGCTGGTGTGCATGTAAGGGCATATGAGTAATACGATCTCTCAAAGGGATCATACAGGTTCACTTGTGAACCGGGAGACATAAGCTCACTCATGAGGTATTGGGACTGATCAAATTCCATGCATGGTCGTCATGCTTTAGAAGCATGACATGAATTTGAAGGTAAGATATATGCTTTGTGAAAGCATGTGATCTGTACCAAATCCCAAGAGCCAAGATTGAGAAACTTAGTGATCAAACCCTGAAGATGATAGTGTAAAAGTGATCTATATCTTCAGGATGATCATGAGTCTTCCAGTATGCAGGATGTACAGGTATTGGGAATACCTGAGGGTGATTTGATCATAAACGATTATTTAACCATGACGCTTCCATTTCGACGGAGTGATGAAACATGTCTGAATTTTAGTGACTCCTCTCATTAGAGAAGTGACCTAATCTTAGTCCATGTACTGGACAATGATCTGAATAAAATTCAGATACAATGAGAAGATTAGGTTTACGACCTTGATTTAATCAAGCATCTATGAGAGGTCCATGGGATCTGGATTTGAGATGTGATCTCAATATCCAAGTCACTATATGTGGAACAATACAATCGACATGTCCTTATCTCCAAGTATCTGAGGAGAAATAGCATTATTCTTGAATAGTTCAAGAATAATATCATAAGATCTAAGCATTGAGAAATTGATAATTAAATGTGATTTAATTATCACGATGTATGAGGAATTATCCAATATAATTAAATGTGATTTAATTATCATGGATAAGAATAATGTGGATAGAAATATCTTATTATTCATAATATTATAAATGTGATTTATAATGTATTAGAGAGAGCTAATTATAATTTATATTTGTTAATTAATTATTAATGTGTATTGGATACACATTGTCTAATTAATTGAAAATGTAAATTATATTTTATTTTGGGTTGTGAATGTGATTCACAGTTT
Organism: Ottelia alismoides; assembly: GCA_037367405.1. Taxonomy (NCBI): domain Eukaryota; kingdom Viridiplantae; phylum Streptophyta; class Magnoliopsida; order Alismatales; family Hydrocharitaceae; genus Ottelia; species Ottelia alismoides. The sequence continues at coordinate 61,327 of JAZKJV010010053.1, read as the reverse complement.
TCCAATGTCAAGATTGCAATATTCCCAAATTAATTGTGATTATTTTGGTGAATAAATCCCAACAAAAGTTGTTGGAAATAAATAATGGAGAAATTCAAGGAGACATGCAATCTCATGGAAATCCATTAGATTGCCCCACTTGGAAGGTGGTTGGCGGCACCCAATTCCTATATGGAATGGGTGGCCGTCCCCCTTGAATGTACATGGAGATGAAATCTCCATGTATATTCTCTCCTTATTTGTTGGTGTAATTTAGGATTGATTTATATTTGATTTTTTCAAATATATTTTAATCTAAATTAAGTCACAAGTTGTTGGCTTTTACCAACAACAATCTTGACCATTGGATTGACATAAATCAATCTCATCCATTGATTTTATATGTCCCATGGATTGAGATCCATGGATCCCAAACCCCTATAAATAGAGAGGCATACCTTGCTCTCTTGTACATGCTATTGGTAGCACATCTCTCTCTCTCTCTTTTATCCTCACATGCCAACCCTCTCCCTCTCTCTTGGTGGCCGACCACCAAACCCTAGGAGAGAAATTCGTCGACGCCTACGCCATCGCGCCGCCACTTCAACGATCTACAGTTCTCCATCTTCTTGGAGTGCTACGCTCACGAAGGAGACGTTCGATCTCATACGACGAGATCAGGAATTCACCGTGCTTGGATCTACTCGTTGGATTGCGAGGACAACGTGACTCATCCCCACGCTCGCAAGTCGCTTCTCCGACGATCGGACTTGAGACAGGAGGTCTCTTTTCGTAGAGACTCGATCAACCACGCTTCAAGAGGTATTGCATTATACTTGTTGTGTTTATAGATGAAACGATCCGAGAATCGTTGTTGGATCATGTGGTTTCATCGCATGAAATTTTTAAATTTCATTGCATTGAACAACTAGTACGACTAGTCGTTCTCCGTTGTATCTGATAATGCGCTCACGCTTCCGTAATGCGCTTGAGGATTTTTCCATATCCTTCAGCTTCCCCTTATATAGGGTAATATTTCTAGGAAAATTTCGGCAGAGTTTCCTCTTATATTGGGACATATTTTTATAAAAATTTCGACAGAGTTTCCCCTTATATCGGGACATATTTTAAAAGAAAACTGAAGAGTTTCCTCTATAAAATCATCAAAAGGAAACAACAAGGAAACTGAAAGAATATAACCAAGCTACAAGCGATGAAGAATCGGTAGACACCACGCGTCTTAGGTGAGTGAAGGTGTGACAAATCACAGGGTTCACTAACGTGCATAGCCGCCCACACCTAAGTAGTGTATTACACATATTTCTCCTCGAACCACAACAGAAAATGAATCGGAAACAGAGATGAATCGAAAACAAAGCCGGAAAAAGAACATGAATTGAAAACCTAGCTCACAAAGCAAACTAAGAGAGGATTGTACCGTCGTCCTCCTCGTTCTCCCGACAACGCTTCGCTGGCACTCCTTCCTAGCCTCCCACTCCTCCTCCCGACCTCTCGACCCTAACCCTTGGGGTGGTGGTGGTAATGGAAATTATAGAGAATGAATGGGTTAGGGGGGCTATTTATAGGCTCCAGAAAACCGCTAACTATGGTTAGAAACCATGGTTTATACCTTAACTGCGGCTAGCGGCCCATGGTTTCAGTCCATGGTTGTATCCAAAACCTATCCGAAACTTAGGCTTAAGTTAGAAATTTCCATAATGTTCTGGATTCGCTAATGATACTTAATTAGCGCTAATCATGATTAACTTTCGTTAATCATGATTGAACTCCCGCTGATCGTAATTTAACTTCGTGACTTACGTTTAATTTCTGTTGATCTATGATTAGTATTTGCTAATGTTAATTAGCAGTCCTTGATCCACCATTAATTTCTTTAATCGTATTTAATTAGTCTTAGTGACGGTCATTAAGAGTTAATGATATCTTAAACCTCTTCTCTTTTTTTCGAAAATCATAACAAATCAAAATGAAGTCCGATTCACACGAAACAAGGTTTCCTCTTGACGAGCCGGATCTTATGATATATGATCCGAGACACCAAGTCCAAGGCTTTACAATTATAACAACCTTAAAGGAAGTCTCGTCCTCGAGACTAGAAATGCATGCATAACAACCTTAAAAAGGATTGAAACTATAATAACCTTAAAGAGAATGAATGCTATTTCATTTATAAAGAAGATATACAACACATAGTGTTCTTACTCAAACAAATAGGGGTATTTCTCTCTCATCTCCACCTCAGGTTCCCATGTGGCTTCTTCAAACTCTTGGTTCTGCCACAATACTTTAACTAGATGCACCTCTTTATTCCTCAACTTCTTGATATCTCTATCTAGTATTTCCATAGGTATTTCTTGGTATAACAAGTCTGGCTCAACATGCAGATCATTATAGTTTATCGTATGCTTAGTATCCTTAATATACTTTCTCAGATTTGATACATGAAAAACATCATTATTGCCGAAAGATGAGGAGGAAGCGCAAGTTTATATGCAACTTTTCCAATCCGCTGAATAATTTCAAAGGGACCCACGAACCTGGGTGCCAACTTCCCACGCAAGCCAAACCTTTGAACTCCCTTCATAGGCGATACTTTGAGAAATACAAAGTCGCCTACCTCAAACTCAAGGTCTCTTTGCCTGGTATCACTATAGCTTTTCTGGCGACTCTGGGCAGTTATTAGTCTTTTTCGAGCAAGCTCTACAACTTCACATGTCTCTTGGAGTCTATCTGAGTCATAAATGTTCTTTATCCCGGCCTCTTGCCAACATAGAAGAGTAGTACACCTACGTCCATATAGTGCTTCAAATGGTGTCATGCCAATACTTGCGTGGTAACTATTATTATAGGTGAATTCTTACAAGAGGTAAATGTTTAATCCATGATCCCTTACATTCTAAGTCACACGCTCGTAGCACATCCTCTAGTGTTTTGAATCGTACATTCTGACTGACCATATGTTTGTGGATGATATGATGTTATCAAGCATAGCTGTGTGTCTAGGACTTTCATGAAGTTCTCCAATAGTGTGAGGTAAAATGTGAATCTCGATCGGAAACTACTTCATATGGAATACCATGGAGGCGGATCACATGTGTAATATATAACTCAGTAAGCTGATCTGGAGTGGAAGATAAGCTTATTGGAATAAAGTGTACTACCTTGATCAGACGATCTATTATAACCCAGATACTATCTTTACCACCAGTCGTTTAGGTAAGCCAGTAACGAAGTCCATGGAAATGCTTTCCCATTTTCATTTAGGTATAGGTAGGGGTTGTAACAATCCTGATGACTTTTGATGTGAAGCTTTTACCTGTTGGCAAGTGAAACATGAATTTACAAACTCGGCAACATCTTTCTTCATTTCTGACCATCAAAAGTATGAATGAAGATTCCTATACATCTTCATAATTCCTGTATGAATAGATAATCTAGAGCAATACGCTTCACATAAGATGTCTTTCCTTAGTTCAGGTATGTTTGGTACACAAACTCTGTGATGGTTATATAGTAACCCATCTTGTATATGGAATCTCTCTATCTCATTCTTATCAAGTTATTATCTCAAGTCTTTAAGGATTGGATCATCCTCCTCTCCTTTCTTTATTCTATCCCGGATCTATGGTTTGTATCGGTGAGGAATATTTATAGTATCGTCACTACTATCAAATGGTTTCCATTCACTTAACGTTGATAGTAAACCCCAGAAGTGGATAGCACTTACCAACCCAGGTGAATAAGTTCTTCTGCTAAGGACATCTGCTACGACGTTCCCCTTACCAGGGTGGTAGGAGATAGTGCAATCATAGTCCTTCAACAACTCTAGCTACCGTCTCTGTCTCATATTGAGCTCCTTCTGATCAAACAGATATTTCAAGCTTTTATGATCACTGAATATTTCAAAAGTAATACAACAGAGGTAGTGTCTCCATATCTTTAAAGCAAAAACTACGGTAGCTAATTGAAGGCCATGTGTCGGGTAGTTCTTCTCATGTGTCCTTGATGAAACCCAGTTTCATTGTCATAATTCACAGATATTAACCTCCTAACTTAGACTAAGTGTCAATAAAAACCAGATAAATCCTTGTATATGTCTGAGCCTTAGAATAAATTAAAAATACAAAAAAATAACGAAACTAAAATTCGTAGTGTTTTTATACCCTTAAAAACGCTCACAAAAATATTTCTCATTTCATTTGACATCGTTTCCGTTTTTGGTCAACATGAAACTTCTAGATCTCATCGAGATCTACAACTTTCATGTTTTGAGTTTTTTTCCAAATTTGGTCATTTTCTCCCTCCTTTTTCACATTCTTTCTCTGAATAACCTGATTGGGTCACGTGGTGCTTTCTGGTTGCGCCATATGGCCAGCTCACTGTGCACCACCCGCCCTCCATTTCTCACCGTTAGATCGACCTCTTCCTCTCCAGATCTGTGTCGTCCATTCCTGCTTTGATTTCAGCTCTTCGATCATTTTCCCTGATCAAATCACAGCCGGTCACCACCGCCTAATCTTCCTATCGCTACGTGGCTTGACCATAACCACCCGATCGTGTCTTGGAGCCTTCATAACCACCACACGCTACCGCTCCATCCGCAACCATTCGATCAAGTTCCAAATCGCATCACCACCGTCCGTTATCGCCCTTCTCTCTTCACACCACGTGGCGCTCCTTGCCCCCTTAGATCCGCCATCCATTGATCTAATCTGTACCTGCTCTCGAGCGCCCATCTCTTGGGCATTGGATCGTGAGATCCAATGACCAAGACCTCATCTTCCTCCTCCATCCCTTCTCTTTCCCACGTCTCCCATCGTGGGAATACATCGCGCCCTTTCACTTCTCGATGCCCTCTTAGCCATCATCTCCACCCCCCGATGACCCCATGATGAAGCTTGTTCTTCCTTCTTCTTCGTGGGCATCCACTCCCTCCATGATTCCCTCTCATCCGCTCCACACGTCCCTCTCAAGTCACGCTCGTACTCATCGAAACTACAACCTCCACCCGTTAAATACACCATCGCCGCCACCAAATAAGATGGTCCACCTTTACATGGGCCTCCGCCCAGCCCCTCTCCTCCTCCCCGTTATAGGGGAGGACCGATTGAGGTGCGAAGATGACGGCGGCCCCCGGTGTCGACCCCTGGCCATTGAAGGCCAGGTCTGCGGAGATTCGCCTCCGCCTAGCTATCCCCTGTGGCTGTGGGTATCCAACGACGATCCAAGGTCAACTCAAGACCTCAAGCCCAGGCTCCTCGATCCGCCAGCCCTGAGGTAAGCATCTCTGATCTGACTTTACATTCTTTAATTTATCTAATTTTATTAGGTTCCTCCTTGCATCATCCTCCTCCATCCACCATCGCTTTAGATTCCTCGCACATCCATGATTTACACGCACACCTCCGATCACTCTTCTCTCCTCTGCAACCTCAAACTACTTCGACCCACTCTTCTCCGAGCTCGTTGGAGAAGATGATCGGCCGCTGCCTTCTTCAGCCCTTCACGGCCGCCCATTTCACATGCACCTCTCTTGCACTACTCGTCTGCACGCTTCGGCTATTTGGAACTAACACGTGCAGGTGAATGCCCTCATTGGTCGGAGCCTCGTCGGAGCAGAACTTGCAAGTTCCGCCTCCAGCATTCAGAGATCGATGGCCTCTTTCATGAGCTCCGATGTCTTCCCTGAGCTTCAATGACAACTGCTACACTTCCAGAGACCTCGATAGAGCATATGTATAGGAGGAATTCGAAGGCGGAGCTAGAAGAGAGTCGCCGGAGCCCAGCCAAGCCCGTCGCAGGAGGCGACGGTGAGGAGGAACTCACATAGCAATTACTGTCTGATCTCTAAGATCGGACGGCCATTAGAGAGCCACGTCATCTCCCCGCCTTCGTTCAGGTACTGTCTGATCTTCATTGATCAGACGGTCTACACGCGGCCACGTGTCTACGCCGGGAGGCTGCACCAGACCTAAAGGCTCGGAGCACCCGAGCCACCCCCGAGCCATAGGAGAAGCTTCCGAGCCTTACTCCGAGCCAAAGACGACACCGAGCCTCCTCCGAGCCACGTCCAAGCCTCCAGCATCTACCGAACATCGGTCCACATGCCTTGTCATGTGCGGGCGGAGAAATTTGCAGAGAGGTCCTCACAACTTCTTCAAATTGCATACAAGTCCAGTTAGCACGTGCCCCACGCGCGCCTGGGGTAATTCACACCCGACCCCCTCCGAGTTTTAATAATTACAAATATACCCACGTGTGTGTGTGATTTATAGGGAAGTCCGTGTGGTTATTGTTATTTGCATTTCAGTCCTTCCAGGGACATGTTTGCTATTTTATTTTTATGTTTTCTTGCATTTATGCCCTTGATTTCTTTCTTGCATATCTTGAACATCCGAGCTCCGTTTGAGTTGATTTTGATCTTGTTTTGAAGCTATTTTAATTCTCTTTCTAATGGCATAGCTATTGTTTTGTTTTAACACTTTTGATTTTATTGATTAAATCTAATTACTTGGTGTCACTTATTCAATGACATGCCATTAAGTCGCTTGTCAATGAAAATGGCTTCATGAACTCTTTCTAAAATTGACTACTATTTATTGCTCATTGATTCTGTCTAATGAGGGCATCTTTGCACCTTTGTGAATTTGCATTTTGTTTCATGATAAAAATCAAATAAAAATGTCCACTACATTTTAGCATACTTTTGTGCATAATGACCTATGGATTTCTAATTCATCGTTTAATTTAAGTAAGAAGAGTCTAAATAATACTTAAGAGTCTCGTGTTCCTAAGTTCAACCTTGGGCTTTCCCAAGTTAAAAATAAATTTGACCGCTTCTTTGTTATTAATTGATACATTATTTAAGCGATCTTTGATAAATCCGATTTTACTTGACTACAACGAAATTTGTTAAGTCTACATAGTTAAAAGGGAAAATTTATGGCTCGTCAGTCTTGAGCTGTCGCGATGCATACGCAACTACCTTACCATGTTGCATAAGAACTGCCCCAAGTCCTTCTTTAGATGCATCAGTGTATACTGTAAACCCTTCACTCTCAAATGGTATAGTAAGGATAAGTGCAGATGTTAGGCATTCTTTCAGTATCTGAAAACTAGTTTCGCATGCATCTGATCATATGAATGGGACTTCCTTATGAGTCAACCTAGTCATTGACAATGCTATTCGTGAAAAGTTCTTCACAAATATTCTATAATACCCAGCTAAACCCAAAAAAGACAGTATTTCTATGACAGTCTTCGGGCGTTCCCAACCCATCACTGCACTAACCTTTGTAGGATCATTGATATACTTTCCTCTGAAATAACACGGCCTAAGAAGGATACTTCGGACAACCAGAAGTCACATTTGCTATATTTAGCATACAGTTTGTTCTTCCTTAGTATTTCAAGTGCTTGCCGGAGATGATGTTCATGCTGGTACTTATCCTTGGAGTAAATAAGCACATCATCAATAAAGACTACTGCAAAGTGATCTAGGAACTTCTTGAATACTCTATTCATGAGATCCGTGAAGGCCACTGGGGCATTTATCAGTCCAAAAGGCATAACTAAGAATTCATAATGTCCATATCTAGTTCGAAAGGCTGTCTTGGGGATATCTACATCTTTAATCTTCAACTGATGGTATCCAGATTTTAAGTCAATTTTGGAATAAACAATTGAACCCAACAACTGGTCAAAGAGATCATCTATTCTTAGCAGAGGATACTTGTTCTTTAATGTCTTCTTGTTTAACCATTTATAGTCAATGCACAACCGCATTGACCCATCCTTTTTCCTTACAAACAAAAAATGTGCACCCCTTGGTGAAGTACTAGGATAAATGAATCCTTTATCTAACAGTTCTTGTAACTGTACTTTTAGCTCTCGCAACTCAGCTGATGTCATCCTATATGGAGGGATAGAGATAGGCTAAGTATCAGGTGTGAGAGAGATTTCAAATTCAATCTCTCGCTCAGGTGGTAATCCAGGTAGTTCCTCTGGAAATTATCAGGAGACTCGCACACTATAGGTACATCTTGTATCATTCTGTTTGACCCTGATATAATGGTTACGTAAGCTAAATAGCCTTGGCACCCTTGCTCTAATAAATGTTGTGACTTCAAAGTATAGATGTATTCAATATTATCATCGGATGTCTTTCCAATGAACTGGAACTCTATTATGTTAGGAAGGTGAAAAGTTATTGTTTTCTAAAAACAGTGAAGGCATGCATGATGTCTTTCTAGTCAGTCCATCCCTAAGATGAGATCAAAATATTTCATTTTGATAAGTAGCAGATAAGTAGATGATTGATGTCCTACAATCTGTCCCACACAGTCGTCTAAGATCTCCTTGAATTATAATTGACCTCCTAGTTCCTTACTCAGATAATGGTTTTGTTCTTTTATCGGAATCTTATCCTTACAATAGGAATCAAATATTCTTCTTCTTTTCTCCTTTTCTTATGCCTACGAAGTTCCTCCTCCACTACTCCTCTAAATGGAGTAGGGTCAAACAAATTCTATGGACTGATGATATATAGACTCTTTCTTAGGAGGGTGAATAGAACACTCAACTCTAGTATCGATGGGTCTGGATGACTTTGATCTCTCGTTATGGAATTGAGTATTCCCTCTAATTCCTATTACCTTTGACCCGTCTCATGGGTTATCATTATCATAACCGCTAATTGCCTAGACACATCTTGGTATACCACGATCATGGGATTAATCAAGGCCAATGGTTAGTTCCTATGTGTTTTAGCATGATGTACATAAGGGACAACAAATTGTGAATGGTATTGCAGTCACTTATTAAGATCAAATGATCTTAAGACAACCTTAGTTTCTAAATACCACTCATAGTTATCAATTACTGAGTAAATTACTGGAGTAACCTGGCTCTGATATCAAACTGTCACGATCCTGATTCCGGGTCGTCGGATCCTCCCATATCCGGATCTGGTTACTCAGTAATGATTTATTCAGCAATCACAACTAACATTCAGAAATAGACTGCATCTAAAAGTACTCAGAAGAACGTATTTCAACACATTTCCATTCACAAAATAAAGTTCACATGTTACATTGTCTCCACTATAACCATTTACATGTACATCAGCTCAAAAGGAAATACATAAAAAGATTACTAACTACCTTACAGAGTAAAGCTAGTGTGGCTCGTTGAATGGCTACTATGTTAGCTGGATGGATTACTAAAGTCCTTGCAATGACTAACCGACACCTGTTGGGTTTTCCATAAATCATAGGATAACAATTAGCGAATGCTAAGTAACGAAGAAGAGAAAAGTAAACAAATGGTGTAATTTTTCAAAACTTGTTATCACAAAAATTTTCATCCCTTCTTATTAATTTAAGTCCTATTCTTTTCTACTCCACATCAGGGATTAGTCCAGGGAATTACTTCACCATTATATAGACTTCAAAGCTGTGGACACTTCACGATTGGAGATTGCGTTGATCTTGTAATCTTATGCTGACGCACGTCGCCTCAACCAATCCTCCAATACTACCCTAAAAATTTCCTTTTCTTTTATTAATCAGACTATCAAACCCTCAGCCTGGAAAACAAAAGAGCACATCGTCCTCGAGGATCCGGTTACTTAAAACCTCATACTAACCTTTAATCACATAATCTAGTGGCTTTAAATACATGTTATCATGATCCAGTCGCTATTGAACCACCCATGCCTCCACATGGCACGACCACATCTTCTGTCGTTCAACTTGAATATATTGGCTTCCAGTACCATGCGTTGCAAATCATTCACTCGGTGCGTACTTATCATAATAGGGCAACCGTGTACCACCTAGGTAGGGCAACGCCAATACGGGTTTCTTTCGACGAACCTACAGGTTGCATGCCCGACCTGTAATTCTACTCCCAGTCATTCTTAATGTAAGATACAATCCTTTTCAGGATCCAACTCAAAACACGTCAATTCCCATGATGTAATTCCTCTATTAAGTCTTAGATTTGCATAACCATAAATATTGAGTATAGATTTACATATATATTAATTCATATATTTATATACTCATATTTATGCTCATTTTAACTTCCAAACCCTAACTTTCTAAGACACTATATCCATTCGATGCTTAGACCTTATTTTAATTGAAATCACAAAGCAACTTTTCATATTTTCTCAAAAATAGCCAAATTAGAGTTCTTCGTAGCAAGAAGAATAAATACAAAAATCTCAACTGTCACATATGAAAACCCAATAGCAAAAGGAAGGATTTCGTTACCTAATCGAGCTCTCTCTTGTATGCAGTGTTTTATCGTGATTCTTTTTAAAAGAATGATTTATAGCTCCTGAAACAATCAAATTTTATTTGCGTATCAAAAATACTAAGAACGTGACAAGAATGCGAAGAACGAATGAAGAACACAAAGAATGTGAAGAACACACGAAGAACATGAAGAATGCGAAGAACATAAGAAAACGAAGAACGTGAATAACATATCTTCTCTTGAAATTTCAGCAGAGCCTTCCCTTATATGGGGTGATATTTCTAGAAAATTTCAGCAGATTTTCCTCTTATATTGGAACATATTTCTCTAAAAATTTCAGCAGAGATTCTCCTTATATCGGGACATATTTCTATTAAATTTTCAACAGAGTTTCCCCTTATATAGAGACATATTTTAAAAAAACGGAAAGAGTTTCCTCTATAAAATCATCGAAAGGAAACAATAAGGAAATTGAAAGAATATAACCAAATTACAAGCGATGGAGAATCGGTAGACACCGCGTGTCTTAGGTGGGTGAAGGTGTGACAAATCACAGGGTTCACTAACGTGTATAGCCGCCCGCACCTAAGTAGGATATTACACAGTTTTCTCCTCGAACCACAACAGAAAACAAATCTAAAACAAAGATGAATCGAAAACAAAGCTGGAAAAAGAACATGAATCGAAAACCTAGCTTACAAAGCAAACTAAAAGAGGATCGTACCGTCCTCCTCCTCGTTCTCTCGACAGCACTTCGCTAGAGCTCCTTCCTCACCTCCCACTCCTCCTCCCGACCTCTCGACCCTAACCCTTGAGATGGTGGTGGTGGTAGTAGAAATCGTAGAGAATGAATGGATGGTGGGCTATTTATAGGCTCCATAAAACCGCTAACCATGGTTAGAAAATCATTGTTTATACCTTAACCACGATTAGCAGCCCATGGTTTTGGCCAAAACGTATCCAAAACATAGGGATAAATTAGAACTTTCCAGAATGGTCTGGATTCTCTAATGATGCTTAATTAGTGCTAATCATAATTAACTTTCGCTAATCATGATTTAACTCCCGCTAATCGTAATTTAATTTTCATGGCTTACAGTTAACTTCTGCTGATCTATGATTATTGTTTGCTAATGTTGAGCAGTCCTTGATCCATCGTTAATTTCTTTAATCGTATTTAATTAGTCTTAATAGTGGTCACTAAGAGTTAATGATGTCTTAAACCTTCTTACTTCTCTTTCTTCCGAAAATCATAACAAATCGAAACGAAGTCCGATTCACACGAAATAAATTCCGTTGGTTTCCTCTTGACGAGCGGATCCGATGATATAGGATCCGAGAGACAACTAAGTTCAAGGCTTTACACATCGTGAGCGATGCTGCCAACCGTACATGTTCTCCTCACGTAGTCCTCCTCCACCCCTGGGGGACATCGCATGGCAAGGCCAACCACAGCCTCCGTTCCTTTCGACCTCCGGGCGACACGGGGGAGGAGGGCGGGAGGTCACGAGGGAGGGGGTCGGAGGAGTAGGGGTGGAGGTCGGGCGGCACGATGGAGGGGGTCGGAGATTACGTGACGTGGGGATGGGGTGGTGCTAGGGAAGGAGGGCATCTTTTGCAAATTTGGTAAAGAAATATGGCAATGTGTACCTATTTTAAATAGAATCCGGTTATGCTTAACAGTTAAATGGATGTGAGTTAACCACAGGATCTGTAGGGTAACGGTTAGCAAGTTTACGCGATCAAAGGAGGAAATACGTTCTTTCAAAGGTCGAGAAGGTAATTGGCAAAGTTTATAAGATTCGTGGGATAAAAATTCATTTTTGATTAATTTATCATATATTATACTTTGAAATGTTAACAATGCCGTGATTATAAAAAAGTTCACTTCTTTTTTACCATGCCAAAAAAAACAAAATTCAACTTGGTGACGAACACATTAAACCAATGGGAGGTTGAGAAGCATTATCTGGAAGAAGAGGTCAAGGCTAAGCTTGACAGTTGACAGTAATCAAATAATATGACTTATTTTGATGGAAGATGGTGTAATCGTAGTTTTATTTTTGAATCCGTAATTTATCTATTCAATGAAAATGACAAAGTCCACTTGTTATTAAATATATGTTTTGGTTGTATATTTCAATTAGTATATGATTGATGCTAGAAATTACACCTGTCAGACCAGGCCATTACCCTATAGATTCAATCAAATTAGAAAAAATCTTATTAATTAGACTAAGTAATTATCCCAGGATAATCATCCAGAAATAAATGATCACATCATGACATCATTCGTTATGTTATAATTTATGTATTTTACAACTTTTATCCTTTAAATCAAACAAAAAAGAAGGATAAATTCCAAAAAAATCTGCAGGGGTGTGGATGCAAAAGAGTCGAATATCTTTATCCATCTGTAAACGCGTGAAAAGGAAAGGTCTCGGCAACAGGCTACAGCTAAGACCAGCCGTGAGAACACCATACCGCGGAAGGCGGCCAACAGCTTCGGCATCAGCCTCGGACCCGAACCGGAAGCTTCCGAGGCTCTTCCTTCGGTTTATATAAACCAGAGGCCCCCTGTCCAAGCCAGAGCCCACCCACTTCAGACCCCGCGATCGAGTGAGCGACGATCCAACCTTTCCACCCTCAGATCGAAGATATTTTTCCTCGAGAAGAAGGTATAATCGAACTTCCTGAGATCCAAGACCCGCGAAATTGATTCAAAGATCGTAACTTTTTGAGGTCTGGTTTGGGATTTTGACGCGCGCTTCCCAAAATGGAATTTGATGCTTTAGATTGGTTAGGTTTGTATATCTGAGGATCATGTTCCTGGATTTAGGTTACGTGGAAGAGGTGTTGCTTTTGGGGGGTTAAGATCGGCTTTTTTTCAAAATATTGGCCACTGCTCGATCGTTTGGGTTTATTTTGGTCATATGATGGCTGGATCGTTGATCTCTCAGAACAGTCTAGGGTTTCGGAAGAAAGGCCTTGACTTTTTATAAACTGGATATGTAGATGTTGATTAGGGTTTTATAGAGTCAGATCGGGGACCGAGGCTTATCTGTACTTGTTCTCTATCATCTCTAAAGAACATGTCATGAGAGATCTGGACTTCAGATCTTTCGTTTTTTAAGCTTTGTGTTCTTTTGTTAAGATTTCTATCTGTCAAAATTAAGCGGGTGCGTCTTTAGGTAGTAATTGATAGGTCATCATCATATAGATGGTGGTGGTGTTTTATGTATTTGGATGATGGGATATTTTACCACAACATTTGGCCTTTATCCATTTCATCTAACTATGTTTTCAGTCCTCTTGTGTCTTGAATTCTAACATATATCAGGTGGTACCCGTCTGTTCTTAAATTTGGAGAAATTGGCTACTAAAATTTTGATCTTGTTCCGATAAATAATTTTAAATTCTTGAAAATTATATTAAAGAAATGTTTAGGTATGTATATGTCAAATTTTAGTGCATTCATAGATTGGTTAATGTTCAAAGTCTATGCACCTATGCTTGGATCCACCAGTCCCTGCATTATTTTTTTAAAATTTGTATCTTGCCAATTGGGTTATAAGACTATATTGTCTCGATGTTCTCATTTAATGAGGTTTAATTGGTTTACCTGAGTGTTAATGCTTTCGGTCCCATGCTTTGTGGGCTCTCTCTGGATGATGTCTGTTTTTGCCTGTGAATTATGTTTAGTAAAAATAGCTTTTTTGCCTGTGGCAGGTACTTGCTTGTCCACAACTCCCATGGCTGTTGCATCGGGCGTAACGAGATCGACTCTCAATCCAAACGCACCGCTCTTCATTCCTGCAGCTTTTCGGCAAGTGGAGGATTTCTCTCCCGAATGGTGGGATCTGGTGAAAACCTCGATTTGGTTCCGGGAATACTGGTTCCAACAGCATCAAGGGCAGCAGTCCTTCGATAGTGGGGATGATGAAGATGATGTTGTGAATATACTACCTGAATCCTTTGATTTTGGCGTCGAGGATCAGCTGGCTCATTTCGAGGAATTGGATGAATCTATCTTCCATGATGCATCATTACCGGTTGATGATTTGTCTCCACATGTGCAGAGGGATAGCTTCAAATCTGGTATTATATTTTGCTGCATCTATGAATGAGGAATGTTATTATCTTGTTGGTAATTTGTTGATGTGCTCATCTGATGTTTATGTTCTGTGCAGGAAGAGATGCAGATGGGTTGTTCAGGAATCTGAACCTGAAGTCTCCCAAGGCATATGGAGATAAAAGCCTGGAGTCCCCTAAGTACTGGGATAAGCCTGTTCAGGTCATCGGTCCAAAGCACAGTCCCCGCCGCGTCATCCAACAGCCACGCTGAAGCCGTCCACCACCGCCTTGGTACCCGTGTTCTAAAACCGATCTCTTTGCAAGACTGTAAAAAAACCTGATCCACCAAGTTGTAGTCTCTGTATAGAACTGCAATGCCGGTCGGGCAAGTAGCCTGTCTCCATGTTGCCATGTACTAAGAGAAACAGCTCTGTAACAAAAAAGAGTCCTTAGCTTTAACATTTGCATTTTAAGTTTGATCTAGAACCCTTATTTCTAATCATCTCTATTAAGAAAATGTACATTTTGCTTTTAACTGATGAAGGTCTGCATTACAAAGCGATGGTAATGACTACCTTGGTAACTTATGAAGGCTTGGATTTCAAAGCGATTAATTTGTTTTTATCTTAAATAAAATCGGATCCTAGTGCCATTAGATGCAACCATTTGAATCCTTGTTAGATTCCATACAAATCTGTTAAATAGCATAAATTTGTGCTTTCTGTGAATTGTAGCATTATTTCACATTTGTATTTACTTGAAGTTATTTATTACATTAGCATAGAGGACCATGTTATGGTTTGCTTCTTATTTGATCTAAAATATTGTCAGTAATTGATTTGTTTGTGTAAAGGATTTATGGGGCAAATTTTCACATTTGGTGTTTGGTTAGCGAATTTTGACTGTTATGAGTGGAATAAAGAGGAGTTGTTCCTTAATTATTTGTTTCAAATTTTTTTCGGTGTTACAGTTTATCATGAGATAAAATGCCATGTTCTTACAAACCATTGTATCGGTTAGCTTATTTCGTTGACCAAATGGGCTTCAGGTTCCAGGATAATTACGTAATAGGTCTTCAAATTTGAGGCACGTATCAAATAAGGTCCTAGAAAATGAATCATAGTAAGTTCACGTCAAATAAGGTTCCAAAAACAAAATGTATCATAATAAGTCACCAAATATGGGTTTGAGATGGGGCTGGTATCAAATAAGGTTCCGAATATAGAGTAGATTATATCAATGAGAAAGGAAATATTTGGGACCTTATTTGCTACCAACCTCTTATTTGAGGATCTTATTATGATAAATTTCCTTTTTGGGAATCTCATTTGATACATGTCATATTATACATGACCATATTTGAGGGCCTATTATGCAATTATCTCCATATTTTTTGAGCTATCCCTTGGGTACCAAATAAGCTATCCAATATTTTTTATTTTTTATGAAATTTTTAAACAACACTTGAGGAGATTAACTTGTACTAACAACAATAGTCGGTAAAGAAAGGTCAGAACTTGTATTGACAACTTGATCTACGATGATAGGGATGGAGTATGCAGAAAGAACAAGTTGTAAGAGAAGACGAGGTTAAGGCATAACTTCTCCATGTCTTTGGAGCCCATACGACTCGTCATGTTGAACCAAAGGGGGGACAAAGCTGAGCTACTAGGCCTAAGGTAGTCAACCTTGCCCCATTTCTCAAACCCAAGCAAGCAACATTTCCTTCTACCTCTCTTGTTTTCATTCCTCCTAAGTATTCGATAAGGTACCTACCAATCGCTACTTTGAATTCGTTAGTCGGAATAAGACTGAGCTAGGTGGGGGAAGAGGAAATTGTCATAGGATGAAAGTCTCAAGCAAAAATGTTAGTCCACAGACCTCATGGTCTTCTTTCCATCCATCACATGTTTGTGCACTTTGAAGTAGATCAAATACGTGAAAGGTGAAGTAGATCGAATATGTGAAAGGTGAATAGACCAAAGGGTGTATTTCTTGTAAGAGATGTCATAGCTCGAGGACCTTTCACTATACATGTGTTTCAAATTTTATGAAAAATAAACATTCCTAATTCGTCTATCTCGGGTCAATTTCAGCATTTCTAAGATCGTTAAAATTTGACAAGCTTGATAGATGGGATATGAGTCTCATATTGAGTTGAATTTTGAATGAGAACATGTTGACATTATGTGATCTGAATTCCCTCAAGTGTCACTTAAAAATAACAAAATAAAAAAAGGGCATTAGTAGCTAACTTGGCTATCACTAAGGGATAGCCCCATTATACCCATATAGTAACTAGTTTGAGTATATGACATGCACCCAGGGACGCAAACAAATGCATGCGGATGCATATATGAGTTATTGTGTCCTTATTTGTTTTTAAATATGAATACGGATACAATTGATGAATATTAAATTTTGTTATATATCCTTAAAAAATGGATATATATGTAAAATAGATACTAATGGAATACAAGTAATCTTAGAAATACCTCAGCACTCGTGGTTGAGACGAACGAACATACCTGCCTATTCTATGATACTAACTTCTATGTAGCCAACACAGACACTTATAACTAGTTGCTCGAAGCGCACGAAGGATCTAACTCTGGATTGAGAGGTAGGAAGAGGAAGTGGACTCCATTGTGAAATGAGTCTCATTGTTTCGGGGAGGAAGAAGAAAGAGCTAGAACAAGATCAAAGGATGTGGCTTCTTATAGCTTATGCATAAATGAATTATATATAATAACGATGGTATTAATATATTAAATATGCTTATATCATAATAATTATACCAAATATTGTGAAAGAAAGTATAAAATTATATTAAATATGGTTAAAGATAAATGCACAACAATATATACAAAAACGAATATACAAATATGGATGTTCGCGAATATCAAATTGATATACATATCCGTATCTATTTTAAAACGAATACGTATATCAAAATATATATAAAGGATACAATGATAGATCGGATAAAGATATATCTCTGTCAGTTTGCATCCCTACATGCACCCCCAACGACGAGTTATTATCATACTATCTTAACCTACTCAAAAATAGAGAAAATTACTTTAAAAGTCGAGAACTATACACCATTCTGATAGTTTAACCTACTTAGGTTAACGATAGGGATAAAAGCGTTAATAAAGATGTTTACGAGTCGTGTAATTACGAGTTAAATGATGCTCAAACGTCAATGACAAAGATAAAGAAGGGTAAAAGCCTGATTAATATCCAGCCCAGCAATTCCTGTCCTCGGATGATGTCCTTAATTATTTCATACCAAATGCCATACAATGAGGTCAAGAAGTTGGTGAGAAATTATAAAGTGTGGGCTCCGTCCTATTGCAACAACTCCCATTATCTACTGTATTATATCAGTCATGCAGCACTCATTTGCACTTCCATTATCCCTTGGCAGAAACAAATAAAAGTAAATTTGTTACCATCAAAGAATTCAAAGCTTTAAATGGTACGAAATCCCGATTTCTTATCTTGAACACTCCTTATCGAACCCACCAACGGAGAAACTTCAGTCAAATGTATGTTTCCCTCCAGTTCATTCAAATACTAAAACATTTGTTGATCTGAGTGTCGATCTCCACTCTTGGGGATCAGTCAAAAAATTCACATGTACTTCTTTCTTTGAAGCAATCCTGTCATGTCTAAGTACATCATAAAGAACATCTCTGACAAAATCATGTCTATATTTAAAACTTAGGAGTTCACAACAATGAACTGCATGCTCTCCAACGTCTAGACAGGATTTGCGACACACTGGATAAGCCTCATCAACTGGGAATAAAAGAATCATAAGGCGATACTTGAAAATAGTACGATATCCAATGGGTGACATACGCATTCCAAGACCATCAATAGGAATGGCAAGAAGAAATCTTGAACATGTTCAGCTTGTAAACAACAAAAAAAATATTTTTTATCTAGCATTTCAAACTCAACTTCCATTTCTTTAATGATTTTGCTAAAGAGATGAAGGTTTTATCTATTAGCTATATTTTTCTAAGTGGTTTAAAGTCAAGAGTATAAGATGTTAGCACGGTTTTATCTGAACAATGCAACCACTGCAACATACATATGATCTTACTCAAATGAGAATCGAGGATAAACCAATATGTTCCCCATGCGCTCGAAAAAATAGTCGGCCATCAAACTTAACCTGTAGCATTTACAGCTCTCCAGATTACCTACGACCAATGGAAGTTGCCAGCCTTTGGAGAAAGTTCAAACCTAGAGATGCATGCTCCTTCCATGACCTTTGATACCACGTGAAAGCATTTCCTCAAGGGGTTCATTAACACGAACAATAACCATTGTATACCTGCTAGGCTTGTTCACGGACCTGTTCCTTGCGGTTTGACTTGTTTTACTATCAACTTGTTGATGAGCACAGCAGCAACGAAGTAACATCATCTCCCCTTCAACAAGGGTCAGCTTCAGGCCAATCCAAAACTGTCATGGACATGTTCTTACTTGAGCACAGATCACAATGCATTCCAAAGCCACACTCATTTGACTCACATTTCAATTTTTTCACCTGCAACATCAAATTAGTTGTACATCAGTAAATGGAAGCATGATACACTGGCTATCGTGTGTAGGATCTGCGCACAGCCACGTCCTGATATGAGAGAGATGGCACCTTTCCTATTCCTATATTCACTGATTTCTACTCAAGTATGGCATGTAAGTAATCAATAATCACAGTACTTGGACAAAAAGGATGGGAAAACAGGTTCACATTTACAGACCTCCCGTGCCTTGTCTTAAAAAAGAAGACATTTAGGCTTTCCAATGGGCCTTAAATTAAATGAATTGATACATATTTCACTTGCTTGCATCCCGGCACCTGCATGATCTCTCCTCGAGTAGCTCCAGGCCTAACCAAGCAGAAAGTTAAATATATCTCTCAGTGATACAATGCCTTCAACCCGCTTGCTTCCAGCTTCCACGATAATGATTCTTCGCACGCCTGAAACAAAAAAGAATGAGGACCTGCTGGTTGTCACTTGTCATCCTACTGAGAATCAAAGGTCGGAATTCTGAGGCTACCTGGGTTTGACAACCGCTCCATGACTTTTAACAAGGAATCAGTGCGAAGACACATCTGACATTTCTGTTCACTAAAAAAACCATACGGTGAACTTGCATCTTGTCGGAGCTGCAGAGCCTGGAATCAAAACCATAGTTAGAAGAAAAATAACCAAGCTACCGTTCACTCATAATTCACAACCTGCAGGAATCGGCATATTGTTGCAATTTTAATTGGATGAAACCCCTAATTCCAGAGCAATGCTAATCAGGGGTAGGCCATATCACAATATATCGGTGATATATCGGTATCGACAGGTGTCAGATATATTGCCGATGTGGTCGATATTTGCCCTTCCAAGGTCATTTCCTTCACAAAACCAGGTCGATTTGGACAATATGGCGTCGATATATCGTATCGACAAGTAGTCGATGCCGATACCAATACCTATATTACCTACCTTGATGCTAATAAGCCGGATGGCTCTGATTAGAGCTCATAACATTTTCCTAAAATTTACAGTTCCCTAGAAATTTAGAGAAAGATATATTAATAATTATTAATTTCTTGCACCTATTATACTTCTGTTAGATTTTTTTTCAAAATATGTTGCTCCGCTATAAAGGAGAGGACGTGGAACTTTTTTTTCTATTTGTGAATTAACTTTGGAAGAGGTTCAGTGTCCCCTTTGTCAAATGTTTTGTCAACTGTGCAGTTTCAAGGAAAGAAAAGATAAGGGAACAGCTCAATTTTCACGAAAATGGTGGAACGCTGCTAGCTGCTAGCTGTGACTTGGGCCATATGGTTAGACCAACATGAGGTTATCTTCAGGTCGCCCAGCCCTTGGATTTAATAGAATCAAGGTCATGTCTTACAATTGGAGAAACTGGGAAGATGAAATATGACAGTTCTCTGTGATATTTTGATTGCTGAAATAACCTCTGATAATCAACCTTTTGCTTTTCAAAAATACACAAATCCATGATCAGATTCCAAAATATAATAGAAGACAATGCTGGGGCTTTTTTTCAAGATGCTCAGGCAATTTGGGCAACTTGCAAATAATGTGTTGTGATGGTTTGCTGATTTGTCAAGAGAAAACATGGTAAGATCTTTTGAAGCTACGAGATCACGTATAAGTACATAAAGAATGCAAACCAACGGAATAGCAGAGAACACAACAAATTGGAAAATGGACATAAGTAGCATTTATACGGTAGCTACCTGGTGAATACTAATCTCATCAAGACAAATCTGTGCATAAGCTCTATCTTTAGCAAGAGCGGTAATATCACTGCCAACAATCCACAACCAATTAACAAAATGAATTAATCTACAACAAGAACACTATAGAAGAAAACTTACCTTCGAGAATAGACATCCAACAAAGAATCATTTTCATCCACTATTGGTAGTGAGCTAACTTGAGCTGCAAATCCAAATCAAACATTCATCTTCAGCTAAACTA
The DNA here is from genome assembly GCA_037367405.1 of Ottelia alismoides. Lineage (NCBI taxonomy): Eukaryota > Viridiplantae > Streptophyta > Magnoliopsida > Alismatales > Hydrocharitaceae > Ottelia > Ottelia alismoides. The sequence goes on along the minus strand of JAZKJV010010053.1, from coordinate 40,460 downwards.
ATTAGAAGGCAATGCATCTCAGGGTCTGATGAACCATACACGCCATTAGTTTCACAAACGAAATGTAACTCAAAATGCATTTTTGCATATAAAAATTTGTTTCTCCATGTGGGAAAACGTGCAATCAATAAATCAATCAGGGAACATAATGATTTCTGTTCACTCAAAAAAACATAATGATTTATGTGGAAACCCTTCTCGATTGAAGGTAGAAAGATGGGAGGGAGGCAACCTAGTGCACACAGACAGCTGGGTTTTCTTCTTTTTCACTTAATCATTAACAACTAAATGTGTTGCACAACCACAAGCCTAAAGATAAAAACTTAAACATGTCATTTATATAATGGCTCACTAACTGACAGAAATATACGTGTAAACATTTTAAAATTGAAAAGGTAGCAAAACATGAAAATTGAAAAACCGAGTGCAGCGTCATTTCCCTGACAAGAATGACCAAAATGCCTTGAACTTGACTACAGAAAATTAGATGGGAGCATCAAACCTTGAACCAACAAAGATAAGGCAGCACCCAGTGAAGCATTTGGCCTCAAAATTGCCAGAGGCCTACCATTTGTTTCTCCTATTTTCGGAACCCATGTCCCCAAAGGAAACACACATATTGGTTGTTGAAGAATTGGCAAAGAATTAGAAGAATGTCTGAAATATCTGCAAATAGCTAGATAAAACGAAAAGAGAAAGTTGTAATCTCTAAAATATTTGTCATATTTCATTCAAATGGGAAAAGATGATTCACCAATAACTGAAACAAACTTACATTTAAGAATTCCACACAAGGAAGCCAGGTGCAAGAGCTGGGGAAACGACTCATTTTCAGCAGAAGAATGAATGACCGGAACTGTGGAAATACCATTCAGCAGAATCTTCAGGGCTACTTCTTTCAGTGACTCATATGGGCCAGCCTGCATGTGCCAAAGAACAAGGGATAAAGTTACAACACTTCCACAGATTGAATGTAGGATAGATGCTTGGGATTAAGTTATTTTATCTAGAAGGAACTCACTAAATTTAATGTTCCACAGAAATGCTAAACAAGTGAATAACCAATACACATATCCCCCAAAGGAAAGGTCGGGGTATAGAATATATCTTAGATAGGTTGCAATAGATGTCAGGGTTCAGAGCAGGTTCACAAGCATTGTGAACTCCACATACATTGGAAAACATTTTCATAAAATGGATTCCCCATAGATTTTAAAGGTCTTGATACAAGGATTTATACTTACACGGCATCAATGTTTTTTGACCCATTTCAGTACCAAAACTTACATGATATCAGAGGATGCTGATTGTCTTAAATTTGTAGCTTAAAGTACCATGCCTATGATTCTCTAACCCCCCCCCCAACCCCCAATGGCTCCACGGTCTCGAAAGATTAAAGTCCTTGTCCTCACCATAAATGCTCTTATGGTCACCGAGCTTCAGGGCTGCTCTCAGCCTACGCTAGCAATCCTCCTACGTAAACTCAGTTGACCTAACCATATATGAATACCCACTCTAATATCCAATAAAAGAACTACATTGAGCGAGATGAGTATCTGCCTCTCTACTGACATGATTTGATAACCAAACAAAGAGATACAACGTGCAATTTTTCAGCTAGTTTACATCACAGAAAGTATTGTGCAGTCTTGAGTCTTGCAAATTGAGCATTCATGATTCTCAGATAGTGGCCATGCATGAAAAGTTTGTGATAAAAGTGGCAATGCTTTGTATGGCTATGAATTTAACTTTAATTTCAAAAAATTCCAATTGAGTTGAAAATCAGAGGGCCCAGTGTTCAGAAATTTGGATGCCTATCGGTGGATTATCCCTACTCAATCAAGGTTTCGTGATAACTATAAAAGCCGTTGCTTGTGCCAGGACTGTGACAGTGTGACATGGATTGATTCTGCTCTTGTATTTTCTTGACTTTGATCATTATATCTTGTGCCCCATATGAAAAACAATGTTAAGATTACAAGGACACCAAAAGTTAATATATTATCTATATAGGTTCTAACCGTCTAAAATCAAGAAATAATTAAAACAATAATAGCATATTAATTGAAAATGGAAGTAAGATGTGTGCCCTCCATTCCACCTGGTTCAGCCTCACAAAAGTAAGCTCTCCTGTAGGGTTAGCAAGGACCCGACCACACTCCACCTCTACAGTCAAAAGTCCAAAGGGAACAAAGGCTGCTTTTCGCAAACCCTACATATAGGAGTCCACATTACTTGAAACCCTTGAGAAGAATATTATGAAGATCCGACCTCATGACTACTCTCATAAAGTAGAATGGTCATTGTGGTCGTCTCGAAACATGAAATATATTGGTTTTTGTTTATGATGTTACACTTATTATATATCTTCACAACTACTGCAAAGCAAAAAAACTATTCCAAAAGGACCATGAAACTGATGGAACAGTAGAAAGATCATGATCATGCCAATGAAAGATTCTAAGTTAGATGCAATGAAGAAATTTGAGAGATAACCATCACATTCGAAGTTTAACTATAACCAAGACCTCCAAGTTACAGAAACAATGAATTGGATATATTTCACTAAATGTAAAATGCATCTTACATGGATGAGATGCTTTTGAAGCGGTCGACCATGCCCATCAAGCCCTCCATTCAGCAGCCATTTTCCTTCTTTCCAAGCAGATATTGTGTGTGTCTCCAGTTCTTCTTCTGTTAGACTAGAACCATGACCCAGCTGCCATCCAAAGAATATATTAGAAAAAGAACCCTTGACATATATACAAAAGCTATTAGTGATGGCTCGATATCGGGGAAAAAGAAATTTTCCCAACATCAAGCACCACAGAACAATTACAATAATCGGTTTACTGAAAGCCATCTTGTCAACCTAAGCAATGAAACATTTTATGACCAAAGGTGTTTACATTGAGCACCCACGTTAAGATATGAAGGAACAAAGAAAGTAGATTCCAAGTACCTATTGAAGTAGTGAAAATGGTAAAACTGTGAATTAAAAGAAAATTGAGATCCAGTTCTGTCGAAGCAGTAAAATGGTGAAAAGCTGGACTTTGAAATATAAACTAAGGCTCTTTTAGGGTGATAAACTTGTCTAAAGTTGAACTTATGAGACGTGATACCGAATAGATGAGGTTGTCAATCAAAATTTAAAATAAGAAAAGCAAGTGCAGAACGATGTTTGACTCCTTCCACTTGTCTTCCCCCTAGATGAAATAGTTGTTGTCCTTCGCGAACTTATAGAATGCGTCATTATAGGAGGTGTTAATAGTTTGGGGGCATTTCCCAGGTTCAAGAGTCAGGAGTTTTCTTTTGCCATGGGATAAATAGAGGAAGCACGCTCAGTCCCCAGGATCGTCGAGAGGAAGCCCATATATATTCTCGTGGGGGTCTGGGGGGTCCTGTCAGGTTCGTCAGTCAGCCTTGTCTCTTCAGGATTTGGCCCGAACTGTTCGGCAAGATTCCCACGCCTTACGCACCCGTTCGCCGCTTTGTTCTCAATTATTCCCATCGACGCTCCCCCAGGACGCAGGGAGGTCAAACAACTGGCCTGCGCCCAATTCGCCGGCAGCTGGCTATTGTCACGTCCACGCTACAGGGGTGGCAGAACGACAGGCGAGAGGAGAGGGGGGGAAGGGTCTTTCTCTGGGTCTGACCCTGACCTGTGTATGTAAGGCTCAAGCAAAGCGAGAGGGGCCTGCCTGCTTAGTCTCGGATCCAGGAAGGTGATGGTCTCCACTAGTTCTTAAGGGCCGCAGGAAGAGAAGATAGACTGGAAATAGATGTTATAAGAAGAGGTTTTCAAATCCACTGTGGATAAGGGAATAAGTTGTGGGAAGGGGGAAAATGCAAATCAGACAATAGCAAATCATGGAACAGTAACACTGACTTTACAATGGCAGTCCAACTTCAATGAACTGAAACTGGAGATTCTAAAGCAGCCCACCTGAAAGAATAAATGGAAGAAGCAATAAAGATAAATCATATCCCATATAGCCCGAATCTGAGATATTAACAGTGCATGCTACCAGGCTACGAAGAACATAAACATTACGGACAACATAGAAATTAATGGCACTTCCTGGTCATGTCAAAAAAGCCCCAGTACACTCCGCAAGTAAGCTTTGACCAGACAAAAATCTCCACCGTCCATACCTGGCCACCCAGAACCATCCAAAATGTCTTCAGTTTTTACCTCAGTGAGATCCCTTCAGTACAGTTAACTACTGCTGGCCTAACATACCTGCAGTTTCGAATGTCACATCATCCATCATATATTGGTTTGCTCCCAACATCCTGATTTGGGTACAAACTGCCTTTGCCGAGTCATGATTGTGCTTTGTTTTCGTCAACTCGTCTTGCTTTTCATCTTCCTCCCTTGACTAACAAGAACTATACCATGATATTTATTTAAGCTCATTTTATTTCCCTCTATTTATATTTACCTTGATTTTTTTTGCTCTAACAATATTTGGTAAAAAGGAATAACATCAAAATGAAATGATGAACAGAAGCTCTAAGAACAACCACTCATTTAAAACCCGTCTTTGTCACTAATCTGATGACCCCTTGCCATTTAGAACTGTAGGAGAGAGAGAGGAAGACAAAGCGTGGAAGTGCTATAGCTCGGCACTGGGTTACTTGCATGTGCACTAAGCTTTAGGGTCCACCTCCATGCATGTGAGTTGCAGCTGCAGGTGGAGACAAGATATATGTGAAGGTTGTGAGGTTCTGTGGATCCTTGTTGCATAAGGAGGCTGCACTAAGAAAAGACATGGTACTAAATTATGGACCACTTCAAATCTGCGGATTCAAGAGGTGTCTCTATTCTAATATAGGTGTCAAGGAACTAGAACAAATATATATTGTTAGAAAATCGGAAGCGGAAGCGTAACATGGAATAAAGATAAATAACAAAGAAAAGAAGAGCGGGATTTTAACGTGGAACCCTACTCCGTGAGGAGCGGGATGAAACCACGGGAGAAGCCCCTCAAAGGGGCATGTTATGCATTGCACTTTCTCAATGAGTACAGGAGGTCTGGGGCTCCTTATATAGCCTCTCCAGAGCCTCCGAGTCCCACCACTGGACGATGTGGGACTAAACAACTGGGTGGGGTAAATGGATCTCCTCCAGGATCCATTTACCCTGCTACAACACAATAGGCGCATACTACTTATGCTCCAACACTCCCCCTCAAGCTGGAGCATGCAATGCTCAGCTTGGACAAACAGACAGAAACTCGACTCAACGCTACAAGACACTACGGACAATATCAACCCAACGCGCACATTGATGCAGTCGAGGACGTTGCTTCTCATGCCGTGCAGGTGAGGAGGATGAACGGGCTGGAGTGTGAGTCAACTGAAGACTCGTAACCTGACCATCGAGTCTGAACTTGCGCCTGAAGTCTCCTCGTCGGAGAACTGGGTCTCTCCCATCTGGCTCAGAGAATGGTGCACTGCTCTGGTGTACCTATGATACCACATGAAAACCCTTGCCTTCAAGGGGATGGTCCTCTGCTCTGGAGTCCCTATGGCTCACATGAAAACTCTGGCCTGACAACAAGAAGAATGATGGGGACCGCGAAACCAATGATGGCAACTTATGCTCATCTGACAATGACCGCACACTCGTGCGTGTCTGAAACTGGAGAATCGGAAGACAATCGTCGAGTCTGAACAACTGCGCATCAAACTGAGACCCGGAATCTGAACGTCGAGTCTGGAAACTTGCGCTTGAAATCTTCATCTGAAAACAGTAGAGTCTGAAAATCGGCTGGTCTGGAGAATCTGCACTCTGGAACTGGAGAAGATATCTGAGATGACCTGTGACTCTACACATACTCCCCCTTTCTCCCATACTTGTCGGAACATGAACATCGACAAAGTTGGGAGAAGACAACATAATGGGGAAAACAAAAAACATTCAAAGAATTTCTTGCGGCTTTTCATCAATTTTTTTTAAGCCGCCATAAGCCGTTCAACTTTTTTTTTTCGGCTTTGCATTTTTTTTTAATTTGCGTACGGCTTTTTTTCTAGATGTACGTGCCTTTTTTTTCTGATTGATTTTTTTTTGAAAAACTTGCAATCTCGGCCCAAATGTGGACCCAATCTCTCTCTCTCTATTTTTTTCTTTCAAAAAAACTCACAGCCCTATTTTTTTTTATTTGGGCTCATTTGCCTCCTCCCTCTTTTCACGTTTTTTTTTAAATAAAAAAACTCTGAGCCCAAACTGGGCCCACTTGAAACTAAACACTACAACGCCCCAAAAAAAAAACATTTCGGCCCTTCATTAGGGTTCCCAGGATGGGAACCCCCATTTAAACCACGCCGCCGAACATGCCAGAGAGGCTCTTCTTGCGGAAGACGCGCCGCCAGGAGACCACCAGAGAGGTGGCGGCGCGCGGGAGACCTGGAGCAGCCTAGGGTTTGTGCGATCGCCACAGATTCCCCTCCCCCCTGTCGCCAGGAGGTCCTCCGCCTAGGCGCGCGTCGTCTGGAGCCATTGATGAGGGAGGGGCGATTTCTTGCGCCTGGCTGGGAGATGCGGAATGTCGACTGGAGGAGCGCTGACTGGAAGATGGTGATGGGGGTTGCGAGATTTTGCTGGAAGGGGCTTGATGCGTCTCGTGGGCGATCAGGAGGGCGATCGTGGGGCATGCCCGCACCGCCTGGAGTTTTGGCGATTTGGTTGCGCGCAGCGCCTGTTGCCATATGGGATTGCTTCACCTGGCGATGAAGAGGCGGCACCGACAGAGGCAACAGGGAGCAGGCCTGGTGCTGGGCTCCGCCTAGGGCTGCGACGGGGTTGAAGAGAGAGGTTGCGCCGTATTCGCGCCTTGCGCCTCTTGGAGGCGTAGATCTGAAGAGGAGCCCTGGCTGTTGGGACCGCCTGCCTGGAGGATGCGAGTGGACTGCGCTGCCTGCACGGTATTTGCCGCAGCGATCTGGAATCGCGTCTGGAACTGCTGGAGATTCCTCACGCCACCTGCGCGAGGGCTTGGCTTTGAAGATGATGCAGGGCCTGGATCGGAAGAGAGTCGCCACGATCTGAACAGGAAGTTGATGACGGCGTTGCACGGGAATCAAGATGTGGCGAACAGAACTAGGGTTTCAAGAAACCCTAGGAACTTCAACTCTCAAATCAAACATCAATAACCAGAACTTCAAAGAAATGAATCTCGAATAGAATTACAAAACTTTAAAAAATCCTCGAGAATCGACCCGCTCTGATACCATGTTAGAAAATCGGAAGCGGAAGCGTAACATGGAATAAAGATAAATAACAAAGAAAAGAAGAGCGGGATTTTAACGTGGAACCCTACTCCGTGAGGAGCGGGATGAAACCACGGGAGAAGCCCTCAAAGGGGCATGTTATGCATTGCACTTTCTCAATGAGTACAGGAGGTCTGGGGCTCCTTATATAGCCTCTCCAGAGCCTCCGAGTCCCACCACTGGACGATGTGGGACTAAACAACTGGGTGGGGTAAATGGATCTCCTCCAGGATCCATTTACCCTGCTACAACACAATAGGCGCATACTACTTATGCTCCAACATATATCAAAGAAAGGCATATTCCATACTGGTAGCAAAACTACCCCTCAATCTCAGTTCTCCGTGCAATCTGATATCTTGCATGTTTCCATAAAGGATCCCAATATGTAAATAATGCCGTAGGCATCTTCCTTGGATATTTGTAACTGAGAGACCAATGTACACTGATGCAGCTCAAATCCAAGATAAGAAATAAATATTAGCATTTTTCTCTTGTATATATTTCTTATATTTTTGTAGTGATGTGTCCTGTGATGAATATGCTCCATTCTGTACAAAAGTATGCCTCTTGATTCTTGGTTCTGTGTAAAGCCCCCCATACATTTTTAAGAAGATATAAATGAATGATTGAATCTGATTATTATTTGGATTTAATACCACTTATCATTTTTATTTATTGATTCTGTATTCCTTTTAAACGCTCCAATCCTCCCCGCGCCGCTTGGCATGCTCCTCCTCATCTCCTCACCCAAACTTTTCCTTTTCTCGCCGCTCAAAAATCTTTCTAAAAAAAATCAAATTGCATAGTGTACACATGAGAAAAACTAAGAGTGGGAACATGTACTCCACTTTTGCAGATCTTATGCCGCTGCACATTAATATTTTAAACATATATTTGGACTATATGAAACCATACTTGAGGCTATGATCTAGGAAAGATTTCCAAGAATAGAAACAAACATCATGATTGTAAACAAAGGTTGCATGACAATTGAACATACTGGCTCACTCACGGGGATAACACACCAGACAAAGGTATAAAATCTGTCCAGATTGATGTTTCTTTCTACTTAGGCCATTTGATTGGTAATTGATTCAACCTTTGTGCCGATTAGTGATGGGGAGCTGTATAAGCAAGTGATTGTGAAGATTTGTCAACATATACAGCATGTAACTATTGTGTAAACACCTAAGATCATGCAAGTGGTAGTTCAAAGGGTCCACGTGTGCTTTTGCATGTGGACAGGAACCAAATGAAAAAAATATTGTCTATTATATCCAGTCTAGTATATTCAAAATCTTTCAATTATTAAAATGCATAACAAACGTCCTGACATATGTACCACCATTTAGGACCCTCTTCAGCCCTCACCCCACCCCCACCCCCATACCCCCGATTTTTTTCTGAAAAGCCAACTGAAGGCCATTAGATAGAGTGACCATACGCGTAAGACGGCCTATAAGTGAGACAATGTATGTTTGTGGAGAGACACAAGCGGGTTTGCTTAAAGAAAACTGGTTGTGCAAAATTGGAGGATGCAGAAAGTTTATGTTTAAATGCACAAAGGTGATTGAAGCATGACTTGTGCAGCTCATATAGCTTAATTTTGAGTGACAATTAATAGTGGAATCAGAAAGCTTCTTAATAGCATAATATAAACTGTGGTACGGAGAAAGCTGTCCCATCAGCTATCACAAGCTGTTGGTATGACAATAGTGCCAAGTGGAGCATGTGCCCAACTGTTCATCGGGGGAAAACTTTGAGGTCCTCCTGAATGCAATTATTAATATAACCGTGCTGGGTGCTGGTAAATTTTCATTTATGAAAAACATAAAAAAGACCATATTTATATCCCCAGATCATTTACATCATGAGATCATTATCTATAAAGATGAAATTTTCCGATGATACATCCTACATGAATCTTGAAGGCGCACATACAAAAACGGTAGCTTTTGAGCCATTATTAGGACAAGGAATAAGGAATAAAATGTGTCGAAGAGGAAAGATGGTCCTAATGTAAATACAATGAATGAGGAATAACATTTTAAAAATGTGAATCAGATGAGGTGGTTTCCCCATCATCGAGGCAAGGCATAAGCCTCAAGTCGGTCAAGGCATAAGCATCAAGAGGTTGAGGCATAAGCCTCACTTTTATGGGGAAAATATCAAATGAGCTAGATTTATGCAAAAATATACTATTTGAATATTGTGGAAATAAGATAAGACTATACCATTCTAAATGGCACATGAAGACATTATAATTATATATACAACATTTTAAACATCGTTTTTCCCTTATTATAGGATCAAAATATGACATTTAATGACTCATACTCCTTCAATTGCTATTGTATTGCACCTCTATACATACTAAAAGAGATACTTCTTAATCATAGCCATAGTCATATAGAGAATCAATACGTGAAATAAGATCAAAGAACGTCATGATCATAAACAGTCCAGAGCAGAAAAAAGGGATAATGATTTAGAGGGCCATATAAACTTATCTATATTCAAGGAGTGGTGCTTACTCACCTTATTTTATTGTTAGTGTAGAAAGTAGGATCATTTTGCTATTGATTGCTTATATTTGGATGAATTCGTGTACACTAGATGAACATCAAATTTAATAAGCCTCGAGGTTTTTTTGTCAAAAATGCCTTGAGGCTTCCTCTTTACCGCAGCGAGGCACGCTTTTTAAAACAATGAGTAACACATAGAGAATGGCTAAGAAGAACACTAGACAAATACAAGTATAAAACAGCAAAAGAAACATCCCTGGAGAAGCTCACATACTAAAATGCAATGACAGCAACAAAAATATATATCGAAATTGAAAATGAACGAAAACATGCTAAATTTGTACCTCCATAAGAATCAAGATGAAGTCCGACGCACTTAGCATTCCATCAAACTGGACTTTGTAAGAATTCCACAGGGGAGCAACAGGAATTCCCTGAAAGATGTTTCATGCAGATTTCATGCGTGGCTTAATGCCAAAAAAATCTGTGCTTTCCAGTATTTTCCTCAGACCTTTTAATGCTATTGGGAAAATATAATATGGAATTGCCACAATGGAGATACAATTGAACAACCAAGGGAAAGAATGGCAAGCTAAAACGACGTCAAAAATTAAAGATGGATGTTGGCCCTTCAGGGAAGTGGTTGTATAATCACTGTTATGGGCATAATGGATCCTCACATGATCACAACTTTTCAGAAATTCAATTTTCGAATAGACATACCAATTGTAAACAACTAAAGGCATGGGCCACCCATCTGATAGGTGTTGGGCAAAGTTTGAAAAGTCCTCGGGACTAATCAAGCTTCTACCAAATCTAATGATTTATCCACCAAGACAAACACTGCTCAGGGACATATTGTCCAATTCTCCTCTGTGGATTATTCTTGACTCATGCAGCTATTGCAAGCTAACTGGATTGATTTTAGATCGAAATTAACTTAGATTTTGTTTTATTATGGGGGCTTGGTCATTTATGCAATTTGCTTCTCGAATTAGGGGGGAACTCCACTCACAGAGGTCATTATAGAGAAATTGACATAGCACCATCGAACTTAGGGAAATAGCCCTAGCTATAAGTTAGGGTTGACAAGAGAAGAGAATGGAAGGCTTGTCTGAAAGGAATGTTGTTGAGGAGCTATTTACATGGTGATGTTAAGAAGAGAGAAGAGGACTACTGTAAAGAAGAGTTTATGTGAATTATAAGTTTACATGAATTATAAAGGTCATAATGGAGTAGAGAATGGAATTCACAGTCAAACAATCAACTCAGCGCGTCACATTTCTTCTCTTTTTCCTCCTTTGCACCAACTGCAGTCTAGCTACTACCTCAAGTATTGTATTCAATCATGCTTCAACTCCTACATCAGCTGAGATTATCGATTCCGGAGTCTCGAATCATCTATAGAAGAAGGTAGTTCTCTGACTTTTGCCTTGCATTTTACACATGTGAAGTCCATTCGATTGGCGAACGGTGCCAATCGTGCCCATTCATAAGGAATAATTGGACCAATCATGCCCATTCATAAGGTGATGCCCTCAACCTCTTTGCCAACACCTTAACTTCAATAAAACACACCACCATCAACCAAACAATAGGATGAGAATCCACCACCATCTTATTAAGAAAAGAAAAAGAGGTACCTATTGGACATCTTGATCCAAATCAAATTTGAGGAATAGAGAAAATAGAGGGCGGAGGTAGCAAATGCATAAGGTTTGCAAGGTTTTGGTGGAGAAAGTGTGAAGATGCACAAGAAAAAGAAGAGAGAGGAGAAGATTGAGAAAACTCCAAATTTATTATATAACTTAATATCTCCACTAAACAGTGATGGAATTACAAAATATGAAAAAGAAATAAGAATAAACCCGAACAAACTCTAATTAAACTCATAAAAGGGCAACTTAAATAACCAAGTCAACTTTAAAGATCGCATGCGAGCTCAATTTATTTTAATATAATTAAAATAAGGATGAGCTAAAATTGGACGAAATAAGAACAATGAATCTCAATTTTACCCTAATCCCCAATTTCACATTGCATTAGTTATTTGCTTCCTTGAAAAACCATCTCTCAAAGAGTTGCCTAATCATGAGAAGCATCGTGTGAATGCTTGATTATCATGCCAAATGAAAGGGAACCCAAATGTGGCATCAGAGACCTGAACCCGTGGTAGAAAATTCGATATAGTGCATAAGAAGGGGTCCATGCCAATGCAATAATGTATCCAGGATTGTCATCACTGTCCATCACATTTCCATCGAAGTGGTGTGGCATTTTCGACGAATGTTTTGTGGTGTTGGGAGTGGCCATGGTGTAGGAAGGACGGAAGATCTCAATGATGGAAAGCATAAGAAATTCCATTGCCCTATTATCCTTAAATAGGGGACCAACACCCCAAATCCTATTATGAATAGGTTGCTGCCCAATTTTATTATTCAACATGGAGGCAAAACTGCAACCCCATCCTTTATAAATTGATCATCCCTTAATTCCCTCCTAGCTTAAACAACAACAACAAAGCCTTTTCCCAACACATTAAGTAGGATCGGCTACATGGATTCTTTACATCCATTCAGATATATCTTGGGTCATTCTCGAGCTTAGAACCAAAAAACTAAGATCCCTTCGTATAGTCCGATTCCAACACTTCTTGGGCCTTCCTCGCCCTCTCTTAGCCGACTCAATATCCGGAAAATCGCATCTCCTCAACGGTGCATCAGCTGACCTCCTTTGCAAATGGTCAAACCACCTTAAGTGATATCCCGTATCTATCCTCGATCAGAGCTACACCAACTTTCCTTCTGATTGCATCATTTCGAATCCGACCTTTACGTGCGTATCCAGACATCCACCTTAGCATTTTCATTTCTGCTATTGCCTAATCCCAAGGATCAAGGGGCAACAATGCCACCTACACCTCTTCTTTAACCAGTATCAATATCAAGGGCGGTAGATTTATTAGCTTTGGGCTCAGATTTATTAGCTTCGGGCTCTTTTGAAGCATGCTCGGAGGTTGTGGTGGTGTTTCAAGATGATCGGATTGTGACGGCACTTGTATGAATGACAATAGTCATGGGTACCTAGGACATAGTAGAAGGGCACCTCTTGAGGAGGTGGAGATGGTGCCACTGCTTGAGTAGGTAGAGTCGGAGGAAGCTCGTGTTTTCTCCCCACCAACGACGACGGTGGTGCTCGCATGGTACTCTCATTTCGTGGGAGAAAGGTGGTTGGAGATGGTCAATGCCTAAGGATTGTTAGCAACGTGATGGTAGGGAGTGAGTGGGTAAAGCAATGGGGTTCTAGTGAGGATGAGAGAAGGTTGAAAATGGTCGATATGGGCATGGGGAGATGAAAAGGGAGAGGGAAGTAAGATTGGTGGAGGGTAGGAGTTGGTGATGTGAGGATGAAGGATTGAGCCGCGAACTAAAAGTTGGGCTATTGACGGCTGAATATTTAAGGTTAAGGCATGCACAAGTTATGGTCACATTAAGAAAGGGCAACTTATGGGAAGCTTCTAGGTTGGGGTGAGTTGTAGGTGTTGAAGGTTGGAGCAACAATAGCAAGCCGCTCATTGTGGTTGGCGTGTTGAGGCAGGTTTCTGTGGAGGAGACTGCAAGCAGTAAACATTGGATTTCATATTCGGAAAAACAAGTTTGCGATATCTAAAAGATTATATGATGCTCAAATCTTGCAAAAAAAATCTATTATCTTAAAGTTGTGCAAATGCATCTGTAATCTTCAAGAATGAGCATTATATTTCCGAAATAATTCATGCGCTTTCTTCCATTTTTTTAATAAGATGATGACTTATAGTCTTTGCTTCTGCTGTCAGTCTTCAGTACGAGTCTTCTAAGATCATCAGACCGTGAGAATGATTCGAATGCTATGCTATGATACCAATCGATCTAATTCAAAAAATCATGTGTGACAGGAAATGGAAGGGGAAAGGAGAGTACGCCTTGAAATGTGGGACTTGTGATGAAACGCAAGATGCACAAAAGGGATGAAGAAGAAATGGAGAGATGGAAGAAAACTTCAATTTTATATTATTCAGATACGTCCCTAAATAATACCTACAAAATTAAATAATAAAATAAACATACCCTAAGGAGTCGCCAGTAGAGGAATAAGGAAAAGGGGAAAGGAGGGATAAGAGAACCCACTTATTGGTCCGGTGGTAGAAACGGTGGGATTTCACTCCAATGACCAGGGTTCAACCCATCCCTCCCCCCCAATCATTAAAAAACAGAGGGATAAGACATTGCTTTTGTTCGGTTGGAAGGAGAGGATAAAAAGGAATAAAGATGAATAAGTGGTAGTTATTTGTTATTCTTTGTTCGATAGAAAGGAGATGATAAGAAGGGATAAGAGGGGTTAGGTTAGATAAGATTGTTAAATAAGTAGTAGCTATTTGTATTCTTTGTGCATTTTTTGGCGGGAGAGGCCTGTGATGGAGGAATAGTAAGGGAAGTCTTATTCCTTATTGGATTTTTATCAGTTGTGCCCCTCCGAGATATTACAATATCAGTTATGCACCTCCCTTTTTTGGGAATATCAGTTGTACCCCTAACTTCTTGTCGTTCTATCACTTGTACCCTTCTGTTACTTTGACCGTCAATAAGTTGAACTTAATTATGGTGTAGTTAAGAGGGGCATATCTGGAAGAAAAACCCCCACCTCCTCCTCCGCCCCTTCAACCCCTCCGACCTTGACGCCTTCTACGTGCAGGCCTCCGACAACGAGGTTTCCCGCTTCTACCGCCGCTAGGAGACCTCCACCACCAAGGCTGACCTCCTCCTCTACACCCTAGTTCCACGTCATCTGTCTCGCCGATGGTCACTCCCACCTTCGATCTGGACCCTGCCAACAGTAGAGAAGCGACGGCGACCCCAAAAAGGAGGGGGCACAGATTGGGCATTGAAGACGACGAAATCGGGATCGGATTGTGAAGGGAGCAGATAGGCGCCAACCTCCACCTCTCTCGCCTTCAATCTGGACCCTGCCAATGGGAGAGAAGCAGTGGCGCCCTCGAGGAGGAGGAGGTCTCTACGGTGCGGGGGAGGAGGCTAGGAGTGGGGGAGGAGGGGCGCCGAAGGAGGGGGAAGGAGGAGTAGAGGGTGGAGGAAGTTAGGGAGGGTGAGGAAGGGTGGGTGTGGGGGGGCTAGGGGTGGAGGATGGGGGAGGGTAGGGGCGGAGCAAAGGAGGGGGTAGAGGCTAGGGGTGGAGGAGAGGAGGAGGTCATCCTGGAGAGGAGGGGGGAAGGAGGGAGAGGGTGAGAGTCAGGAAAGGTCTCTCAGTCCCTTTTTAATTTAATTCCACTTGTGTCTCCAAAGTTGACATCTGTTTGCGTTGGTGATGGACGGCAACTAACCCGAGGGGCACAAGTTATAGAACGGCAAGAGCTAGAGGGCACAACTGATATTCCCAAAAAAAGAGGGGTGTAATTGATATTGAAATATCTCAGAGGGGCACAACTGATAAAAACCCTTCCTTGTTTGACTCTCTGGGACCATAATATTGACCATCTATGGAGGAAACAAAATAAGGAGGGATATCCCTCCTTATTCCTCTAACGAATAGCCCCTAAAAAACTCTTGTTAGACTTCTGAAAAGCCCCAACTTAAATAACCAATCCACCGAAGTAATTTAAGAGATCACATACGATCTCGATTCATTTGAATAAAAGAATAAAATGCGACATACTCAAAGTGAACGGAAATCAAATCCTTATTTCTAATTGTACATTGCATAAATTCTCTAATGCTCCGAAAAACTCATCTCCTGAAGAGTTGATTGATCATTGGATGCAACATGTGTCAGCTTGATTGTGATTTAATCAGGTGATTTTTCTTCTTCCATCCCTCATTGTTTCTTTGTATTTTTTGTGGGGAGGGTGGTTTAGTTGCATTTCATCAACTTTTCAATGGTAAATGAACTTACATTTACTATTCCCCTAACTTTAGCTTTTAAATAAAATACTTTTGGTGGGGGAAGTTGCATTTTTTTCCAAAACAACCCCATCTCTCTTATCTTTTGGGATAGGAAGCCCGCTTTTTTTGAAAGAAAAAAGGGCCTCCGCCTTTGATAAAATATCCTCTCATGTCAGGATTTCTCCACTCTCGACAACGACGACCCAAGGCTTTGAGATTGTGACTTACGATGGTTCGATGATGGTAACACTTGCTAAGATGATAGCAGCAGTGAGCACCCAGGCTGTAGTGGTGATGGCGCCCCTAGCCAAGATGGTGATAGTGCCAATGCTTAAGTAGGTCAAGCCAGAGGAAGCTCGTCTTCTCTTCTCCCCACCAACGGCGATGGTGGTGCCCACATAGAGTTCTCATTTCATGGGAGAAGGGTGACTAGAGATGGTCAACATCAAGGGTGATTTTTTTAATCAAAAAAGGGGGTGACCCCAACGAATGGTACCTGCTCAAAAATATATTAAAGCAGTAAACTTACATGAGTCATGTATCGAGGTGAGATCTGGCATAATGGGTTGTGTTTTCCATATAGAACCACTCATTTCTGAATATAACACTGTTGTATGAAAGTCAGGAGGTCCAAATAGTGGCAACCGACTTCTAAACCTCCGTGGCAGGTCTGAATTGGTCAACCACTAGGCCATCCCAAAAACTCGAGTGAGAACAAGGATCCAACCATGAGACATCCGTCGCTTCCCACACTTGTTGTACACTTAAACATGAGTCGAATAAATGATCTAGGTTTGCAGGCGTCGAGCTGCAAACAAGACAAGAGTCGTCAATGCCAGGATGAAAAGAAGTCCAACACCTATATGTCCACAGAACACCTTAATTTTCAAAGGAGCAATGCCCAAATAAATTTACAGACACGTTCTCTACAGGAAAGTGAAGAGCCACAAGAAGTTGTAAGTGCCACATAAGCATTCTTAAATGAAAAATAGCAATCCCTCCAAATCCGATGGTCCCTACCCACGGTTGGACCCGCGAAGCCAAAGATATAGTTCAACAAGCTTATGGATTCTTCAAATCTTCGTTGTAAGAACCTAGAGGAAAACACGAGTGCCCATTGGTTATCCTCCCAAGCCTCCCTAAGGGACACATCACGGTTGGACACTAGTGCGAAGAGGTAAGGATATTGGATGTTCAAAGGTCCAGTCCCCATCCAATCGTCAAACTAGAATTTGAATGAAGAGCCGTCATGGCGTCACCCAATGATCGGCTTCACATGAGGGTACAAATCAATAAGTACGGCATACATTCCTCTCCAAAAGACTGATGAGGGGTGGTTGGCGACGTAATTACATGAGGTGAGTGGGTGGGGGTAGAGCGACAATGAGGGAAGGTTGTTGTATGGGCGATGGTTGGCGACATAATAACATGAGGTGGGTGGGTAGGGGTAGAGCAACAATGAGGGAAGGTTGGCGCATGGGCGATGCAGGCATGGAGAGATGGAAAAGGAGAGGACGGCATGATTGGTTGATGGTGAGAGTTGGTGATGTGACGATGAAGGGAAGAGCTACGAACTGCAGGTTGGGCTAAGTGGGTGGGTAGGGGTAGAGCAACAATGACATGGGCGATGCAAGCATGGAGAGATGGAAAAGGAGAGGACGACATGATTGGTTGATGGTGGGAGTTGGTGATGTGACGATGAAGGGAAGAGCTATGAACTGCAGGTTGGGCTAATGATGGCTAGGTAATTTTTTTAAGTAAAAAGAGTGGCCTCCCAATTTGGGACCCACCACATGATATATTTTTCTCTGATGAAAAAGAGGGTGAACTCCCAAGTTGGAAGTCACCGCAAGATCATTATATTACTAAAATTAATAAAAAGTGATGCAAACACGATTCGGCGTCGACGATAAAATTTGAAATAATTTGGCGGTGGAATTTCGGTGGAGAAGAGGAGAGGTTGAGAAGAAGAACACTCGTCGGTAACGAGGGATTGAATAAGGAGAACCGCGGAGATCGCGTGGAGGGAGAGAGAGAAAGAGAGGGGATAGAGATAACAATCTCAATTTTTACTTCATAATTGACTCCCTAAAAACAATGGGCTACTCTCTCTTTATATAGGAGAGAGGGGTTTACAAAAATAGTAAACAAATTGAAATTGACAACCAACTTTATCCTAATTGACCTCTAATTACCTTAATTAGACTCTAACTTATTCAATTGACCAAAATTACAATTAAAATCTACGAAATAAACGTTGAGATCACAGGCGATCTCAATTATTTAATTAGACCATTACGACCGCTAAAAACGTAATTAAAATTGACTAATAATTAATTAGATAAATGTGGTCCTATAATTTGGGGTCACGCTGCATCAACTCTCCACTGCTTTAAAAATTCGGCTCCTGACGAATTGCGTGAACTGCTGGCTTGGAGGACGATTCGGTGCGTTCCGTCATCCTCTGGAAGAACTGATGTGGAGCGAACGGCGGAATCCATGTGCGGGCGGGAAAGGCGTGGCCGTCGTGGTTGAAGAACATGTGCAGTGCGCTCGGCGGCGGCGTCCTGATCGTTGTCTCCTTCCCATGATGCTCAAAAAATTGGTGTGGCATGGAGAATATGGTCCTTGGAGAAGCCATAATGAAGCAATGGCACAAGGAGAGGAGAAGAGGAGATGTGGCTAAGGAATGAAGCCATGGGGTTCTTATATAGGGAAAACCCAAGGCCCTAGTCCTATTGGGACAAGGAGGAACCCTTGATTTCCCAATTTCAGTCCTCTTTTTTAAATATCTCCGCCGCCAGGGGTGTGTGCGCAAATTTCGCGCCTTTTCATTCCTATTCTTTTTGGTCGGTCTGTAAATAGGAAGTTTAGGGGTTATTTTATTACAAATTTTCCCACTTGAATTGACAACCCTGAATTTCGGAAGTTTATTTTGGCCGATAAGGGAGGTTCGTGCTAGGGCTCCTGCCTTCCCCCACAAAAGGTGGCGCGGCGCAGGATGGGAGTCGTCGAGGACGAGGCGGTGGCGCGGGGGGCGGCAGCGACGTGGAGGCGTTGGCGGAATACGGCGAGGGAGTGGGCTGCGGGGTTGGCGATCCCTCCAGGGCGGTGCAGTTGCGTTGGGCCAGCCTGGGCGGAGGGTGCGCGACGCCCGTATGTGCGCGCAGGGGGGAAATGGCGGAGTGCGCGTCGGGGAGGGGCGTGCGGTGGAGGGGCGGCGAGGGGAGCGCTGGGGGTTGGGTTTGGCGACAGTGGGGCTGGAGAGGGGAGAGCACGGCGGGGGGGTGGAGGGAGGAGGGGTGCGGAGGCGAGGCGGCGCTGGAAGGGGTCTGAGGCGGCGTGGAGAAAAACTTGGCGGGGAGGAGGGGTGCTGGGCGAGGTGGCGCGAGGGGAAGGTGAGGATTACGGGGAGGGGCTGTGCGGTGGGGAGGGTGAGGCGAGAGGGGGAGAGAGGGCAGTGCGGTGGGCTGGCGATTAGCGGGACGAGGGGGAGGAGGGCTGTGGAGCCGGGGAGAGAGGCGAGGGGCTGCGGCTGGAGGCGCCGCAGAGGGCCAATCGCGCACGGGGAGGCGGGAGGGTGCGCCGGAGTGGCGGAAGGGACCGCGGCTGGTGCTGTGGCGGGCTGGACGGCCCGAACTGTCGTGGGGGCTGGGACTGCCCTCGGGATCGCCGTAGGTGACGGGGACTGATCGGAAAACTCCTGGACAGCCCCTGTTTCTTCATTTTTTTCTTCCAAAACGATCTGGACAGCAACCGTTTGGTCTTCTTTCGCGACGTTTTCTTCATCAAAACTGGCGGCAGCGGCTTCAACGGGTAGCGGTTTCGATTGGGCGTCGCGGTAGGCCTCAAAGTAGGCCATTAAGTTCCGAGACATGGACTGGAGGTTGTTTTGCAAGTCACGTATCATGTCCCCCGTCTCTTTGAAGGTGGCGTCGATGGTGGAGATGGCTCGTCGTGTTTGTTCGGACGAACGATGATGTCGGTGCAAGCGTCGGGACGGATCGTTAGATCGTGAGGACGATCTAAATGCGATGCTCTGATACCAAATGATGCAAACACGATTCGGCGTCGACGATAAAATTTGAAATAATTTGGCGGTGGAATTTCGGTGGAGAAGAGGAGAGGTTGAGAAGAAGAACACTCGTCGGTAACGAGGGATTGAATAAGGAGAACCGCGGAGATCGCGTGGAGGGAGAGAGAGAAGGAGAGGGGATAGAGATAACAATCTCAATTTTTACTTCATAATTGACTCCCTAAAAACAATGGGCTACCCTCTCTTTATATAGGAGAGAGGGGTTTACAAAAATAGTAAACAAATTGAAATTGACAACCAACTTTATCATAATTGACCTCTAATTACCTTAATTAGACTCTAACTTATTCAATTGACCAAAATTACAATTAAAATCTACGAAATAAACGTTGAGATCACAGGCGATCTCAATTATTTAATTAGACCATTACGACCGCTAAAAACGTAATTAAAATTGACTACTAATTAATTAGATAAATGTGGCCCTATAATTTGGGGTCACGCTGCATCAAAAAGCAAAACAAGACACATTACCTGGACTCCCAAAAACCGGTAAGAGCCCTACAATGAGACACTACATTTTCTGAATAAAACCTCTGATTTTTAAAAATGAGATCATTTATGGCCAACCAAATAGCCCAGAACGCTACAAACGGCTTAGCAACGTCATCTGATGAGAGATGCTTCCGACCTTCCTCACCGCCTCCCAAAACTCTGCCAGGCCTTCAACCTTCACCCACGGGATCGTCAACTCCCTCCATACCTTCACCGAAGCCTCGGACTTGAAGAAGATTTGTTATGAATTCCATGTCTAGTCCCCGCATTTATCACATGTAAGGTCATGTAGTCCAAAGATCCTAGTCCTCCTAGCTTCCAACACTCCACCTTTGTCATATATTCCATATATCACACTATATAAGTATCATATTCATGGAATATGATTCATTTTCAAGATGCTTTGATGGTGAATTCACAATCTATCTTTCCGCAGGCACCAGAGGAAGACCTTTATCCTGTTCGGAATATATCTTTCCGTAGGCACCAGAGGATATATATATATAGAAAATTTATAAAAGTTACAAGTTGTTATATGGTCCAAGCTTTACATAACACTCGATAATGCTCGACAACATTCTCAGAATAAAAGGTATTCCCCAAAAAAATGACATGGTTGGGTAATTGCGGCTAGGGTGTGCCCAGGTTATTGTCGTTTTTGGGAAAGGACGTGTCATGGGAAGAGTCTAGGGCCGATGGTTGGACGTAGCTATTGAAGGCTCGGTGAACTCACTCGATAAACTACCATGTTAGGGTCCACACAATCCAAAACCCCTTGTATAATAACAAGAATTCTCATCTAACCAAGATGGATCGGTGAACTCACTCGTTAAACTACCATGTTAGGGTCCACACAATCCAAAACTTCTTGTGTAATAACAAGAATTCTCGTCTAACCAAGATGGATCCTTCCAACTCATGACAGTTCAACCTCTTCCTCAGCTGCCACCATCAACAATAATTCTCACATCAGCTTATCGAAAAGTACAGCCATGCCTTCATAAGTCCACTCCCATTACTGCCTAGACTAAGATGAAATTTGCATTCACCTAAGAAAAATGCAACAGACAGAGTCCTCTGAAGTATAATAAATATTTGATTAAATTGTCGAAATCAGAAAGCTTCTGCACGAACGAGATCATGCATAATTGCATTTTCTAAGATAATTACATGAAAAATTAGAGAGTACCTGTTCGTAAAGGATATGAAATGCTTGCTTCACTGGCAAGTTAACATCAAGCATAATGACCTAAAATATCACGGTTGATTCAAACAAAAAGCATATTACTAGTGCAAAAAATCACAGTGATGAATTGTGATATGTTGTAAAATAGTATGTGGAGATTTCAAACCTTCCCTGAATCAGGAAGCAGGTCATATGCAGTGCGAGTGGACAGGAATGTTGAAATGCAGTGACGAGATGTGGAAATGTCGGCTTCTGAAATTACCGGAGCAATCTCCTGTGTGATACCTGGCACCGCAACCTGTATGTGAAATGTGTGATAATCTTGAAAAAGAAATGGATATCTTCAGAAGGGTGAAAACAGTCGCTTGTCAAAATAGTATTGTGAAATATGAATGTCAATTTCAAACAAGTAACAAAATTTGTATGGATTCTATAGATATCCATAAATGAACAGCAAAAAATATATACAGTAAACAAATTCAGTGGTGTGTTTTATTATTACTTCAAAACAGCTAGCCAATTATGCTCTCGCTTTAAGTGAGGTCTGTGGCATGGACTAATTGTCTTCAAACAAACTTAATTTAGGCCATGTCTGCGGCGATATTAAAATGGTTATATCATTCTTAATAGTTTCCTTCCCAAATGTCTTTAGTTTTCTCCCACCCCTCTTGTATGAATCTCCTTCCAAGTTCTCATAGATTAATATCAAGGCTTTGGATGGTCTTCTACCTGCATGCACAAGTTACCTTAAATGACTCATTTCATAAATTTACCAGTGCCACAACTTTTATTTTGAGTATCTCAATGCAGAGTCTATATAAAAAAATCCAACCATTTTAGCCAGTAGTTGGTTACGTAGAGAAACCCTCTTCTTTTATCCAACATGGGGCCGGCAATCAAAGCAACTCCCAACATCATGTGTATAGTATTTTTTAAATAACTCTTGCACTCAAAGGACGATTTGCTTTTTTTTTGAAATAGAGGCAATGGTCTACCTCCAACCTGGTTTTTTTTGACAATCTGAATTTCAATGCATTAAACAACAGAGGCGATCCTCCTTTCTGTGCCATTCTCAAGATGTCAACTGAGCTAGGCATCAGCAACCGCTCAAATAGGGAGAGATTAAGAGAAACTGAGAACGTACTAGCCCTCATGTGCTATATCCAAAATGGGAAATATGCATATCACATGGCAATGCTAAAGACTTGGCTAGAGTAGCAGTGCAACCTTAAAGGAGGGATGATAATACGGGATTGATGACAAATATTTCAGAGCACGCTTCCTCTGAGAACCAGTGACAACAGCCCTCTGTGCAATAGGGATACGAAAGATATTAATCACATGAACAGTGTGATTTGTGAAAGCCTTCCAGAGGGTCGGAATTGAGTGGTCGGACGTCTTTAGTATGGAAGAGTTCTGAAGATTATGTGAGAGAGATTACCAATCTAAAGCATAGAGCGGAAAACCAAATATTTTTATTTGGGCAATTGGCTAGGCAGAAATGCATTCTTCCATGAGGAATAATCTTATGTTGAAATGTTTGTGCCAATGTTATTTCCGTGTATAAAGTATAGTCGTTGTACTTTTTTGTTTACAAAGAAAATTGGGTGCACAGCCTTTGATATGTGGTCACCTGAAAACTCTGTTTACTAAATCACCAATGGCTATTGCATTAGTACATTCTCCACATAGGGTCATTCTCTTTTAAAAATCAGGGTGTTCCTGGCTAACTAAATGACCCAACACAGAGAAAATGCAAGTATTCCCCTGGTAGAAGTCCATCCTAAAGAATGACCTTGAGAAATCCGACCTTTGAGATAGCCATCTTCATCGCAGAGAACTGAGAAGACGCGGCATCGCAACAAGACGCTAAAGACCAAGAATCTTCATTTTAACATGAGAAATTGTGCATTACCACAGAAGTGTGTTCTTCCCATGCAACAAGACGACAACACCTCCTTCTCCTTTGAGAGGCCTTTGGCACATAGAAGATCGCCATACATCCACACAACATCTCTTACGAAGGGGGTGCCCAAAATAGTTGCCAATAACTTCTCAACCTCCTGCAATGCAACTCCTCCTTCGTCCACTATCACACTGTCGTGACGACCAAGAAGGCCCATTTTTACCAGAAAGCACCGCCTACATGTACCATTCGCCTATTGTGAGTTTTGTGCCCCGCATCGAAAACATGTAATGTCACTCTTGCATCCCTTTGCATAGTGACCAACGTCGCGACGGCGAGAGCATTTGACCAATGATTTCTTCCCATCAGTCGTGGTTGTTGCAATCGCCTCTTTGGGAGCATTGAGTTACTTCTAATTGCCTTCAACCTCACCCAACTCAATATCTTACTTCAACACATTTTTCCTTATGTGGCTCTATCAGTGACCCACTCTCTTCTTTCGCATCTTTCTAACCCTCACTCTGAATCATGGCCATCACCTCGATGCGTTGCTTTTAGGGATGAAAACGGTCGGATACGGATACGAATATAGGTGTTACCATATCCTCATCCTTTTTTAAATACGGATACGAATACGAATACGAATATCACACGAATGTTTAAAATGTAAAATCATATCCTCAAAATACGAATACGAATGTAAAACGAATATTGGTAATTCGGATACGGATATTTGATAAACGAATACGAATTAATATACGAATGTTATACATGTCCAAATTTACTTAAAAGCTACGACACTTTAGGTTCATAACAATTTCTAATGTATAAAAAGTATAATGATTAATTTAATAATAAATATGTACATAAAAAATAACTAAATAATAAAAGAAAATGTAAAGATAAACTAAATAGTAAAAGAAAGCTTACCAAACTTACTTCTTTATATACCATGTAAGTATTGGTATCATCCAGAATTTGAACATTCGTATTCATATTCGTATTCGTATTCGTATCCATATTAGTATCCTTCAAAAAACGAATATTCGTATTCGCATCCTCAAAATTTTGAACATCCGTATTCACATTCGTATTCGTCAAAGTTGAGGATATTATATTCGTATTCGTATTCGTATTCGACGAATGTTGAACATTTATATTCGTATTCGCATTCGTATTCGCCAGATACAAGAAAATGGCATCCATATCCTCTATTTGACGAATGCGGATACGAACGAATACGAATATATTTGTATTCGTTTTCATCCCTAGTTGCTTTGCTTCCATGCTCTCCCTCTCTTTCTCCCTCAATTTTGCTCTCTCTCCCTCATCAAATCGCATGACCTTCTTTCTTTGATATTATTGTAGATGATCATCATCTATCAAATATTTATTAGCTAGAAGACATGTTAGATTTAACGATAACGTATTAAATTTTACCCTTCTGATTTTCAAATCTCATATAATAAAGCTCACTATTGTAACAAGGGAGTTAAGGGCATGCATATCGTTGAGAAGCAAAATAAAAAGTAAACAGATATTATAGAATTCAGGTCCTTTATAGAGTTAGAGGTTACTAATTTGTGTAAAAACAAAACCCCATAAATAATGGAGAACCCCAAGAACGGAATATGCTCAGAAAAGTTAACCAACAGATCCTCTTATAAAGAAAATGAACAGTTGATGAATTGAAGGAAAATGAAGACATTCTAAATGGTAAGATTGTTCTAATATACAGAAACTTACCACTGAGTGCAATGACGGTAAGTTCCCACTGTTGTCCACCTCCATGTTGCTCAAGATGGCAACTGTTGGGTCCAAAAAGACTGTGTTAACAATCCCATAGGTTCCTGCTACAAATGGTTGGTTTTCATCATGCCGCCATTCCCCGTCAACATAGAATTTGTACTGCAAAACGACGAAGGGAGAGAGAAAAAAGCACACAGGGAATAAGCCAGAGATCGTCATGTAGAATACTCCAGAGAATAGTTGTTCATATCGAACAACTGAAAAGCTAAGTTAAACCAAGGTAAGCGTCATATAAATGTTTGGGCATATAAGTTCTTTTTTATTTTTATAGAAAAGGGTTAAAATGACCAATCAGACAAGGATCCGAACCAACCTCATGGTACCCTGGTGATAATTTATATATAGCTTGGAACACAGTCGGACGCCCCTCCAAAGGGGTCATGGGTAGATACTCAGCCCATCTACACGTCACCAAAGAGAGAACACTCAGATAACAATACTCATAAAAAGATGATACATTGTAGTATCTTCTCGTGCAGCATCCAAAGTTAATACTTGACTGCTTCTTCCACTGCAGTACTCGAAAATATACAAATTCTACTGCATGCAGTTGTTTCACAAATAAAAAGAAGTTGCAAAATGCAGGTAAACCTTGTAAACGACCCAATCAGAGAAACCCTCCTCCCTCCATAAGGCCACACGAACCGCGCGGGAATCAGCACGTTCTCACCGCCGCCGCTGCCACCATCTTGCGTGGAATTCGATCCAGCCGTAAACATGATCTCGGCAACTTCCAATTACTCGAAATCAACAGAAACAACGGCAGGATCAACCAAATCCTGCTAAAGACCGCGTCTTTGGGCAACAGGAGCAGCAAATCCGCCCAATTCGAACAGCCACCGTCTTCCCCAGTGTCTTTCCACTACGCACAGAATCATCGCATCCCCAACGCACGCCGATCGCGGCCCATGAACGCCGAGAAAGCAACGCAATTCCGGTCCCCCAACCCCCCGGCGACGGGATCCTCCACAGCGGTGCAGAGGACCCCTCAGTGATCACGCATTGCGATCCCTGACCTGCATAGAACGAACGCGAAAGAGGTGCGAGCTTCTCCGGGGTGTAATCCCACCGCGCCCCAAGGAGAGATCGAGCACCGGTGAGCGCCCGCCGATATGGAGAAGAGGGGGGATTTGAAACCCTAGATTCCGGAAGGGGACGAGACTGGCGGCGATTGGGATCGATGGGCGCTCGAGCTCAGAGTTGCGGGAAAACGCGCGAGGAGTGGAGCCGGAAGCGAGACGGGGAAGAGCCCTAGATAAAAGCGTGATGAGGTTAAGTATTAGTTGGTTGGTTTTAGTTATTTAACTGCAAGTGAAAAAATAAATTAGTTTCCGATGATTTAATAATAAATGTAGATTATTTTTTAAAAAGAATAATAATAAATGTAGATAAGGCCTAAGTGAGGATTATATTTCGATCTTATTCAATTGATTTCAAGGCAGATGAAAGAGTTGTGTAAGAATGAAGTGACAACTTTATCCTAGGACTCAGAGTTCTTTTTCATTTTAGTTTTGAATTTTCAGTTATTTAGAGTGATGTTAAATTCAAACGAAATGCAAAATGTGTACTTAGACTTTTCGTGCTTCATCTTTCGGGCGAAAAAATTTGTGACACCAAGAGGTAACAACTAACAATGTCTTCATTTTTTTAATGATTTCTAGATAATAGAAGTTGCAAGGAAATGATCCTAATGATCCCCCACGATTCCTTTAAGATGAGTGTTCATGAAGAATTGTATATGGATAAATGCAAATGTAATATACATACACACACTAGAGTCTAGAGGTTACTAGGCAAAAGGCGTGTGTAAATTTTCATCGCAATGATTTAGAAGCGGAAGCAGACTTGGAGTTTTCAATACTATATGAGCCCCTTTCAAGATTATTAATTGTTGACAAACGTTTTCGAGGCAAGAATTGTGAGGTTTTTTAATTTGTGTGGATTATAATTAAGTGTCAGGCAATCGATAATGCTCTGATTTAGTAGGGTATTGAGGGGAAAAATAATCTAGAAAAGAATTTTTAAGGGAATAGTATTTACGAGATAGATTAGTCGGAAAATCAGGAGGGAATTTTGTGTATTCCTTAGTGAGGGAGGTAATCTCCCGAGTATTGTACAAAAACCTGTTAATGTTAATATCATCGCAAAGCCCCATCTTCAAGAGGAGGATTTCAGTTTAGAAACATGAGTAACAAGCTCATTTCTGTTGAGGGGTGCCACTTATATAGCTACATGCTACAAAGCATGAGTTTTGTGATTTATTGTTCCCTTTGAGAAATTGAACTCAAGCATCCATATATATTAGATTCACTCAACAATTACTTGAGTTTCAGTTACATCGAATAACGTGATATTGAATTACATGGAAAAACAATAGTGTGCTCATTCAATCAACATTGATATTAATTTAAAAATACGGGTTCCAATTACACGACTAATGAATACATCATTGATGTTTCTTTCTACGAATATATTACAAATTTGTGGCTCTCTCTACAAGTCATGATGCTTCAGTTTATTCAAGGTGAAAATACTTTAACTATTATGATCAATCTGAAATATTTGAGGTGCCAATCTACGACATACATGAGGCATCTTCATCATCCATATCCTCGAAGTCTATTGGTGGTAATGATGAGTATCAAGATAGTATAACATCTGCATATGCCATGTCCTTCCTAGATGTAGATGGAATAAAAGGAATGGGATAAGTCAAAGTCATGAGCTTGGCTCTGAGCTCGACTCGACGATGTGGTCGCACATGTCCGTGTCCTCAGGCACGGACACGCCTATGAGAAGCAGATGCTTCAGTGACATTTCCCTCCACATCTTCCATGCCGAGTTATTGATGGATGGAGTCTTTCAAATGACATGTAATTCCTTACGTGATTTGATGCTTGTAGATCAAAGGCATTATTATACAATCATACAACATTTGTGGATTCAAACATGATGTCGAAGTCTATATGGCAATAACAACCAAGGGGACTACTACACCTTAGGGACAATGAGTGCGGGTTACTGCAATGTGCGAGAACCAGCTGCTAATATCCATGCATTCACCTTCAATGCGACGCACATTTGTGTATGTGTGTGTGTTAATCCCCTTCTTGCTTCCTGATTTGATTTGTAACTTATTATCCATGAAAAGGAAAGGTAAGTTATATGCCTACTCCTCTATTAGTTTATACTTCCAAGGAGTGTTACCCTGAATGAAGAAAACAAATTGATACACTAAACAAACAGATCCCTAGTCCTAAGCTCAACATGACTTTGAGTCCTCTCAAAAGGAAGGTAGATTAAGGAAACCTCTTTTACTTACTTGTCGAGAACAAGGATCCCTCTTGGCAACTGCAAGATGTATGTCCATGAATGTTACAGAACGGTATCATCATATGCACCCTATGGGAGGACTAAGAGATGCTCTACGAGCTATGTCATCCATAAGTGTATGCCATTGATGTTAGGCTTATCTGGTCGCTCACTCAACAATCTCCCGTGTAAACTCATCCAATTTGGGGAAGCTAACTAGCCAATCACAACATTCCCGCGGATCTTAATGCTGAATAGAAATGCAACATCCTTAAGTATGATGGTCATCTCTCCGTGACACATGTGAAATGTATGTCTCTTGATGCCATATCTCAACCAAAGCAGTGATCAAGTTATAATCTAAAGGCATAAAGTCAAAATGCATCATTCTGAAAAACGCAACAGTTTGAACATGTTTGACCAATCTCTCATATCGAAGCATAACGTGCTCTCTCCTCTCCGCCTTGAAATCTAATGATATCCAATTAAAGAAAAAGAATATTAGTACAAAATAAGGAAAATAAAAATACTAACTTCATCCTTTATTTAAATACATATACCACATGTCCATGCTGCTCAAGAGTAGTAATCACATTAAATATGTCAAAGTGATGGATCAACTAGATCTAGACCCATTTGTGATTAGGGAAAATTTTGTTAGTTTTAATAATAAAGTAAAATAAAGTCAAAATATAAAATATTTAATAGGCTCTAAAGGAAAAGTCCTTCTGACTCAAGTTTGATCTGACGAGAGTGCACTTGCAGGCGTGTTGAGAGACACGTGTTTCCGTAATCCAAAGCAACAATCCTAGCAATGAACCTCTTGATTTCGTCACACGAAATCTGTTGTCTTCTTCACGAGCACGAGGCACCAAAGAATATGTGGTTCCTCAAGCGATTCGTCTGGCAGCATGACAACAACATAATAAGAATCGTAATCTCCAACAACCTCGGGCATGGGGCAGACTAGGATTGTGGAGAAGAAGGGTTTAGACATGTATACAGATAGAGAGAGAGAGAGTATGCAACTATTGCATATGATTAGTTATCTGATGTTTATGGTTAGGCCTCCTTTTATAAGCTTCTTGGAAGTACAGATATTTCGATCCATGTGCTCTTAAGATCAACAGTTTAGATTCATTTGTGTTTCTTAAAAATACAAATAAATATAAAAGAATAATTTTGAACAACAATAATCAAAATCATCTCTTTCAATTAACTCAAACATCAACTAACCAATAAATAATTAAAAAAATAAATGAACCATTCGACTTTCTAAAAATAGGGTGAATGTCTATGATGAACCGTATTTTCATCTCTTTAATAGTCATATTTTATCGTAGTACATGAGGCGAAAATAGGACATGCTAAAACACAACTGTTTGAATATTGTGGAGTATTTTAAAACTTGATAAGTGTACCAAGGTCGAACACAGAGATATGAGCTATCCTCTTGATTAATCAAAAATTAATATTTAAACTATGTGATTAAATTAACTACATAGGTCAATGATGCAAATACATGTCATCAAGCAATGCAAGCACAAACAATACGAAACACACATATGATAATGAATGAAATATCAAAACAATACTATGCTACAATGTTGATTATGCAAAATACGGATGGAATAATGCAAGGTAGGATAATGAAGATGCATGGATGAGATGTTATACCACATAATGCATTTTTATTTGGCTTTTATGCAAGTTAAAACATAGATAAGATAATGTAATGATATGAAAAAATGTAAAATTACATACTTAAACTCCTAAATTAATCAATTAACTATGCAATGAATTAAGATCTAATTTCATTAACAATTAGTGCATCAAAATTAACTATATATGAAGCAAATGGCATTTAAATGATCAATGAAGTAACACATTATGCATAGAATTAAGCATATTGTTTTCTATGTGAAAGCAGAAAATAATGAATGCCATTGATAGATCATAAAATTAGCATCAAAATGAAATTGAAATCAACTTAAACGGGATTCGGATGCTTAAGTTATAAATAAAAGACTCCAGGGGCATAATTGACAAAAAAACATGCAAAGAAATAGAGAAAGCATGTCAAACAAGTTCATGTAGGGGCATATATACAATTATCAATAACTGCTAGGCTCTCCCTATACTTTCACACGCGCGTGGGGGGAATTTTGTAATTTCCAAAAGTCGGCCGGGCCCTTACATAATTTCACTAGGCGCTACATGTGGAGCATGTGACCCAAGACCTAGATGCAAATTGGAGAAGTTGTTGGGAATGGCTACAAATTTTCCAAGTCATCGCGTACCAAGTACGTGGGTGATGGGTGGTGGCTCAGATGATGGATCGGTGCCGATGCAAGTGTCATCAAAGCTCTTGGCTTGGCTCCGATGCTGGCGTGATATTTGGGCTGTAAGATCCAAAGAGATTTGATGGCATCTACTCTCCCAATCTCCTCAATGGATCAACGACACAAATGGAGCTCCGGCAAGCTTTCAATCCCTCCATCATGCTCCCACTAGATGTCTGGAGGTCCGAGAAGGTTGTGGAGTTGTAGGAGAAGACCATGGAGGAATGAAGGAGCTTTAAGGCCTACTGATTCGCCGGATTGATGCCACCACATCGGAGCTTAACTCCTAGAAGGAAGGGCTTCAAGACCTCTAGACATTGACAAGTTAACCTGCAAGAGGGGCCATATGATAGCTGAGGCATGTGGTGCAAGTGATGTGGAGGTAAGCAGAGGGCGAGGGAGGTGTAGAACATGGATCCCTAAATGGGTTCATCTCCGGCTCCGTCGGAGATGAATGCCTGGGGTGGTGGAGGTCTTGGAGGAGGGGTCGTGACGATTTAGACCCCATGCGAAGGTTGGGGGGTGTATGGCGGTGCCGATGGTCAGATCAATCAAAGGTAGAAGTGTGTGTGTGCACCTAACTAAATTAATGAAAAAAAATAAAAACAAGAACAAAGTTTACTTGGGATTGAAGTTGAATCAGCGGAGGATATGGTCTGGGATGAGCACCAAAGGGAGGCTTGGTCTTCACTCTACTTGGGTGACCTTTCCAGGGAGCTCATACGGTAGCCCTCAGGGCTCTGTGTTATGGCCAAAGCCATGGGTCGACACCAGCTCGGAGGACCATGATCGCACATCTACTCCCTCCTCCTCTGTCATAGGAGGAGGAGGATGGCTAGGGATTAAGCGTGGATTGGTGGACCATGTGACAGAGAGGCGAAGATGGAGTTTTGTAGATGGGTTTGGTTGGTTACATAGGAGGTGGGGGAGATGCTTGTAACCACCACTCGGAGGCACTAACAAATAGGAATTGAGTAAGAAAGGGGTTCACGAAGGACAGGAACGTTATGACTAGATCGGAGAGGCATGAGGTCGTGGGGAGGGGTTACGAGGAGGTAACTAAAAATGGAAGAAGAGGGAGGTACGGCGAGGTGACGTGGGGCGAATAATGGTTACACGAGGAGGAAGATGAAGTGGAAGCCATTGGATTTCACAATCCAACGGCAGAGTTCATGGTGCAAATGGAGGGCCCTAATCTGATCATGATATCAAATCAAAGGGCATATAATGAGGCACGATCAGAGGGAGATCAGTTGTCTGGATAAATAATCAGACGGTCAGGAATGAGGGCGGTGAGTAAAGAAGGGTTGGGCCACGTGGTTGCTCCAGAGGGCGCCACGTGGCCCAATAAAAAATAGAAAATAAGAAAATCAAAGATAAATCAAAATGAAATACTTATAGTCTGATTTAAAAAATACAAAACATGAAAGTTGTAGATCTCAAGTTTTATGTTGGACAAAAAGCCAAAATAAATCATATGTACAAGCTACAATTTTGGGGAGCATTAAAAACTTTTCTTTTTAAATTATTTTGTGATTTTTTGTATTTTGAATTTATAGGAAAAGTTAAAACAAATATATACCATAATTATCTATTTTTAAAATTTTAAATAAGAAGAAAAGAGAAAATAAAGAAAATAAAAAGATGCTAATTATACAATAATTAGGGTCAGTTATACACAAATAGTTAGTCTGTTAATATTAGTGAATTAATACTAGATATTATTGAATTATTTAAGCCAGGAGAATAATAATTGATAGATAATATGATTCTCGTATTCATCAGTCTACCACAGTGACACCTCACCATGGACGTCCACCCTTGAGAAGGGAATGAGTCAATTTTATTTATTTATTTATTTATTATTATTATTAATTTAAATATTTCACTTAGTTGCATTTATCATCAAATAACCATATTTGTGATAATCGCAACAAAAATTATTGATAAACAATAATTAATTACCTCCATCATATATTAATGTAAATAATGTTTACATAAAATTATGTAATGTGAATCTAAATCACATTAACATGTAAATTATGAATCTCATTCATAATTGTCTCTCTCTAGGATGTTGTGGATCATGTCCACATTATCGAAAGTTATTATGGATAGTGTTATCCACAATTATCAACATTTTAATTATGATAATTAAATCCCATTTAATTATCCCATTTAATTATCCAAATTCCAAATGCTTATATATTATTGTCCATGGAACAATTCTTGAACTCTTTCAAGAACTATGTGCCTTCTCCTTAGATACTTGGAGATAAGGTCAGGGTAATTGTATATGCCATGTATAATGACTTGGAGAGTGAGATCCAATTTCATATCCAGACCAAGAAAACCACTCATAGATGTATGATCATGTCAGTCATGATATCCCATCTCCTCATTGCATCCGAATCATATGCAGATCAATGTCCAACAATTGGATCAATATAAGATATCTAGGCCACTGAGAGGAGTCAGTAAAATCGAAACATGTCTCATCACTCCCTCGGAATGGAAGTGTTATTGTATACAATCGTTTAAGATCACATCACCATCGAGTATTCCTAACACCCGTACATCATGCATACTGGAAGACTATGATTAAACACAATGTTTTGATCTCATTCTAGACTGTCTCCTTTAGGGTTTTATCGTTAAGTTTCTCATTCGATCATTGGGAGTCAGTATCGAGCATATGTTTTCCATAAGCATACATCATACCCACAAATCCTATCTTGCTTCCAAAGCGAGACGACCATCAATGGAATTTGGTTGGTCCAATATCTCATAAGTGAGCTCATGTCTTCCAGTTCGGTAAAGAACCTATATGATCCCTTTGAGAGATCGTGTTGCTCATATGCCCTTGTATGCACACCAGCTCACCGGTGTATAGACCTTGATTAGGTCGTCAACCTAATGGTCTGTCTAATATACATACTTAGACATATAGTAATATATTTATCTCTGGTTAGAGGATGTGTGCCTATATTATGACAACATACGATATAGGTCTTAGCTTTCTCGAGCTCGTTAAGTCAACTCTTTGACTTAACTCATCTGAAACCTCCGAATCTCTATTTCTATGTAGAGGACCCGCCTCAAGAGGTCAGCCAAATATCAACTTTTGGAGTAAGAATTACCATCTCCTTCTCAGGCTAGAGATCCTCTCTTGATAATCATTTGACGGTGTTAGATGAGTCCTCAATCTAATTCTTTAGATATCATCTCAACACCAATCTCTATGATCCAACCATTAATTCAACATATGTATGATTATCAAGAAGGCCATGATACATAACCCTATTTGTATCTAGGTGCCTTTATAAATGTATTCATTTATTAATTTCAGTCTATGAGTGAAAATCAATAACTTTTATTGATATAAAAAGATTACAATAACATTTATTGTACAAATGGTTCATCAGGGGCTCACATGTCTAACATCTGCATATTTTTAAATCATTCCATATCATTTTTTAAGATTTAAATGGGTCCACTATCTCAAAATGATTGACCATTTTCATTTAATGATCGATCAAGATTGATCGGCCAGCATTGAGCACAATCAGGCCTTTTGGGTCCAACTGATAGATCATGAAAATTTGTATGATCGATCATGCATCTTTTTATGATCTAACAATCAATCGATCATGTAACTTTTTGTGGTCAGTCATTTTCCAATTTGATCAGTCATTCAATTTGATATAATCGATCATTTTGGTCAGGAGGACTTTCTGATCGTCGATATAATTTCACATGTACATTCCAGCTACTATCCACGTCATGTACATACATTTTTTGTCGACTTGCATGTAGTTATCAGCAGGAAATCACAAAAATGTTGAGTGATATGAGTCAAATTTTGGCGCAAAACTCGCTCAAACTTGATTCTGGCGTCGTACACAAGAAGACTACTCTATCAAACACCCACCGAGCGAAAACCACATGGAACCGACAACAAAAGGAAGTTAAAATCATACCTATGAGAACATTCTCCCATGATCTTCTTTCTCCCATAATGCGAGTCCTGTAGTGTTTCATGGAAGATAGACGGGTCCGTGACGATCCTCACGTCGAGCTCTTCAAAATGGTGTACTTAGATGTCCGATGGTGGCCGGAAAATCACTCCGATGGAAAAGCTTCGACGAGATGGATCTCAAGCGAAGTGGCCAAGTGGTCTAAGCTAGCCCACTTGGCCCATCCCTCTCTTATATAGGTTCAACCAATTTGGATCCAGATCCATTAACTGGAGCCCTAATCATATTTTGTGCATAACTATTGCATACGAACTTTGATTTTGGTGTTCTTGAATTTGTTGGAAAGGTCTCGACGAGAACTAAAAGATGATACGGTCATTTGTATGATTCGATTATGGATCATGTCAGAATTTGAGAAAAGGTTGGGTCCTGATACGAGGGATGTCACAATTACAGACCCTTTCACCACTAGAATTAGCTCTTGACTATAGAAAATATGAAGGTAGGAAAACTATATATACACTCAATGCAAGGGTCTAACAACTATTACTTACTGAAGTCAGGTGTGTTTCCCCGATCCCAACTTCTTTTTATAAATTCCAATATTTTTGGTCTCGTAAATGCCATTCCACTGCTTAATAGAAAATGCCCTTGGATTGGTTTCATGACTATGAAAACATAGGTTTCGAACGTGATGGGATCTTTTGAACATCTTGCTGCATTTATTATAAATATTTTAATTGTTAGCAAGGTCTTGGTTGAAAGAGGGGGCTCTCAACATTTGGCAACAAATACTAATATAAAGGCGACTCCGACAACTATATATGCCAGGGTCTAGGCCATGCTTTCCAACCTAGATAGAATGGAGGTGAGAAGTAGCAAGATTTTTTAGGTGGTCTTGGTAAGCTTTATAGTCAGCCTAGAACCTCTACTTGCAGTCTCGCTCCGCAGCAGCAGCAACAGTATACTCTACTATTGACTTTACACTAGCTTCGTGAAAGAAAGACAAAGGATTTCAACATCATCAGAGGGGCAAAAGGGGGCGAAGGCTAGTATAAGAACTTATCCAATACAAAGAAGAAGTAGGTAGGGATGTTAGATGATTTTCCAAGCCCCATCTCGTCGCCCTCACTTATGCTTTTCTTTCTTTCCATGTAGGCAGGGAGTGCATCAGTTGCATGCATTTGCATGATTTTCCATTGTTTTTTGAGATTTTTACCCAGCAGACCCTATAATCTTTGCCAATTACCTCTACGACCTTGAAACATTCTAATTCCTCCTTCGACCTCGTAAACTTGCTAACCCTTACCCTACAGACCCTACCGTCAGTTTTAACTTTATTTGAGTTAATTGCTTGAGTTAGTCTTGAGTTAATCTAACCAGAGGAGAATTTGACGGTGGATATTCCTCCTCCCCATCTCCTTCTTCTACCTCCTCTTATTCCTCCATTCTTCTTCTTCTTTGATGCAAAATTTTGATGCGCGCGGTGAAATCAAACTCAACTGTTGAATAAAAAACCATCATCATCAGTAAAACAATATCAATTACATTATGATCTTAATCTATCGACAAATTCCACAGGAAAAAAACAAGATCAAAGGGGGCAGGTGCCGGGGCTTCCAGCGGTTTGGGGGGGGGGGGCTTCCAATGGTGATGGGGGCGACGTTGGGGCGGAGGGGGGGGTGGGGGGGTCACTTGGGAGGCAAGGCCGTGGCTTCGAGCAGTTGCGGGGGGGGGGGGGGGGGGGGGGGTATGGGGGTCACATGGGAGGCAAGGTCGGGGCTTCGAGCATGTGCGGGGGGGCTTCCAGTTGCGGCGGGGCAGCGGTGGAGGGGCTCGAGCAGGTGTGGGGGGGTTTCCAGCAGCGTCAAGGGCGGGGGAGGGGGCTTTCAACGGCGTCGGGGGCTTACAGCGGCATCGGGGAGGAGCTCGAGCAGGTGCGGGGGGGCTTCCAATTGCGGCGGGGTGGCATGGGAGGGGCTCGAGCAGGTGCGGGGGCTTCCAAGGGGGAGGGGGCTTCCAGCGACGTCGGGGAGGGGCTCGAGCAGGTGCGCGCGGGGGGGGGGGGGGGGGGGGGGGGGCTTCCAGTTGCGGCAGGGGAGGGGCTTCCAGCGGCGTCGGGGAGGGGCTCGAGCAGGTGCGGGGGGGGGGGGGGGGAGGAGGGCTTCCAGTTGCGGCGGGGTGACGGGGGAGGGGCTCGAGCAGGTGCGGGGGCTTCCAGCGGCATCGACGTCGGGGGCTTCCAGCAGCGTCGAGAAGGTGCAGGGAGTTCCTAGAGCATCGTCCGGGGCGGGTGCCGGGGCTTCGAGCGGTGGGGGGAGTGCTTCGAGCAGGGGAAGCGCACGGGCTGCGAGGGGAGGGGGTTACGAGTGCAAAAATCCCTAATATAAAATAAGAATATAACGGAATCCGATCACTTTTAACGGGCAAATGGATGGTGGTTAACCACAGGGTCTGTGGGGTAAGGGTTAGCAAGTTTACGGGGTCGAGAGAGGAATTAGGATGTTTCAAAGGTCGTAGAGGTAATTGGCAGATATTATAGGGTCTGCCGGGTAAAAATCCCTTGTTTTTTTCCCACATCGATTGGATGATCAGTGACTGGAAGAGGAAGTCAATTCGCATGGCCAGCACGCTAGCGACATGCTTATTTTATGTGACAACACTACAGAGTGAGTGGCTCTTCCATTCAAGCAGCTATGTAATAAAACTCCATAAAAAGCGATGCTTTAATGCAACATGTTGTGGTTTCGACGTCCTTACAAGGTAATGATTAGTTTCACGTGCTCTAAGCTTGTCCTGCACGCATGAATTGGACCGAGGTTGCCAAAGAAGCTATATAGATAGCCCTTATGGCTTATTATGTTAGGATCCCAGCACCCGAAAATGATGCCCTTCGGTTGAATAGTGGTTGCGGCTAGCGAAAGAAATCGTAAAATTGATAGTGAAGTTCTTGCATAAACAGAAGATATTTTCTATGTACACATTCCATTTGGATTGCCAATGCACCTTGTCATCTCTCTTGACCATTCTCTTCATTAATTATTTTTTTGTGGGCATCATTGAATTTACTAGAAACATGATGAAGGTTAAAAAGACAATACACATATGGAGGTTTGAACTGTACTTCAACACGTCGTATGGCAGCATGAATACCGAGAGTGCGGTCATACAACATTCATATTGGACCTATATGATCCCCCAATACATAAATGCGAATCTTCACCAGAAACCTCACCCAACTTAGTTCACACTCCTATGTAAAGACATGGACACAACGTGGTTAGTATCGTCACAACCACAAGAAATAAGAAGCTTTTGCTTGTACCTTCCATACATATACGTTCCATCGATGCTAATAAGCATTCATCCAATGCCTGAAAGTGTTACTACACGGACCAAACGCCCAAAAAGGCCTCTCCAACATCTCTTTAGTCGCAACTATGATTGTCTTCAATTCTTTTAATAACTCCAAAGATGGAAGTCACTAATGCTCTGAACAAGTATAGCAATTAATGGTATGATTCACCCCAATCAACATAAATAATCTCTATACCCTTTCGTCTAGCAACCCAAACCCTTCTATGACTATCCATGTAGACGTAGTCGTCTGAAATCATACCCTTATAAAACTAAATCCTCAACAGAGAGAGATCTTCATTTGATATGTCATTAGGTCACTATCAAGCCGTGGATAATCTTGATTGACTAGTTCATTCATGCATGTATATAACGCATCAATCTTAGATGTCACAAATTGTCCATCTAGTGGTAGGCAATGACTAAGCAAGCGCCGCATATAACCTCTCCTTCTCTCAGTGCAAGTGCACCGAAAAATTGTAATAATGTTTAAATTAAGGAAGCTTGCAAGGGGATGATGCGATGCGAACGCTTGAGTTGTTGCATCATCAACAATAATTGCGATCTCTCAACAAAATAACCTGATTTTTATGTACTGTCAATATCTATAAAGAACCAAAGGTTTCAGGAGGATTAAAAGCAGATATTTGATCATGATCTTGTGGTTCAGATTTGAAATAGCATCGTCTGCTATAAAACTGCCTGATCAGACATTGGATCATGATCCTGTGGTGTATCCTATACTAAGTTCAAGGGAAAAAATGCGAGTTAAGGTTTCAAATGAAAGACATCAGCATGTCGATATGAAATCGAATCCACAAGTTTAGAGAAAAAACATGGCTTACATTGGAGGCATGCTTCCAGTTGAAAGGAAGCATACAAGAACTAATAACATAGATCTGGTGGCTAATAGGACATGCACAACACATAATGCAAGTAGTGCATCACAATCTACTGTCATATTTGTAGCAGGAATTTGGTGATCATCTCCTTTGATCATGGGACGTCGAGGGCCCCGTTTAGTACATAGACAAGGGATAAAGAGGGATAATGGATAAATGGATTCATATTTCATTTCTGTTCGTTT
Source organism: Ottelia alismoides (assembly GCA_037367405.1). NCBI lineage: Eukaryota > Viridiplantae > Streptophyta > Magnoliopsida > Alismatales > Hydrocharitaceae > Ottelia > Ottelia alismoides. The sequence continues at coordinate 1,157 of JAZKJV010010053.1, read as the reverse complement.
GCAGGGATATAGTTCTGAGGGATATGGAGCGTGAGATCCCTCATTCTAAAGTTCAAATTTGAACCAAAATTCTAGTTAGTCAAGTTACAACTCTATTGTTTAGTATTCATCGAGATCTTTCCAATAAGCCCAAAAACATCGAATTCTGAGCTTGTATACGGAAGTTACACGCATTTGAACTTCATGGATCGGTAAACAGATTTAGATCTTATTTGGATCAGTTTACTCGCCCAAGCCCGAAATAAGGAGAGGGTGGGTAGGTTAATTGTCCAAGGGGACCCATTACCAGAGATCCACTGCCTGATCATCGTCGATTACCAGAATCCTTGCTAAAGTATAGCCACTGTCATAGAAATTTATCCAAGCGACGATACAAGACTATTGCTGTGAAGAGCTCAACGAGGGGATTGGTGTGGGGCGTGTGTTTCGCATGCAACATGCTAGAATCCCTAGAGGATGTTCCCCGAGGAAAATCCCCGGATGTATTGTATTTACCCTCCTCTTGTTGCTAGATTCACGTCATTTCTATAACTATGGTCCTGGACATCATGTGAGATCTTTTAATGATATTCTCATTGCGTTCAGGTCACATTTGGAATGGTTTCCATTTTGTATCGCGACATGTTTTGATAGTTTCATGGCAGTCCCGGTATCAAAAAAATATGAAATTTACATCTTTGTAATAAGGATAACAAGAGGAGCATATGCATATAGTCAAAATCAAAATATGGAACAAAGTTTTATCAGGCATTGCTCACAGTGTCAGTTATGATTTATCATGGAAATTACATGATTGATCAAGCTGATCAATAAGGTGAGATAGCTTATCGATAAGCTGAAATGACGGATCGATCAGGTCAATTGGCTGATCAATTAGGCCAATTGACCAATAGAATAAATGGAATTGGTAAATGATAGACATGTATAGGGTTTTATGAGATGCAATAAAAAAATATAATTGAAAATGGGTCCACCATGTTAATCAAATCATTATAATGCAACCCAATAAGCCTCTTGAGTGAGACACCTTTGTGTTCCTCTGGATGATCTTTTTGAGAAGCCAGTCGTCTCATACGTGGGAGTGACAAGGGAAACTCGATTCTCATCATAAGCGCTCTCACTCCAACTATTTATTTGCTTTGGAGAAAGATAGATAA